>CM076584.1:1233929069-1234389081 GCA_034641835.2 Pinus albicaulis | reverse complement strand
CCGCGCGCGCTAGCTCTGGCTCCGCTCTGCCTCCCTCTGCGCCCTCTGATCGCGCCTGGGCTACTGGCTGCTCCAGCGCGCCCCTGTTTCGTCCTGTCCGGCCTGCCCTGCGACAGATCTTACCATGGAAGACCGCAGGACCCCAGATCCCCCTCCGCCTCCGGAGGTTACGGCTTTTAGGGCAATGATTGCGAATGCTCCCAAACGCCCTCCATCTCAGTCCCAGCAGAAATTTGTGAAAAAACTGGACTCAATCCCCACAGTGGCTCTCCCTGAAGGAGACACCTGCAAATCGGCTCTGAATCTGGCGGAGAGGGGTCTCATAGGCCAGTTCACGGGCCTCTGGCCCTCTCCCAAATCGGTTGAGGAATGGACTCAAAGGAACTGGAAGCCTCTGATCAAGGAGGGAGTCAATAGCTACTTCGTAGGTAAGGGTTTCTTTGTGTTTGTCTTTGAAAACCCGGAAGACAAAGGATTAATCTTCAGAAACGGGTCATACTTTATGGGCCCTCAGGGCCTTTACCTAAACAAATGGTCCCCTAACTTCGACCCCACTCAGGATGTTCCCTCGGCTGTCCCGGTTTGGGTTAGACTCCCTCACTTGCCTCTCCACTGTTGGAATCCAAATTCTCTCCAGACCATAGGAAATGCTTTGGGAAAATACATAGATCAGGCGGTAAGAAAGGATCAGTACTCATGTGCCCGCATCTGCGTAGAAATAGATCTCGAAGAAGGATTACCGGAAGCAATCAAGCTCACTGTTGCTGGGTGGACGCATGTCCAAGAGCTGGACTATGAACAGCTGCCCTTTAAATGTAGGCACTGCCACGGGCACGGTCACTTCGCAAAGCACTGTAAGAAGAAGGCGGAGGAACAGGCGGATAAACAAAATGGGGAACAATGGACCCTAGTCCAAAAAAAAACTAGCTCAAAAAAAGGCGCAGGCAAAGGAAATATGACTGGAGGTCAACCAAGCTCCAAAAGCAACCAAGAAGCGGAAGCTCCTCCAAATGCACCAGAAGGAGAGCAGGACATACAAGCCAACCTAAATCAGGAGAACGAGGAACAGCCGGCCCCTTCCCCTTCAAATAAAGAGAGAGAGGAAACAATTCAGTTGGAGGAAAATCAAGGCTCTCCCACTAATCCTTCCTACGCAGAAATAGTAAGGAAAAAACCAGTGGTTAGTTCTAGTTCTTCCGAAGATGAATTCTACGAGCGCCCTTCCAAAAAAGCAGGAAGGAAATCTCGTAAAGAGAAGAGGGAAGAAGAGGCAGAAAGACTCAAGATTCAAGGAAGTCAATCCATAATAGAAATGTCTATTGGGCGAAATATCAGACCAAGGCCTTCCAAGGGAGGCCCCAACCCCCCTCTTTGTAAATAATGAATCTCGTCTCTTGGAACTGTAGAGGTCTGGGGAACCCCTCTAGAATAGAAGCAGTCAGGGACCTACTGAAATCAGAACCCTCAGACGTTCTTATGCTCCAGGAGACCAAAATAGAAGGGTAGGCCCTTCTAGAGTTAGGTAGAACAAAGTGGAACAAAAAAGCAGGAAAAGCAGTCAACGCAAGGGGAACCTCTGGAGGGCTGGCAACACTTTGGACGGAAGACCTCTTTCAGCTTCTTAGGACCCATGAAACCCAGCACTGGATATACACGGAGCTGAAGCATAAGGCAAGTAAGTTGACCATCTCTCTCTTCAATCTCTATGTTCCAGTGACTTATTCTGAAAAGCGAGAATGCTGGGATACACTTGAGGCCTTTCTTGAACAAACCAATCCCAGCAATATCATACTAGCCGGGGACCTGAATATTGTTCTGAAAGCAAAAGAAAAGAGGGGGGGGATCAGCTCCAGTGACCCTATGTTGGCCAAGGTTGAGGAGATCACCCAGCTCTGGGACCTTCTTGATTTCAGGCCCATTCGTGGCATCTACACTTGGACTAATAATCGGGTTGGTTCGGAGCACATTTCTGCTCGTTTAGACCGTTTCTTGGTTCAAAGCTCCATTATGATGAACAAGAAAATAACCACCAAAATTCTGCCCAAGCTCTCCTCAGACCATAAACCCATCCAGCTCCATTTGGAAGATGAAGAAGACTTGGGTCCGCTTCCTTTTCGATTCAACCCTCTCTGGATCGAGAGAGATGGATTCTTGGAGACTGTCAAGGTAGCATGGGCCAAACCAATCTCCGGATCCTCCAGCTACATATGGGAGCAAAAGATGAAAGCTACAAAGCAAGCTCTGAAGGACTGGATAAAAGCACCGGATATCAACCCCATCAATCAGAGAAAGGAGGCTGTGCAGTCTTTGTCGGATCTGCAAACTGATATGGAAAACAAAGATATCACATCTTAGTTGCTCGAGGAGGAAGTAAAAGCACAAAGAGCAGCGTACCAAACTTTTCGTAAGGAAGAAGAATACTGGAGGCTTAAATCCAGAAGCCTTTGGTTGAAGGCCGGGGATCGGAACACTCCCTTCTTCCACCGGCAATATAGAGCTAGACTGTCGAAGAACTACATAGCAGAAATCAAAACAGCCGAGGGTCAAGTATGTAAAGGATTCAATCAAGTTAAAGTCGTTGCTGAAAACCACTACAGGAACTTGTTCAGAGAAGAAACTCAAAGCAATGACGAGGAGGTGGATGACTTTCTCTCCTGTGTTCCCTCCCTTATCAGTCCTGAAGACAACTTAAATCTCTGCAGACCCATTACTGAGGAGGAAATCATAAAAGTTATTTGGTCCATGGAATCAGATAAGGCTCCTGGGCCGGATGGGTTCACAATCCACTTCTACAAATCCTGCTGGCACATTATCAAGGCAGATCTGCTTAAAATGACAAGAGGATTCATGCAGAAGGCCAAGATTGGTGGAGGAACCAAGTCCACTTATCTGGCTTTAATTCCTAAGGACACCAATCCTGACTCCTTTGCTAGATTCATTACTATCTCGCTTTGCAATGCTTCTTATAAAATCCTGGCAAAACTTCTGGCGAGTCGGATCAAGCCATTGTTAAAAAAACTGATCTCCAGCAACCAAGGTGGCTTCGTGGAGGGTAGGCACATTCTGGACAACGTGATCCAAGTTCAGGAGACAATACACTCAAGTAAGCAACAAAAGGAGAAAGGTATGTTGATTAAACTAGATATGGCTAACGCCTTTGATAGAGTTAATCATAGCTTCCTATCTAAGGTCCTGCTCTCCTTTGGTTTTTCGACACATTTTGTCCATTTAATAAAAGCCTGCATCGACAGTCCTTGGATTGCTCCGTTAGTTAATGGCAGACCCGCTAACTTCTTCCAATCTCAGAGAGGTATCAGGCAGGGTTGCCCACTCTCCCCCTTCCTGTATATCATAATGGCAGACTCCCTCAGTCGTAAGCTTACTGCTGAAAGAATAGCAGGACATATTCCGGGTCTCAAACCTTCAAATGGAGCTGAACCTTTGAACCATGCTCTCTTTGCCGACGATTCTCTCCTACTCGGAGGAGCCTCCATCAGAATAGCCAGAGCTTTCGACTCAGTCCTCAGAAATTACTGCAGAGTTTCAGGTGCCTTGGTTAACGAGAGTAAGAGCGAAATATATAGCTGGAACATAGATCAGAATGAACTTACTGCAATCTCTGCTCTTCTTGGGTTTAAAGGTCAGGCAAACTGGGACAGGTTTAAATATCTTGGTCTTCCCATAACTTCTGGAGTAAACAAGAGGTCGTTATGGAGTGACATAATCTCAAAAATTAAATCCAAAATTGCTGCGTGGGGAGGCAACTGGCTAACTAAGGGAGGTAAAGTAATCTTAATTAAAACGGTGTTGTCTGCTCTCCCAATCTTCCAGGCAGCTTTCCTCCTTGCTCCAAGAAAGGTGATGGAGCAGATCTCCAAGCTGCTCAGAGATTTTCTTTGGCAGGGAGGGAAAGGCAATGAGAGAAAAATGCATCTGGTTAAATGGGATGTGGTTAAAAAGCCATTGTCTGAAGGCGGACTGCAAATTAGAGAACCCATGCTTGTCAATATTGCTTTGGGAGGAAAGATTTTGTGGAAGATGTTCAATGAACCCTCTCATCCAATCAGTGTTACCCTGCGCTCAAAGTATGGTCCCATTAGCGCGCTCTCCAACCTACAGACAGCTAGTGCACCCAATAGCACGCTGGTCTCGAAATTATGTTGTAAAAGCAGCAATTTTTTCAAAAAATTAATCTACAGGATTCCAGGGAACGGTAAGCGTACGCATCTATGGAATGACAGTATAATGGGAAGTGAGCCACTTGCTCAGATGGAAGACATTGCAGACCTCAGGAATTGGCTGGAGCGCGGAGGTGTAAACAGACTGTATGATATCTCGACCTGGGATCAGCGTGGAGATTGGAACGGATGGGATTTCCACAGAGTGCCAGCACGGTTTTCCCAACAACAAGCACTGCTTGTCGATCTGTTGGATGATGCTGCACCTGTTTGCAGATCCAAAAAAGATAGCTGGGGTTGGGGACAGTCTGGAGTCTATACCACCGCAGCTGGGTATAATGCTTTACAGGTCATAAGGAATTGCAGTCAAACTAAGGAGTTTTGGAAGAATGTGTGGGAGCCGCTTTCCCTTCCAAAAGTAAACTTCTTCTTCTGGACCTTGGTCCATAACAAGCAGTTTACGGGGGATAATCTGGAAAAAAGGAAAATAGCTGGGCCTCACAGATGTGTGTTATGCTGTAACAATTCCGAAACAACCCAGCATCTTTTCATGGAGTGCAGATTTGCTGAAGAGGTTTGGGTTCTCACGCTTCAGGATTTGCAGATTCCATCCCCCTTGCAGAACTCAGTAGCAGACCTCTTTGCCTCTTGGAGTCAACACTATCCCCATCGAATCCCTTCCAAATCTTTCTGGCGTAGAATCTGGATAGCGCTCCCAAAATATGTATGCTGGCAGATCTGGTTGGCCCGCAATCAGAAGATTTTTAAAGAGCTGCTTTATACCCCTCTGCAAGTCGCTGCTAAAGCTAAATCCTTTCTCCTGGAAGCGGCTCAAATTCAGTATTTTAAAGAAGATCATTTGCTACTGCCCGAAGAAAAGCGCTGGCTTGGTATGCTTGCGCCCCATCCTCGCAAGTACCTTCAACCCCCGCAAGGTGACAATCCTGAATGGCGCATAAGAGACGAGGATGTTTTTTTTTCAAAATTGGTGGAGGTCCCAAAACATTTCCACTATCTTTTTCGACGGGGCGTCCAAGGGGAATCCGGGTGCTGCTGGTGCGGGTGGAGTTATTTACTCTCCTGGTGGGTTTTCCAAAGATTGGTTCTGCTGGGGACTTGGCAAGAAATCCAACAATCACGCAGAGATCCTAGGGCTCCTAAAAGCTTGTATTATGGCAAGAGATAAGGGAATCAAAGTGCTCCAAGTCTTCGGTGATTCAGAACTGATAATAAAACATATAAACATGGAGACGTCGTTCGGCAATGCCAGCCTCAACAAAATTCTGGACAGATTGAAGAGAGTCCTCCGAGACTTTGACAAGTGTAAACTTTATCACATTTTGAGAACGTCAAACAATGAAGCAGATGAGATGGCAAACAAAGGCAGCTCGCTTATGAAAGGGCAGATCATTGTAAACAACATAAGCTCCGTCCAGATGCCTTGAAAGTCCTTATTGACTGTTAGATGCAGTGGATAGATCTCTGCTTTGTAAAAGGGGCTGCCTCGGCAAAGACCCATAACCTTTCTTACTTAATAAAAACATATCCGTTACAGTTAAAAAAAATCCGTTACAGTTAAAAAAAAAAATCTTTTTAATTTGTAAGTATTATTTTGATTGTGAAATGTGAGAGGCTTTTTGGACATGTGGTATTGATGTCGTATGACATGGTTAATAAGATTCATGGTAAAGTGGGGGTGAATATCCATGATTAAAAATATGCCCCTCTATCACATTGAAATATATAAGATATAAAAAGTAGCTATAAATTGTTAAGATTCATTTCACCATATAAATTAAAATAATAATTTTGTAATCATATTTAAATTTCATTAATAAGGACATAAAAACTTAATACTTATTCATAAAACTCTTCATGAAAATCTCATTATCATAACAAGGGCCGACGCTAACCAGTGTAGTTCATCATCAACAATTTCCTGATGATGAACACTCGTTAGTTAGAAAGGCGTCAACCCTTGTTATGATAATGTGATTTTCCTGAAGAGTTTTATGAATAATTATGGATCACAAAAGTTTGCAATCACAACTTATTACTTACAATATAACAATAAATATATTTCAAAAGTAATTATATATATATTTTAGATTTGATAAAAAATATTATAAAATTAAATTCAAATTAAATGTTTATAAAATATTTTGATTGTGAAATGAGAGATGGTTTTCCAACATGTTGTATTGATGAGCCATGGTATTGTAACATAGTCTATTTACAAATTAATAATATCCATGACAAAGTGGACATGAATATCATGGTTAAACACATTGTTATATTGTAAATTTATTTATACTATTAAATTTTTTATGTACTTATTAATCAAATTTAAATATAATTACAAAATCATTATTCTATTTTATAAGGTAAAATGGATCTTAAGTTATGGGTGCTACTTATATATTTTATATATTTTAATATAATGTGTATATTATGATTTTCTTTTATCTAAAAAGTTATTCTGGTTTTATTAATAAAAACAAAATTATAGTGCAACAAATTGAATTTTATTATTTTTATTTCTTTTAATTTGTTAAGGACACTACAATATCTTTTACATACTAAGCTCTATATTACTTTTAACCAATATCTTTTACATAATATAAATCAGACATATTAATATAAATTCAACATATGAAATTAGCATTTTAAAAGATTGACAATTTTTTTTACATTACACCTACACACAACCTCTATATTTTGTTACCATCCTTCTATTAATTTTGTAATGTTATGCAAATAGTAATGTTTTCCACCATTTAATTCAATAACACAATTGGGTTTCTTTATAATATTATATCTTCAATTCAAGTAATTGAATTGTGTTTTTTGCAATATTAATTTTTTTTCATTTAATTCCTAATCCATTTTGAATCACATTTTTATATATTGAATAAGAATTTTCAAGCTATGCTGGATAGATATTTAAATTACATTACAAATCGTTAAATTCTTATATTTTGAGTTCATTTGTTATACATTGTTAAAATGTTTCACAAAAGAAATGTGCTCCAATGTACCACTAAGGTATTTCAATGTGAGTAGTGAAAATATGCATTGTTATGAGGGTATATAGCTTTTGGGTGCTTTTGTTCACATCATGCATGTGTATATAGTATTTTATGTGATTCGAACCGCAATGAGACTAGAAGTGGAGTAATGAGCTTCACTTTGGAATAGTTTAATTGAATCGACTAAGCTAACCTAACCTAATGGATCAAGTATATAAAACTCTACAAGTATGTATCATGTTTGTAGAGCTATATATAAAGCCTAATTGATTAGCTTAATAGTTTGAACTAAAGTGTTTGAAGGAGGAATTTATGCTTCACAAAATTTTGTGCTCCAATTTACCATTACAAATACTTCAATGTGAACAATGTAAATACACATTGTTATGAATATAGATATTTTCTTGATGTTTTTGTTCACAATATGCATACATATATAATACTTTATGTGACTCAACCCTTAATGATACTACATAGTGAACGAGATCTTGAAATAGTTTGATTGAACTAATTAAGTTAACTCATTAGGTTTTATATATAACTCTACAAGTGTGTATCAGGTTACATGCTCGTAGAGTTATATATACAACCCAATTGGTTTCCTCAAAATTTTTTACCAAAGGTTTCCTCAACAATAGGTCAACTAAGTTTCACTAGGCTACTACTTGTTATTGTGGTTGGTGGTTGAGCTACCCTCCATCTAGATTTTAAAAATGAGAGGAGATGTTAGAATGTTTCATTTTAATATTGATCCGAATTAGATCCCCATAAAAAATATCTTTGTAAACTTTGTAATAATCATTTAATTTCTTTGTTTTGGAAAAGTTGAGAAAATATCTAAAAGTTCACTTGAAAGTTGAAATAAATCATTATGATAGTCGGTGTTCTAATGCAACTCATTCAAATTTAATGTCGTGGAGAAGAAGAGAATTGAAATGGAAGAGAAGATAATAGAGACTAAGAGGAAATGAAGAAGGGTAGCTCAATAGGGAAGAGATCTAAGAAGTATTTGGCCTAAAGATCATAGGATAAGGGAGACATTGTGCTTAGCCATGCACAAGCAAAGATTGTTATTGAGTGCAATCCACTTATAAATTTGTTTTTGGCAGTGAGTGACATTTCATGAGTTTTTATATGCATAACTCATTAATTTTTAACCAATTCTTCTTAATGAAAATCCCCTAGAACGTAGTTTTCCAATTTGGAATTCAATTGTTAAAAACAAATGTTGTCTCATGTTGTTAATGGCTATGTATACTTGATGTAGTTTGGTTTTAATCCATTCTTGCATTTTATGTAAACCATGGTAACTATAATAGAGCCATATTATAATCTTAGTTCTCTTCATTAGTTTAAATTATTGCTTGAGTGTATTGTTGGCAGTTGCTTCAAGTTTAAGCATATTATATAATCCAATCTTGTAATTACTCCTTGCTAGGTGTATATTATCTTATGGTGGGTTTGTATGAATTCACAAAATTTCAATTAGTTCCTATAACATAATTTACAACATTTTTGTATTCACCCATTATTCACTTATAACATCACTAGAATTATCGCTGCAAGGTTTCCATATATCTTCCATTGATGTGTGAAGATGACTGCCAACTTGAGAGTAGATTTGAAGAGTTTCTTTTAAACAAGATATGTTTTGAAGTAAGAAGATAAGTAGTGAACCAAATATGAAAAATAGTCACTAATTTTTTATGTATATTGGTTATTACCAACAAAGAGCATTATTTATTATGTAGAGTGTCCATGTTGACAAATTGAATAGGACATAAGCCCACAATTTATGTATCATATGGTATTAGAATACGTTCACTGAAATAGACCTTGAAGCAACCACCATGCGTAAGGCCTTCAAGGGAAAGAAGCTAGAATAGTTGAGACACTTCAAAAGGTAGATACACTAGGAAAGTTAGTATTGGAGAAAAAAGTGGATGAGATGAAAAAATGGCTTTCCAAACTCTAGTATTGCTTCACCACCATGAGAGGAAAAGTATATAAGAGTAAATGAGCTCTTGTAATTCGAGGATAAATTTAGTCAATTGGATAATTGGGAAGAGAAGAGGTTCGTTAACGTTACTCTTCAACTATACCAAGATTTGGAAATGAAGGAAGAGGCCCTGAAGAAGAAACAAGTATTTGTCCAAGAGACCAAGAAATACCTTCTATTGTCATTACAAAATCCAACACCAGTATGGAGTCAAGCATGGTAAGTCCACCTTCCAATACCCCTCCTCAATAGATCTTTGATGATTTTAAGAAGTACACTACAATCTCATGAGACAAATGGGATATGATATCCAAGTGCTAGATAAGGAAGGTTAAGGGATTTCGATGCTTGTTGTAGATTAATATAGGCCCCAGCATGAAGGCCTAGGATTTAGTGAACAATAGTCCAACAAAACTTTAGCTTAAATCAATCTCGCTGAGGCAAGAGGAACTAGAAAAGAGGCCATTCTTATGGACAAAAATAAATTTGGAAAAATAGTGTTCAACAAGCCTAATTTATAAGAGTATTTATAAGCTACTATGGATATTCCACTAGAATATCTCATCCCAATATATCTTGCATTATGTTGGTTTATTTCCTTAGATCTCATAGTTACTATCATTACTTATTACTCAAATTTATGAGAATAACTGAAAAAAAAATGAAAGAACAAATAAATGAAGAGACCATCCACACAATGAACATAAGATGTATCATAATAAACTCAAAAAAAGAGAAAAACCAACTAGAAGGTGAATTCTATGCTCTACTCTCTTTTATTTAGTTATGAAATGTAAGAAAAATAAATGGTCACCCATTATGGAGTTTCCTTTGATACAATGACCTAAATGACCACTACAAAATATTCTTCCTCTTTTTTTATGCTCTCAAATCCCACTCATATATGATATTCTCAAATGTGGAACAAGTACAATACTAAATTATGGAACCCCATCTCTTCCTAGTGGCCTAGTATTTAACATAACCTAATATATATCTAGAGTTATGGATTTTACATCCTCAAGCCTTAGTTAGTGATACGTTTATACACCATTTATAATCTTTTTGAAATATCACACATTTATATCCCACACATCAGTCATGGGGACTAACATGCCATCCACTTAGTACTATGGCAGTTAACAATTTAGGTAAAATTACAAGAGGTGTAACTTCTACATGCTAACTTTGATTGAGGTGATTTTCACATTATTGGAAAGGTATTAATGTGTAGAATAATGTTGAATTTTTGGTAGTCGTGATCATAAAGCCCCCCCCCCCCCAAAAAAAAAAGTGTCATTTTATGCCTTAAAATGGCTCCAAAAGGTTCCAAATCCCCAAATTGGGACCTACCACTAAAATGGGTCTTTCAAAGCAAAATTCCTTCTATTTTTTCAAACAAAAAGTACCAAGATAGATGAAAATTTATATTATGACCCATTTCAGATTAGAGCCACTCAATATTCTTATAGGTTCTTGAAAGAAGGTAGAAAAGAGATGATTTTTACATCCATATCCACTCTAACACTTGGGAGGCCAAGCAGCTAAGCTAGCAATCATCATTACAAACCAAAAAGTTATGTCATAGTATTTATGGTTTATTTCCATTGCAAGAAAAGGGGTCATAAGGATAGAAATTGTTGACATTCTAGAAGCCCAAGAATCACACGCAAGAACTATTGTTCGTACTATAGATTGAATGGACATTAGAAGTCTGAATGTTGGAGGCTTCACTTGGAGCTCCATCCCTAGAACTAAATAGCCAAGAACAAATCTTAGGGATTCATGGTTATGGGGAAAGAGAATTTACTTGTAGCTCATGGAGAAATGATTTTCCAATGACCTATTCCAACAATAAATATCATCTCTTGACATTATATGGAAAGTGGGATTATGCCAAAGCTTGGCCCTATTCAACTCTTTATCTTCCATATTGCAGTGAAGGAACCTTTTCTCAGAGGATGCTTGAAGGCGTATAAGAATATTGAATGGAATTGGATATTTTTAGGCCAAAAATTGCAAAATGGGAAGGTGTGATCTAAATTAGATCCTCATCAAAACATCTTTATAAACTTTGTAATAAGTTTTTTTTGGAAAATTTGAGGAAATTTTGAAAAAATCAGTTGGAAATGGAAATGAATCATTGTTATGGTTGGAATTTTTTGAAAACCCATTAAAAACATGAGCTTTATGGAGAAAATGTGCATTGAAATGGAAGTGAAGAGATTCAAGACTAAGATAAAATGAAGAAAATTAGTTTTAGAGGGGAAATATCTAAAAGGTAATCATCTCAATGCTCATTGGACAAGGTAAACAATGTGCCTATCCATGCATGAGAAAATATTTTTGTTGAGTTTAGCCCACATGTAAAAGTAATTCTACTAGTAAATAACAACACATAATATTTTCTCTACATAGTTCACTTTTTAAAATTAATTTCTCTAAATGAAAAACCCATAGAACCTAGTATTCCAGTTTAGGTTTCCAATGTAAAAGAAATCTCTATTATCTTATGATGTTAATGCTTATGTGATGTAGCACAGCTACAAATTTACACAATTCGCAGACCTGTGGATTATGGGCCCACAAAAATTTCCAAGCATGTAGCAAATTGAAATATCCAGCACCAAGGTAAATATCACAATATCAACTCCCAAGTAATATCGTAGATTGCAGAGTTAGCATGCATCGCAGATCGCATAAATTAGTAAACTCCGTCGATCACACATAACATATATCGCAATGTTTGTGATTTTGTGATTTCACAAATCGCAGAGAATACTTTATTTCTTTTCACAAGGTTTACGATGTCAAATATCAAGGCTCCTCTTATCATATGCGATATGTGATCGCATCGCATTGCAAACCCCACTTCTTATCGCATCGCAACCTCTGATCTTTATCGCAATTTCGCCACTTTAACTCATCCGTCTCATTGCAAACTGTGCTTCTTTTACCGATGTGCGATATTCCACTGGGATTGCGATTTAATCTGGATTGTCCATCTCCCACTTCAGATCTGCGATAAGATCTCACCTGTCCAATTTCCACTGTGTTCCTGCAACACGATCTCAATACCACTGGGTAGCGCTGACACTGTCTATCGATGGAATCACGTCTTCAATAAACTCATGTTCTGCCATACTTTGACTTAAAACGAAGTTCATAGAAACTTCATTCACCATTCATATTCATATAACCTATCAATTAATAGAAATGAAAAGAATGCGCATACACAGTGAGAAATAGAATTTCAATAACACACACAGATACCACAAGATCCAAATTATTCCTAGATATATAAAAACACATGAATTCCATTATTATCTCGAGCTCGAATTATAGGCTAATTCCACTATGGGCTTGAATCACAAATTCGCCCTAAGGTTACATTGTGCTACCTCTCTCATACAACACAGACTTCTATTTAAAAGAGATTACAAAGAGTGGATCATCTAGGATCCACGATTTCCTCCCACAAATCGCTTAACTAATCCCTAGAATCACTCTATTCTAGATGCATCGATTTCACCTGTGAGGAAACAATTTTATCATTTTAGCCAAATTTCATGGAAATTAGTCCCCTTTTCAAACGGTTGTCCACGTCTCTCCTTTTGCAGCATTGAATTTCAATTTTGATTAAGGGTGGTCCAATGCTCCTGCATCAGACTTCTGAGGTAAAAGAAATTTATGCCCTTTTAGTCATATTTCTTCTTCATCTCTATAACAAGTCTACTACTTGCTATCAGTACCAAGTCCTCTTCTTGGTATCCTTTTTTTTCTCTTAGCAATTCCACCCACTCTTTCTAAGGGATTTCCTTCATGATCCTTCCATAACAACACTCGTGAGTTACAACAAAACCTCTGCAGTAGAAAGCCTCCTCCTTGCTACACAATACCTCACTAAGCTTCTCTCCTTTGAGCTCAATCTTTTGGCATCTCTTTAGTTCTCTCCTCTGGAACCGTATGAGAACTCCTTGCTCTAGGCTACTGCAAATATTCTCACCTTCCTCTGTCGCTACCTGCACAAAATATAAATACCGCACACTTACCAATTTTCAACATATTTCTACCTCCTTCCTTTACATGCAAAATCTTCTTCTGCTCTGATACCACTTGATGCAGCACAGCTGCAAAATTACACAATTCGCAAACCTATGGGTTATTGGCCCACAAACATTTTCAAGCACACAGTGAATTGCAATATCCAACACCAAGGAAAATATCGCAATATCAGCTCCTAAGTAATATTGGAGATTGCAGAGTTAACATGCATTGCAAATTGCATAAATTAACAAACTCCGTCGATCACACATAATATATATCACAATGTTTGTGATTTTGCGATTTTGCAAATCATAGTATATACGTTATTGCATGTCGTAAGGTTTACGATGTCAAGTATCAAGGGTCCTCTTATCATATGCGATATGTGATCGCATCACATCGTAAAACCCACTTATTATCGCATTGCAACCTCTGACCTTTATCGCAATTTCACCACTTTAACTCATCCGACTCATTGTGAACTATGCTTCCTTTGCCGATGTGTGATATTCCATTGGGATTGCGATTTAATCTGGATTGTCCATCTCCCACTTCAGATCTGCGATAAGATCTCGTCCATCCAACTTCCACTGTGTTCCTGCACCATGATCTCAATCCCACTAGGTAGCGCTAACACTGTCTATCGAGGAAATCACGTCTTCAATAAACTCGTGTTCTGCCATATTTTGATTTACAACGAAGTTCATAGGAAGTTTGTTCACCATTCATATTCATATAACCTATCAATTAACATAAATGAAAGGAATATGTATACACAGTGAGAAATCGAATTTTAATAATACACACAGATACCACAAGATGCAGATTATTCCTAGATACATATAAACACATGAATTCCATTATTGTCTCGAGCTTGAATTACAGGCTAAGGCCACTATGGGCCCGAATCACAAATTTTCCCTGAGGTTACATTGTGATTCCTCTCTCATACAACACAGACTCCATATTTAAAAGAGATTACAAAGAGTGGATCATCTAGGATCCACGATTTCCTCCCACAAATCGCTTAACTAATCCCTAGAATCACTCTATTTTAATTACATGGCATATTTTTAAAACAAATCATATCTTTTAGATGCATCGATTTCACCTATGAGGAAACAATTTTATCATTTTAGCCAAATTTCATGGAAAATAGTCCCCTTTTCAAATGATTGTCCACATCTCTCCTTTCACAGCATTGAATTTCAATTTTGATTAAGGGTGGTTCGATGCTCCTGCATCATTGTGTATACTTGTAGTTTGATTTTAATAAGTTATTCATTACTATGTAAAAAAATAACTATAATAGAGCAACATTGTAATCTTAGATTTATTCACTAATTTAAATAATTACTTGAATGATAGAATTAGTTGAGTGTGTTGCTAGTTCACTATTTAACCAAATTTTCACTAATTTAAATCATTTCTTGAGTGATAGAATTAGTTGAGTGTGTTGCTAGTTCACTATTTAACCATATTCCACAGAAAAAATTACAATTTCTTCTAGTTGGGTGTTTATTATTTTGGAGTGGATTTACATAAATACACAACATTTTGATAAGTTCCTATATCATACACTACAACATTACAACATTGTTGTGTTCATTTATTAATCATATAATAATAACGACAACGCTACCACGTACCTTTGTTTAATGTGTGGAGAGAACTATTAGTTTGAGAACAAATTTGGAAAGCTTATATTAAATAAAAGCACATCAACTAAAGCAAACAACCATCAATGAATCAAATATGAGATGGGGTCATTATGATTTTATATCTATTAGTGATTAATAACAAATAATATTAATTATTTTTATAAAAAAATATTTTTAATGAAATAAAAAGAGGATGTAACTTTTATTTATATATATATATAACTTTACACATTAAAAATGTTTATTTTAAATTAATGATTTTTAAAACTTAATAATACTTAATTTAACTTATTTCCCATTAATTAAATCATTGATGTGTACTCTTCTAATTCTAGATTGTATGAGAAAATGTCTTCTCTACTTTCCATTATGGAGATATCCAACTTATAATAATATATGTTTTTCCATTATTAGAAAACCAAATTATATGCCACCAAATTTTCATTAGGTATAACCCACAACCACATACTTGTTTTCTATTCAAATTCATTCAAAGAGTAATAAATATACTTATACGCCTTTAATCTCCTCATCCTCTCCTTGCGAGCATGAGTTCTGTTTCAATTCCACTTCAATAAAAACACCTATAGCTCTATTATTGTGGAAGGTTTCTACCTTTGATTTTGAATAGTTGAAATCACTAGCATCAAATTTTCTAATCTCCTCATCCTCTCCTTGCGAGCATGAGTTCTGTTTCAATTCCACTTCAATAAAAACACCTATAGCTCTATTATTGTGGAAGGTTTCTACCTTTGATTTTGAATAGTTGAAATCACTAGCATCAAATTTTCCTCAATCTCTTATCAAATTTGCTTGTTGGGTTGAGTTTCACTTTAACTTGAAATGAAAAGCTGGAAAAAATTACATGTTCATTGCATTGGTATATAATTTGAATTCTAGCATTCACTTACCATTAATGTAATATTGCACTGTGGAACTAATTTTAATAATTTTTTTTTTTTTTTCCACATATCACAACAATCATGAGGCAACATTCTATGCACACAAAGATCATAGAAAAATTAGAAATATATTCAATTTATCTTGTTCCAAAATCCCTTAGAAAAATGAGAAAATATTTTTTACATATTTGTTTTTAATAAATTATAAAGAAGATGACCCAAGAGAAAATAGACTTATTCAATTATTCTATAAGAAAAAACTATGCTAACTCCTAAACTTACTCTAACCCCTACATACATGCCAAAACAAGTAGATTTTTTTTATTTAATTTGTTGGCTCATTATGTAAGATTAATAAGGTTTTAGACAAATTTCTCCACAAGTGTGTGAACTTAGAAGTATCTAGAACCCATGATAAAATGACAAGAAATACATTTATCACTAGCAATTCACCTGCATCATACTAGCAAAGAACAAATGGATTCATCATGAGATCTTGCCCATGAGTTCGTTAATGCTCTACCATGCTTGGATATTTATGAAGTTTTCATCCATGTAGGATCTTCAAGTGGATAATATTTCTAATTGAACAAACAATGAAAATACTCCTCATCCTAGTCTTATTTACCACCTTCTTGTATAGGATTGATTCAATTTCCTTTGGTTGTCCTTTAGATAGAGTATCTTCGCAATTTATAATATGATTATCCTTAGGTTTAGTTGCATTTTCTAAGTCTTCTTCTTCTTCGAAAATATAAAGTTTGAAATTATTGAATATGAGAGAGATTCCAATGTCACTTGTATTCTCTATCTCATCTAGGCATTTGGCTTGATTTTTTAGTGCTAATTAACAAGCCCAAATTTTTACAACTGATAATTACTTCCAATTATATATGATATTACTTTAAAATATCCCAAATTATCATTAAGAAATTACACTCAGAAAATTCAGTCGTAAATGCAATAGAAGCAGTAAAGATCATAGTATAATATCCATACATAGTAAACACCAAATTTTTCCCTAGGAAACCCATATTTGGGAGAAAACCCAACAATATTTTCTAGGAGAAAGTGTTCAATTCAGGAAAAGTACAATTTAATATTTTTCAATTCAACTTTGGTCAAGTCAAACCAAAAATATAGCAGTAGTTAAACCTCGTCAAACAGGTCGAAATTCGGCCTTATGTAACTACCTAGAAACTCAGTCAAAATTCCTAGAAATAGTCAAATAGGCTGAAATTTGGCATTTTGCAACTACCTTGAAAAATAACATTCAACTCTAGTCAAACTTATGCTGCTCGAAAATTCACCGCCTTAGAAAAACTTCAACCTCTTCCTTAGATTACTTCCCATGTGCAAGAGAGAGATATTTTGATAATGATGAGTTAGTGATGAAATGAGGAGATAAAATGCCCTTTTATAGTGTCCTTGTGGTGCCCAAGGGGCACGTCCCCTTGTTAGGATGACTTAGACTTTTGGGGTCGACTTGAGAAATTTAAAATTTAATTTAATTTTCTTTATTGAATTGACTTGTGTAGCTGGGGAATACCTTCTGCAGCTACCCAAAAAATCAACACTCCCCCTTAGCTAGGGAGGTATTCATCTTGACTTCCTCAAATGTCCATTTTGCTGAAAAATTATCCATCTCAAGAAAAAATTGAATGAGCCTTCTATGTTGATGTATGCATAAAATTCATGTCCTATCCTAGAAGCATGTGGAAATTATCTTGTGTCAACATCATGCAAATGTTTTAGTCACCCACTAGCCAAATACCCTTTGTCAATACGGTCAGGTACCCCATGACAGGGGTAAAATAAAAATAGTCATGGGTCACCAATTAATCAAGTCATCACTTGGAACAAGGTCAATTCTACTCAACCAATGGTGAAATATTAGGCCAATTTATCGTTCCCCCATGTCGTCACATGGCACTTGAATGGTAAAAATATGTGCTCGATGATTTGGGGAGCTAATTGTTGGTGTTCGGATATGAACAGAATTCAACCCTTTTCTCCACATAAATTATCAACGCGGGACGTTAGTTATTTCAAGACTAATGGCAAGGTATATGCAGATACAAGCACATGGTCTTCTGTAAATCAAAGTTTTAATCTATAACACACAATTCATTGTAACAATAATGAAATGAACTGCAGAAATAAAAGGTATCCACAAAAATTAAACGTAACTGTAACAGCAGTAAAGAAATCACACTAAAACACAACACTGCAAGGAAAAGAAAGGAGAACGCAACACTTGATCACAAGAGTCGGCCCAACTCTCTGATCAGGGCTGCGGTGAGCTCACGAATTACAGGAGAAACATCAGGCTGTTGTGCATTCAATTAATGATAAGAGAACTTCATTACAAAATATGTATGTCCAAGGGCTTAACCCCGATTCACAGCTCACAGGCTTCTTTATACAATTATCCTAAAACCCCCCGATACCTCTCAACAACTTCATTATTACAAAAATACATCTTGTTACAACGGCAACCAGATTGCCCAGTAAGAAACCGTTAAAAGGCCCAAGATAGTACTGATACATCCAAGTTTGTCACGCTGTAACAAAAAACAAGGAAGATGCTGGAGATGATGGGCTATGCCTTGAATCACGGCTGCAACGCTCCTGTTTTAGCCAGATCTAAAGAAATATCGGAGTTAATATGTAGAAAGGTAAAACCTCCATGACAAATACTTCATTAATCAAATATCCCATGAAAGATAGGAAGAAGGGTTTTACCTCATGCGTTTTAAGAATAATAATGGTAGAAAAAGATAGAAAAATAGGGTAAATTCGAGAGGAAAGTATAAAAATTAGGTACCCGACATCTCCCCCCAACTGATCTATCTATGTGTCCTCATGCTTCTCGTCGTCTCCTCAGGTCCGGGTTGGACCGCCTGAGATCGGCATGAAGCTGGCTGAGGTCATATTCTACAGCCATTTCTGTTCATGGTGGCTTATATCCTTTTGTCAAAATAACATCCTTCCACCAGTCTGGGTCAACATTATATGTAGGAGTATACTGCTCAGCTGGAAACCATAGAAGGGGAAATTGAAACCTTAACCCCATCCATCTGACCCCACACGTATGAATGCATGCCATGTAACATGGCATTCTCTCTAAAGCATGTGCAAAGTTAGGTGCTCCAAATGGTTCTCTTTCCTTGACGGCTGAGGAGGACAACATCCATCTCTTCTGACAACTGTCGAATGCCTCCTTGTGAAACGTCGTAACCTGGCCAACACATAGGTCAGTGCATCATTTCTGGGTTGCCATCATGTGTTCCTTATGACCCTTAATCTATAAAAATGTATAATGCTTGTTATAAATGTTTGAGGATTGACCATGCTCTCTTCTCATTATTAACGACTTTCTGGCTTGATTTTCTTCAAATGTATCCTAGGCCTTTCTCCATTTAATCTAATTGATGGTATAGGAGGTGAAAGCCCTTAAATGGATGTCCCCCACGAATGGAACGTGGTTAAATGACTGATCATGCTTTAAGTAATACCCATGCATATAGAGCTTTCACATTAAGTGTTGTCCGATAATGTCATGAATTTTTAAAATATGGAGAAATTGAATGGGGTCCTCAATTTCGTACCAAATATCCTTATATATACTTTCAAGACAAAAGGAAAGAAATTGTTCATGAAGGAATAAGGCATAGCTATGTGCAGGAGGTCTGCAAGCCATTACCTGTTGTGCCAGGGAGAACATTTTCTCCTTATTTGTCTTCAACAACTAAACTTGTTCTTCTAATTCCTCTATTCTGGCCTTCTATTTAGCGTGCTTCAGCCGCGCCTTATATAATTGATCAATGTATCCTGTGACGACTTTGGCGGCCTGTTATCTAACCCTAGTTGTCTCCTTCTTATGGTCGCTCGCTGCAGATTGCCACTTCTGAATTTCAGCGGCCAATACAAATTCTCGACCTTCAAACAAATATTCGATCGGGCCAGTTTGGGCAGCTGTCGTGGATACTTCAATCTTCGGCTTTATTGCCCTCCATTTATATATTTTTACCTTCCTTTTCAAACGTGAAACTCGCTTCTTCAAATCCTGAACATCCCTTTTTAGTCTCATGGTTTCACTAAACTGCAGCTGATACTTCTGCTTGAGAGGTATCCTTCTTTTCTCGCACTGTTCAATCCATTCCTGTTTAACAATGAATTCAGTTTCTGGGCCTAAGACAGGCTCATAAGGCGGCGAGATGCTATCGAAATTTTCTACAGATTCTCTTGTCAAGCCCTTTTGGCTGGGATCCCTATCTCCAGGGGATTCTTCTTCTATGTTTCCCCCGGGAACTTCCACTATCTGGTCGGTAATTTCATTGATCCTCTTGTGTTCCAAGGTTTCCACAATAACGTTGTCTTCCTTCCGAGCCTCTAAGTGTTCTGGTTTGGTGGTGACTAGGCCAATCTTGGCCGTGTCAACAAATTTTAGTACTTGGGGAACAACTACTTATTCCATTAACCATTTGGGCGAGCGAAATCCCCTCGCCCCTCTAGGCATCAGGGACTGGAACGGAGAACGGGGAACAGGCTCATCACCTTCATTTCTGGTTTGGACCCGGAATTCATGCACGACTGATTCAACCGGGGTCGATACTGGTTCTTGTGGAACAATATCGACCTCCTGGTTCATTGCTTCTTTACCTCCCCGTTCCGCATGAATCAACTTTGTTTTCACAATTGGTACTGGTTCTTGAGGTCCAGTGTCGATTCCACAGGCTGACTTTTCCTGTTCTAGCCGAATTGGGGGTGGTTCTTGTGTAACACCCCCACCTGTATCAGTATTCATATTTATATGGGTAGGTGATGCTTTTTTTGCAAAACAACATCACTTGCCATTTCTCTATCCATAATTTCACTCCTTTGCTCTTTATTAACAAAAGTCGACAACTGTATAATAGTGTCGACTTCCTGCACAATGTCCATCATTTCCTTCTCTATGGGTTCTTCAAGCGAGGCTGGTTCTTGTGTGGCAGCCTCGACCATGTCACCCCTTACCTCCTCAATTCTTATTTCTTCTTCTGCGGGTTTTTCAAGTGAGGCTGGTTCTTGTGTGGAAGCCTCGGCCATGTCACTGATTACCTCATCCATTCTCATTTCCTCAGGTCCCTCCTGATCAACCATCATATCTTCTTCCTCGAGTTGCTCCTGATCAATTTCCATTTCCATTTCCTCGGGTTCCTCTTGATCAATTTCTTCTGAATGTTCTTCTTCTACCTGACCAGCCGAAGAGGCTGGTTCTTCTTCTTCCTGACCAGCCAGAGAGCCTGGTTATTCTTCTCTAGCAGCAATCATGGTTGCTACCTCTTCTTCTGAGGACCCACAAAATTCCGCCCAGGAGACCCGAAGCATGTTTATTGCGTGCATGACCAATAATCGCACCAAACCGTGATTGGAAAATACTGCCGGTATTCGGCACGAACGCCAAGCAGCCTGTGCCATATGTTGCAGTTGTTTCAAGAGGAAGAAGGGCATGTTCAGGGCATGCTCCTCATCCTGCAGAAATCAGAGGTGCGTTAGAATTTTAAAGTGATATTTGAACAAATTTGAGGCCCGACCCTCGCAAGTAATGTATTTTATTACGAAGCCTACAAATTCATTCCAAGGATACGTTACCGTTCGGCGCTCGTATCCTTTGCTCGTTTGAACGACACTTTCTCCTGCTTGTAAGAACAATTCGAGGAATTCCAAAAGAGAAACTTTCCGAGAAAACCATTGCTGCCCCTGCTGCCTCAGTCCGCTAACCTCTGCGATTGCCTCTTCTGTAACAGGAGCTTCCAGACCCCTAATCCACGAATAATTTTTCTCTAAATAGAGTGCGAATTCCATTGTGATACCTCCATCAAACCCCTGCAATCTGTCAAAGTAGGTATCCCACCCTGCGTCGACAAAGACTTTCCAAACCTCTGGATTACTGCGAACTAAAACTGTGTTTTTAGGCTCGTGCTGCACAACCAGCCCACCCATATTGTGGAGACTTGTAGCAGCACTTCATGTAACAACAGATCGTTGAGCAAGGTGGTGGGTACCGAATTCGGAGGAACAACATAGTGAAAATGGAAAGGTGGTAACAGTAAATATGGCCGGTAACTATCGAAATTCGAGAAAAATCATGAAGAAATACAGTAAGTGTGGTAAAATAGAAATAATAATTGTTCGTATAAGGTGGATGAGACATTTTACGGATCCTAGTATGATTTAAATGATGATACCACATATTGATGGGAATCGTAAGGTGTACCATGAGCGGGTTGTCATAATTAATTTATGAGGTAATTGTTACGCCGTCCTTGTCATGACAACATCTCCCCCCCCCCCCCCAACTTAAATTTTTTCTGTCCGCAGCATTAAAATCTCCACATGGGATATTTAATTAAATCAGTAAAAGTCAAGTGGAGGCGTACCTGACGGCCTACCTGGACGATGTGACAGTTGGTGGGATGACAGCGTAGTAATGATGTGGATGGTGTAACAACAATGATGTAGCAGCACCGGAGTAACAACATCGATGTAACAACATAAGAGTAACAACATCGGTGTAACAACTTCGATGTAACAACATTGGTGTAACGACATCAGTGTAACAACATCGGTGTAACAACATCGAAGTAACAGCATTGGTGTAACAACATTAGTGTAACAACATCGGTGTAACAGCATAAGAGTAACATCAACACGAGTAGCAACATCCGGAGTAACAAAAACGTGAGTAACAACAACCGAGTAACGACACCATGTGTAGCAGCAACCGAGTAACAACACCGTGAGTAGCAACATCTGAGTAACAACAACCGAGTAACGACACCATGTGTAGCAGCAACCGAGTAACAACACCGTGAGTAGCAACATCTGAGTAACAACAACCGAGTAACGGCACCATGAGTAGCAACAACTGAGTAACAACACCGTGAGTAGCAGAAATTGAGTAACAACACCATGAGTAGCAGCAACCGAGTAACATCACCGTGAGTAGCAGCAACTGAGTAACAACACCATGAGTAACAGCAACTGAGTAACAGCACCATGAGTAGCAGCAATCGGTGCTTTGAAAATTCTTTCTATGCTTTTTACTCCTTAGTAGTAGCTCCTGCAAAAAGACAAGAAAATAAAACATAATTCTTTATTCTTTATTTTATTATATATATATATATATATATATATATATATATTTACATCAAGGGTGCAGAGGAAGGATTCTCTGTACTGATGACCTTCAAACCAGATTTCTCAGAGAGTTGTTTAATAAAAGCATCCTTAGAGGCTGGCCGGTGGTATATTCTCAGGCGATGTCCATTGACTATAAATGAAGGACGTATATCATCAATTGTGACTAGGCTGACTGTTCCATTATCAAATACAACATCCACCTCATCCAACGAGTGCAAAGATTCCCTTTAAAATCCTTAAAACGGGAGTCGTAAAGCAGTGCCCAATCTCCACTTTGAAACACCTTAGTTTTAATAAACTTATCGTGCCATTTCATTCTCTGCTGCTGGATAGCAGTAGTTCGCTAGAAAGCCATTGAACGAATTTCATCAAGTTCATTAAGCTGAGCCAATCAGTGTCTCTGAGCATATGATAGATCTAACCCAACTTCCAGCGCTGTTCTAAGTGTACTTATTTCAAATTCTATTGGAAACAACGGGGATTTTCCATAAACCAACTCGAATGGTGAAAACCCGGTTGTATTTTGCCATGTTGTTCTGTACGTCCAGAGATATTTTGGGAGTTTCTAAGCCCAATCCCGACGATGGTATGCCACATTTTTTGTCAAAATGTTTTCCAATGTCTCGTTTGTGCTTTCCACTTGTCCATTCACCTGGGGATGGTATGGGGATGTCACTCTGTGCTTGACCCCATATTTTTGCATGAGCTTTGCTATCTTGTGTGATGTGAATTGTGCTCCTCCATCTGAAACAATCTCTCTTGGAGTACCGTAACAAGCAAAAATTTCTTCAAATAGAAAGTTTGAGACTACCTGCTTTGTTGCTTTTGCGACAGCTTTGGCTTCCACCCAGTTAGTCACATAATCAGTATAGACCAAGATGTGGACCTTCTGCTGGGAGGGTGGGTTAAAGGGTCCAACGAAGTCAATAATACATTTCTCAAAAGGCTCGAGGACTACTTGTGCCTGCAAAGGAATTTCATCAGCTTTACCAGGTTGCCCCATACGTTGGCAACTATCACACCTCCTAACATAATTATGAGAATCACAAAAAATGGAAGGTCAGTAATATCCCATTCATAGCACCTTATGGGCTGTTCTTTTGTCCACAAAATGCCCTCCACAAGGGCCATCATGGGCAGCTTTTAATACCTCATAAATATCCTCTTCAGACACACAGCGCCAAATTTTCTTATCTGCTCCTGTATGAAAAAGGTACCTTGCCATCCAAGAATATCGGGCACTATGATGAATAATCTTCCGCGGTTCCCTGTATGACAAATGAGGAGGCACTTTCTCTGTAGCAAGATATTTAGCAATATCTGCATACCACAAAGGTTTAGTAGATACTGCAAAAAGATGTTCATCGGGAAAACTGTCTTCTATAGGTGTGCATTCATCATTGTTATTCATTCTAGATAGGAAATCAGCTACTACATTATCTTTTCCTGTCTTATCTACTATTGCAATATCAAATTATTGAAGCAAAAGTATCCATCTTGTAATACGGCCAGGAGTAATAGGTTTATTCATCAAATACCTGATTGTTGCGTGATTAGTATGGACAACAGTAGAATACCCAGTGATGTAGTGTCGGAAATTATTGACAGCATAAATGACGGCTAAGAATTATTTTTCTGTCATCGTATAGTTTAATTCAACAGGTATTAAATTCTTGCTGGCATAATAAATTGCATACAGTGTTTTGTCTACCTGTTGTCCTAGAATAGCCCCTATTGTTGTCTGAGAAGCATCTGTATGTATGTGAAACAATAATTCCCAATCAGTTCCTCGGAGGATTGGGGCTGTGCACACCAGCCCCTTAATTTTCGTGAAAGCTGTCTCACAGTCTTCAGTCCACAAGAATTTTTCATATTTGTCAACAATTGAAATAGTGGGTGTGCTATTTTAGCAAAATTTTCTATAAAGCAATTGTAATAACCAGCACAACCAATAAAGCTACGTACCTATGTGGGTGTTTTGAGTATCGGGAAATGTAATATTACCTCTACTTTAGCCGGATCAACTTGAATTCCTGCAACTGAGAGAAAATGTCCCAATACTACCCCTTCTTCCCTCATCATATGGAATTTGAGTGTACTCAAAGATACATGGGTTTGTTTACATATTTCGAGTACCTTCTCTAAATTTTCCATTCCTTCCTCAAATGAGTTTCCATATGGAGTAAAATCATCTATATAAATTTCGATGCTATCATCTCCCAAATTGGAAAAAATTCCCAAGATTGACCTCTGGAAGGTAGCAGGAGCATTAAAAGGCCAAATGGGAGGACCCTGTATGCAAAGGTTCACCAAGGACACGTGAAAGTTGTTTTATCCTGGTCTTCCGGGGCTATCTGAATCTGGTTATATCCGCTGAATCTGTCTAGGAAGGAAAATAACTTCTTTGTAGCCAAAGTGTCCAGGACTTGGTCAATGAATGGCAAAGGAAAATGGTCTTTTTGAGTTGCCTTATTTAGTTCCCTGTAATCTACGCAGATCTGTCATTTACCATTCTTTTTAGGAACGATAACTAGTGGGGATACCCATTGGCTACCTGAGATGGGATAAATGAACCCTACATCCAACAATTTTTGTAATTCTTCTTTATTAATGTTTTTGAGAGCAGGATTCATTCTCCGTTGAGGCTGTCTTACAGGGCGGAAATCTTCCTTAATATAAATATGATGAGTGTATAGGTTGGCAGGGATACCCTTCATGTCGGTATAATCCGAGACAAAAGTTTCCTGATGATCTTGAAGGACTTTCAAAAGTTGTTTGGTCTAAGATTCGGACAGGTTCGGGTTGACATTAAATGTTTTCCCTGGTTTAATCTCTATTGGAGTACTATCATGAGATGAGGTTACAAGAATATCTTCAATGTCATATTTCGGTTCAATGTTTTCCTGTGTCTCACAGCTCATGGCAGATTCTAGAATATGTCGAGTTGGATCGGAAACGGAGCTGGAATCATTAATGAAAGCGTTAATGGCGTCATATTCAGTTTTTGTTTTAAGTTGAAGGGCCTGTCCAATAGTGATAACTGGTCTAACATCTTCGTTTTCAGGTTCGGGCTCTTCTATAGGTAGAGGTTTCTGATAGGGTAATGATTTTTCAGATGGGCTAGGTTCCGCAGGAGGATAAAGCTTGAGATTCTTCATAACTGTCCCATTTGATATCATCATATACCCAGATCGACATCCTATTTAAGCATCTGCAGTTGCTAGCCAGGGTCTTCCTAGGATCAATGGGTGACCATCTACTGAAGATAGAGTCTGCAATATAAGGAGGTCGACAGGGTAGTTCCATGAGTCTATTGAAATGATCACATCTTCTAATTTCCCTATTGGTTTAATTATGGATCTATCTGCAAGTTCCAGGATAGTAGGGGTTGGTTTAATGTTTGCAAGTCCTATTGTGTTCATTGTTTTAGCAGTAATAATGTTAATGGCCGCTCCCAAATCCACCAACACATTTGGGATTTCCACCCCATTAATCTGTACTATTAGAATCGGGTTCCCCAGGTCTTCGTATTTTACAAGCTTGATTTTTCCTAACATGATATCGGATAGTCTACCCACCACATGAATGGTCAATGGATCCTTAGGTTTCCTCCCCGGTTTCTTTGAGAAGTATTCTTTTAGAGTTTTTGCATATATAGGTACATCCCTCATAGCTTGTAACAGGGGTATTTTAACAAAGAGATTCTGCAATTCCCCTAGGAAGTCAAATTATTCTTGAGGGTTTGGTTTGCTCAAGACCAATCTGGGAAGTTAAATGACCTTGATTAGGGACAGCTTGGGAAGGTGTCCGATTGATTATTTTTGTTTTGAATTCTCCCTAACTATTTCTTGTTCTGGTTCTGTATCTCCACCATCAAATTGTTATGTAATAATGGGTGAAGTAGGTGCATTTACTATTCGGCTAGACTGTAAATTTTTCTCATTAAGCCCTGCGGTAGAAGTGTTGTAAGATGACAAGCTCAGGGTGTCTGTTTGTTGGACCCCTTTGTTATTCGGGTTTGGGTTAGGCTGGATAGGAAGCTGAGGTCTAATGGCTAGGTTTCCTGGGGGTACATTCGAAGGCAACTGAAGTTTCTATTGAGGAATAGACTTAGGAAAATGCCCAGTGGGAGGGGGTCCACGCCAGGTCTGATTCCATAAAGGATTCGGACTAGCCTAAGGAACCCATTATTTCCAAGGGGGATACTGATATTGAGGCCACATGGCTGAAAATGGTGAAAATTGGGGGCCCATACTAAAATTGTTAAAGTACTCGGATGGGTTTTGAAACATACCTGGATTCACCACCGGTGGTCGAGGTTGCTATGGCTTCTTCTGCCCCATAAAGTACAGCTAGTCCACCGTGCTTTCTTCACTTTCTCCTTGGAAAACTGATTTCGGCTTGGGCAAGGAAGTACATGCACTAGTCATGTGTGTCTGTTCGCGGATCGTGCAGGCTTCGACCGTGTTCAACTGGCATTCCTTCAAAGGGTGTTTCTTTCTGCACTGAGGGCAGAATATGGCCATGGTTTTTTCCAACTCCATCTGCTTCTGTTTTGCTTGTAGAGTGTCCATTTGGGCCGATAGCATGCTCAAAATATCGGTCCTTAGATTATCTAGTAGATTTCCAATATCTGCTTTTGTGACCCCTCCACCAGAATTCTTCGATGACTGAATCCCCTGTCCACTTCTGGCAGCCCCCCGTGAACACTTGATACAGTAATCACAAACTGTTTCAAAGTTTTCTTTTGAAATATCCCCTTTTCCCACTATATTCAGGAGTTGCAGAGAGTCTTCCCTGAGTGCTTTGAGAAGAATAATCTTTAAAATGTCCTTGTCCAGGTCACTATGTCCAGACCTTTGCAATATGTATTTAAATCGCTCTACACAGTCCTCCATATTTTCATCCTCTTTCTATGCAAATTTAAAAATTTCTTCCTTAATGTCACGGGACTTACAATAATCTTGGTATTTCTCCAAGAAAGCTTCTTTCATTCCTTCCCATGAGGTAATCGTACTCCACCCTAGACCCATAAACCACCTCAAGGATGTTCTTTTTAGGGTAGCAGGAAATATCTTCAATTTCTGGGCATCGGCGATATAGTAATATGCGCGACAAACAATATCAAACTCAGAAAGGAATGTATCAAGGTCTTCAGAATAGAGCCCATGAAAACTAAGCAAGGTTGTCAAAGGTATGGGTCTCATTGGTGCATCACCTGTAACGTTTCCTATGGGAAAATCAATGGAGGAACTTACAGGTGCCATAAATGCTTTCCAATACTCACTTGGAATTTTTATTTGTTTCATAGCCGGTACCAGAAGTGATTCAATTGAAGAAGGTCGCACCACATTCCCCTGGTCCCTTAGTGACTCAAAGTCCTTCAAAAATTCCTTTACCGAATCAGAATCACTTAATTCAGCAACGAGAATTTTTACAGTGCTGCATTGGTCTCTTGGGGACGAAAACCCTATTTGAGGTTCTTCTTCCCAGTTAGAGTTGCTCAATTCTTTTGATCCCTTGCTTGCCACTTCTTCCACTTCTGCTGCTGATAAGGATATCTCCTCCATTGATACCCTGTTTATTAAATCTTCTACTATAGAAATAACACCTTCTAGTACCGTGGATGGCATTGGTTGCTCCACAGACTGCCCTTCGAACTTCGTCTGAACCCTAACCCTAACAGAAGCATGGGACGATGCCTCAAATCTAGATTTTTCAATAATTTCCTGAATGTAAGTCTTTCTTCCTGGATCCTTCCCTTTCTTTGGGGGTATTCCTCTGCCCCTCTTATTCGGATCTTTGTTCATACAAATTGTGAAGGGGGTTCATCAAAGAAAATCGGTCAATCGCTCAGGACCCGAAGTAGGATAGATAACTTCCTCCCCGGGACGAGAGAAAAGATTCAAAAGAAACAAAAGAAAAATAAAAATAAAAATAAAAGTTTAGGGCTTGAAGCATAGTAATAACATACCCTCCCCAAGACGAGAAATTGGCCCTTAGAAAAAAACAACAAGAAATAAGAACATAAAGATTGGACTACGCCCAGGACTTAGGGCAAGGTTTACAAAAAACCTTCCCTAATATGAGGGATTAACCCTGAGATTTGTTGTAGATCCTGTACTTGCACTTGTTAGCCTTCCCCGGCAATGGCGCCAAAATGTTGGTGTTCGGATATGAACAGAATTCAACCTTTTTCTCCACATAAATTATCAACCCAGGACGTTAGTTATTTAAAGACTAACGGTAAGGTATATGAAGATACAAGCACATGGTCTGTTGTAAATCACATGTTTAATATATAACACACGAGTCATTGTAACATCAATGAAATTAACTGTAGAAATAAAAAGCATCCACAACGATTAAAAGTAACTGTAACAGTAGTAAAGAAATCACACTAAAACATGACACTGCAAGGAAAAGAAAGGAGAACACAACACCTGATCAAAAGAGTAGGCCCAAATCTCTGATAAGGGCTGCAGTGAGCTCACGAATTACAGGAGAAACAACAGGCTATTGTGCATTCAATTAATGATAAGAGAACCTCATTACAAAATCTGTATGTCCAAGGGCTTAACCCCGATTCACAGCCCGCAGGATTCTTTATACAATTATCCTGAAACCCCCCGATCCCTCTCAACAGCTTCATTGTTACAAAAATACATCTTGTTACAACATCAACTAAATTTCCCAGCAAGAAACCATGAAAAGGCCTAAGATAGCACTGATACATCCAAGTCTGTTACTCTGTAACAACAAATAAGGAAGATGCTAGAGATGATGGGCTGTGCCTTGACTCGTGGCCGCAACGCTCTTGTTTTAGCCAGATCTGAAGAAATATTGGAGTTAATATGTAGAAAGGTAAAACCTCCATGAAAAATACTTCATTAATCAAATATCCCATGAAATATAGGAAGAAGGGTTTTACCTCATGCGTTTTAAGCATAATAATGGTAGAAAGAGATAGAAAAACAAGGTAAAATGGGAGAGGAAAGTATACAAATATGGTACCCAACACTGACTCTACCCACTAGCTAAGTAAACCTTGGAATTATGGTTATAATATTCTGACCGAGGGAGAGCTTCGGGCCCTGATTCTATTTGGTCCATTCTCCCTAGCCACATTACGTGGCACGGAGTCAATACCTTTTACCTAGGGATAATGTTTGCCTTGATTCTACAACACAAACACTCCCTCTCAATGAGGGAGGCATTCTCAACCACTACAAGCTTGTCCCTAAAGTATACAAACTTCATCCGAAACAAAGGCTTTGTGATAATTTTAGCAACTTGCTTGTCTATACAAAGGTATTGAAGCCTCATTTCTCCCTAATGTATCATGTCTCAATTGTAGTGGTACTTTATCTCAATTTTCTTCGAATTATCATGGAAAACATTTTTTTCCGAAAGCTTCACGCCGCTTTTATTATCACAATACATCACGGTTGTCTCCAACGCCTGATCAAACAATCCTACAAAAATATTGCTAGTTCACTATTTGCTTTGAATGTTCATATTTTTCACCTTCTTGAGAATATGAACTTGAAGAGGTTCCAGCTCTCTTTTGAAGACCAACAACATTGTTCATGCCCTTAGAGCTGTTACATTATCTTTCTCACCATAAGTTGCATATATACAAGCATCTTGCTGCAACATGGGTTTCAAACAATTGCATTCATCTTGATTACAAAATTTTCATGTTTGAGGTTTTGAACCAGCAACAAAAGTCCTTCTTGGAACTGTTTCAAGTGCCTTCATCGCTTTAGAACTTTATCCATAAAGTTGTCCATAGCCAAGACCCAAATACTTAGGCCTTTCCTCAACCATAATTGGCTCAACTATGCCTTGTGCATGTTTGCCTAATCCATTACCTTCATAGCCCATTTTCATCATCAATTTGGACCCTATTCCTCTAGTGTGTTTTTCAAAAGAATATACACATTTATCTTGAGAGGAAATTGAAGACAAACTTGAATTATTTACCTCTTCTTCAAGCACATGCTTGGCTAAGGCTTCTTTGGCATCATGGAGCTAAATCTCCATCTCATGCATATTTTAAAGAAGTTCTTGCTTCTCTTTCTTCATAGCAACCAATTGCTCTTGAATTTTAGTGCTCTCCCTTACATCTTCATACAATTGTTGCACCATATCTTTCATGATGTGAAAGTTCTAATTCATCTCTTTATCAAAGAGTCTTGCAAAGGAGGAGGATTTAGAAACATCACTTGATGAAGTTTTCATCACTATGTAAATGAATTAAATAACTTCAACAACAATTCACAAAGCTTCAAAAACAATTGACAAAGCTTCAAAAACAATTTGGTTGTAGATTCAAGCTATTCTTTGTAGCTTGTATCTCTTCTTCAAGAAACCTCTTTTGCAAACAATCCCTCTTGCCCTTCAAGGGTTGCCTTGAGGTCCTTTGGGTAAGGAGGATGCTTTCAACCTTCTTCCTTCTTGTCCTCTTCTGGACTTAGCTAGCAGTAGCTCCCCTTCACCTCTAGCAAACTAAAACTTGTAAGCATTAGTTAATTTGCAAAAAGTTAAATTCTTTGCATTGTTAAACACCCTTCAAGTCAAACAAGAAAGCAAGCAACCTTGTGCTCTGTCAAGCAAGAAACCTAGTGCTCTGATACCAACCTAATCTGATATGGGTAGCTAAATTGTTTTGCTATGCAAGCACCTCGCACTCAATTAAAACAAATTAAGGATCTTGCTTATACATGCATGTGCGGAATTGAATTCTTGATTCAGGTGTATGTGTTTTAACTAGTTTAAGGCTTTATGTGTGAGAAATTAAACATTTGTTTCATATGATTAAAAGCATATAAATCAACCATAAATTGCAGAAAATTAACCAACAACACATAACAACAAACATAATAAAGGATTTCACCATCAACACTTGGGCTACGTCTCCTTGAGCCTCTGTCAATGGACCTGGCTCTTTGGGATTAAGATGGTAAATTTATTTTACAAGATGATGCTCAACTCCAATGGTTGTTTGGATTGTACCAATGGGTTTAGAATACCAAAATACCCCTGGATTGATTGCTCAATCTCTAGAAATAGACCTAGGCTCCCTTGGGATTGACCTCTTTGGTCGGTGTACTTGAGCTTACTTGAGCTTATCTGTGGCACAAAATCTCCTAGAAGTCCTTTTCTACTCATGAAACCTATTCTAATATCTCCATCACATATCAATCATCCAAAATATGTTGTTCATTTGCTCAGAATGAACTCAGGCTCCTCATTCTATGCCTTCAACACCTGGTGGCACTCGGCTCCCTGAAACTTCACTGTGGCTTCTTCAGATCTAGAAGTCTCCAAATGCTTTTGAAATTCCAATCATTGGATTCAGAAGGTTCAAGATAGTCAGAAATGACTATTGGTTTCCTGATAATGGCCTCCGGCTGCCCTAGCTAGGCCTCATTCTCCTGGTGGCTCCTAGTGGCCCTAATGGCCCTTGGAAATTTTTTGAAGAAAAATCACGCTCAGAAATCCTCAGTTGACTCTAAAAACCTCACCAATGGCTCTAGAATGCTCGAATCAGTCAAGAATGACTCTTACTTCACTCATAATGGTCGAAAATTGACCCTTCTACACTTTTTCCCAATATCTCCTAGGAAAACTCCACTAAATGTGGAGAACTCCAATTAACTGGAGTTAGATTAGGGCTGACCGCCAAATTTGACATGCCCCTATCCACTCCACCTATTAAGCCGCGCATTTAAACGTTATGGTTAGGGTGGTGGCCACATGCGCACCCCCATCCGTTAAGTGGCTTGACCAGAACACATCGGAATACAATTGCAGAGTTTAATTACATACATACGTGAAGCAACCAACATCACTCTTTATAACAAAATGCACATAGCCTTAAATAGATTACATACACGCGAAATAGGGTTCTCGGGTCCCACAACATGAAACCAATCATAGCGCATCGCAAATCACTTTTCTGCAAGTTTAACTTGGTACCGATAATGCTGAAACCATAATTTATGCAATGTGCCTCGTGCGCAATGCCGACACGTGTCTCCCCTCATCTCATTGCATATTTCAGCTTTACCGCATCACAACCAATCTAACATATCTTGTGAACTCTTAGCTTCTAAATATTGTGATTTTCCAAATCACTTTTTCGAGTGCTGCAATCTCCATCGTTGGTTTGTTTCTCGATCCGATGATCCACGTTATATCTCCGCCTTCTCACTTCGCATTGCAGGATAAACAATTTAACTTGTGAAACTCTTTAACGGTAAACTCTGTTCTGTGCGATGTGCGATGTTTCTCAACTACGATGAGATCTCTCCCGTTGATTGGTGTCAGATCCATGGTCCTCGCTATCGCTTCATTCTACGGCTTGCTCTTACTGTCCATTCCACCTTCAACATTCCATAGTTGTGAAATCCCCTATTCTATATGCAAAGTTCAAGACTCCATGACAGCCACCAATTCAGATCCCACTCTGTTGGTTGATCTGGTTCTGACCCTGTTTTCCATTTCGAACCCAATCTTGTAACTTTGAATTTTGAGCAAATCCTTAGGCCCTGATCCCAATCTGATCATGCACCAACAACGTGAGAGAGTAAATTTGAGTGATGGTCGAGGGATTTTGAGGGTGGCGGATTTGATGAGTCGCCTTTTTCCTGCATGTCTTCACAACATGTGAAGGGTTGGGATTGTTGTGCCTAGAGGAATGCATAATGGGAAGGTATGAGAGTCATACTGAAACTAACAGGAGGCCGAATCAATGAGCTCTGAGTAGAGGCTCCCTCGCCTTTTATTATCATTTTTATTTATGAATGTGCAGTCCTAGCAGAGGGTACCTTCCCCGAGGTACCCCCATGCAAGGGAAAGGAGACGACAACTACCACTTATACCATTGTTTTCCAAACGATTCGCTAGGTTGTTGGCTTTACGTCTAACAACTTGGAAGTGGATCCCATTCATCCCCATGATGTGTTTCAAGAGACGGTGGAGGGTTTTGTTGAGTCTCCAATTGTCTGTAACCTTTTCAACTGCGGTGCCACCTTGCAGCCTCTGATAGGTCGAGGTGGTGAGGGTGGAGTCTCCTTCGACAATGATCGGCCAGAAACCATTTAGTTTGGAAATGGCCAAGCCATGCTCTAGGGCTAGGAGCTCTGCAATGTTTTTTTTGGAAATGCCTAGGTTGTTGGCATAGATCCATATAATTTCAGCCTTCTAATTCCTAAAAACACCCCAAATCCAACCGCACTGGGATTCCCTTTTGTTGATCCATCATAGTTTGATTTTAGGATGTCTTTATCTACAAACCTCCAATTATCAGGAGCCTCAGTGTAGACCATGGATGGGATCTTGGGATTAAGGGTGGAGGAATGAAGCACCAAGAGTTGGATGATTCTGAGGCCCAATGGAAGAAGCGTACCATCAAAATCAAGCAAGTTGGCCACTGCAACAGACTCCTTGACCATCTGCATTGTAGAGGTAAGGATGTATTCCACCGGTCTCTTGATTTTACTAAATATTTTGGCATTTATTTCCTTCCAGAGCACAACAAATGATGCCTGGAATGATGTTCCAGGCTCTGTCGACCAAAGGGTGAGTGGATATAGATGTTCTCCAATTATCTAGTGTGCTCAGAACAGAGTCCTTGCTTCTGTCCCAAGAACTGAAGACCAAATCAGCCCAATCCCAGAGAGAATTTGTGTAATTATGAATGTTTAGAAAATAATTAATGCTTCCCCCCTCATGTTCATATACTGAGCACCAGGAAGGACCTACGAACCCCCATTGGAGAATATTATCCGAGGTTAGAATTTTTCCCTGCATTGTAAGCCACTTGAAAGTGGACATTTTCCGGCCAAAGTTGTTTGTTTCAAAATTTTTTTCCACTTTTTCTATGACTGGAGTTGATCATGATTTTCCTTATACATGTCTTATTCCTTGAGATTGAAGTTCCCCACTGAGTTCTTTCCCCACATTAGCGTATCTTTCCCTTCGTCAAATTGGATTTTCCTTTGTTGCATTATGTTTTCAAATGCGGTCTAATCCACTCTGTTTGATAGAGGATTCCAGTCATTAACATAGATCCATTCCCTCCATCTGTCATTAGTGTTGTTAGGCTTCCAGTAGTGAGACACTGTATTTTCCTTTCCCTTGCATTGCATTGTGAAGTGGTGTAAATTGATCCCTAATAAGGTTAGGAAGTTGTTTCCATGCGTCCTTCGAGAAGAGAGCTTGTTCTCCATTACCAATTTCCTAGAAACAATGTGTTTGGATGATGTATTTATTTTCCCAGGCCTGATTCCAGATAGTTGATCCTTTCAACCTTCTAGTGAGTTTGACAAGGTATTTTTTGGATTAGTTGGGTGCATACTTATCTTTCCACAGAATTCCCCAAGGCGTGTCCAGTTTGTCAAGCCACCTCCACCAAGTTTTTTCTCCTAGGGCCTTTCCCAGGATACCAAGATCCTCAGACCAAGGCCTCCATTGCATTTCGGCTTGCAAACAGTGTCCCAAACCACAAGAGCCCATTTTTTCTTTATGTCTAAGCCTTTCCAGAGAAAGTTTCTTTGTATGCTACGAATATCATTGATGAAAGTCTTGGGTGCTGCTAGTGCTGAGAAAAGGTACATGGGTATGTCTTGCAACACTAATTTCATCGGGACTAAACGACCAACCAAATTTAGCGATCTGAAGGTCTAGTTGGACAATGTTTTTTGGATTTTATTAAGTAGATCCTCCCATTTAGACTTTTTGAAAGGATTTTTTATAAGAGGGACCCCTAGGTATTTAGAAGAGATGGAGTAGCATTGAAAACCTAAGGTCCTGGAGATGTTCTTCTGTGTGTCCAGGAGAATATTGAAGAAAAAAAGTTCTGAGTTGTCCTAGTTGATAGAGGTCCCTAAGGCATTCAAAAATAAGTTGAGGATGGCCTTAAATTGATATGCTTCATTGATCGTGGGTATTCCCATGAGAAGCGTGCCATCTACAAACTGCTAGTGGGTAGAAGGGGGGCGCTACTATGGAGCTTGAGGCCCTTGAGGGTATTGCTAAGATTGGCAGCTATTAAAGTTATATTGAGGCATTCGGTCATTATTAAAAAGATAAAGGGAGACAAGGGGTCTTCTTGTCTTACGCCTTTGGACGAAAAGAAAGGCTTGGACCGAGAGCCATTGATCAGAATGGAGAAGAAGGCTCTAGAGATCAAGGCCACAATCCATTTTGTGCAGTCTTAGTTGAGGCCAAAGGCTCTCCGGATTTCCCTCATATAATCTCAACTCAACTTATCAATGGATTTTTCAATGTCAAGTTTCATTATAAATCTTGGCTTCTTTGTAGACTTAAGAGAGTTAATTATTTCATGAGATAGGATTATGTTATCCATAATTTTTCACCCTTCCACATACCCTGACTGATTGGAGGAGATGAGGAGGGGAAAAAATGCTTTAATACTGTTTGCCATCACTTTAGAAATGATTTTGTATATAACATTGCAGAGGGAAATGGGTCTGAAGTTATCCAAAGATTCAACCCCTTATTCCTTGGGAATGAGAGTAATGAAAGTGGTATTGAGAGCTTTCAAAACCATCTTTTTGGTTCTGGAGTCTTCCACCAGGGAATGTATTTCCTCATTCATGAAGGGTCATCTTGCTTTGTAAAAATTGATGGTAAAGTCATCCGAGATAGGGGCCTTCCCATTAGGCAAGGAAATGACCACGTCCTAAACCTTCTGCATGGAAACTTCTCTTAGGAGCATCCTGCTATGATCCTCCTTGAGTGTTGGGATGTTATCATTGATTTTTCTGATTGCTCTGTTCTTGTTTCCCATTGGCTCCTCTAAGAGGTATCTATAGTAATCATTCATCTCTTCCTCAATGTCTTCATGGGTGTGGATCATATTTCCATCCTTGGCTTTAAGTATGAGGATTTTGTTTTGTTTTCTGTGTTGAATCATTGAACCATGAAAGAAGAAGGAGTTTCTCTCTCCCACATTTGAGCCACCAAATTGTAGACTTTTGATGCCACAAATTTTCCTCCCATGTTACTCTTTCCTCCCACTTTTTGTGAAGAATAGCTTCCTCTTGTTTTTTTTGTCTGAGATTCCATTGAGAAATATTTATTACTAAAGGTCATCCATTTGTTGCTCTATTTTTTTTAATTTTTTTATTTGTGAAAATATTTCCAAATATATATTTGTTCCAATTCTTGATTTTTAGTTTGATACTCTTTAGATTTTGTTGAAATTGAAACATACACGTACCTTCCTGTGTCGATATCCCTTCCCACCAAAATTTTAAGACATGATGTGAAGCCAGGGTGCTCCAACCAGAAATTCTCAAATTGAAAAGGCCGATTTTCGAGGCCTGTGGAGATTTGGAAATACAGAGCAATGGGCCAATGGTTAGAACCCATTTGAGGAAGGATTCTAGTATACGTTTCCCAGGAGGTCAAGAAAATGTTTTCCCAGATTAGGAATCGGTGTAATCTTGAAGCTATCTACCTTGAACCTCCTCTTCTGTTATTCCACGTAAAGGTGCCATTCCCTGTTGGAATATCTATTAGACCCAACTTGTCCAGAGTTTCTTGAAAGAGTCTTGAATGTCTGTCCAATTTGTGGAGTCATCCTTTCTTTTCATTAAGGTTCATAATCATTTTTAAGAACCCTGCAATAATTTTGAATGGCAGGGGGGTGGCTTCTATGATAGTAGAAACATACTTCAGCATTTGAATTATTTCCACCGCTCTTTGGGGGGCATATATGTTTGTTAAAAAAATGCTTTCATTCGAGCCAGTGATGTTTAGGAATGTGGTGATTTAGCATATTCTTGCAACTTAGGAGGTTAGTTCAAATAGTGAGCTTTTCCAGATAGTCAGTTTCCCTCCCGAAGCACCAGAGGCCGAGTTGGCAATGTAGCTATAATTTTTGAAAAAATATTTTTGTATAGTATCAATTTTCTCCATATTAAGCTTGGTCTCTTGAATGAGAACTATGTCTGGCTTATCATTTTTGAGTCTATGCCTCAGGATTATTTTTTCCCTACACCATTTAGGCCTCTTATATTCCAAGAGATGCAATTCATAGGAACTGATGGGGGGTTAGGGTTAGTGCTCTTACCTTGCCTTCATTGAGCAGCCTTGATCCCAGTTCTTGGAGGAGTTGACCTATGGTTTTTCTTCCCATTTTCCTGCCTGGCCATTTTGTGTTGTATTGATCCACGGTCATGTTTGCCAAGATTCCCTTGTGAGCAATGCAATCTAGAGGTTTCATGGTCATGACGATGGCAATGTGGGTGCAAGATTTAAGGAGAGATGCTCAAACTTAGTTACAATGTTCTCTAATTCTGGAGGAATCTGATTCTTATCTCCTTTTTCACTCTCGGTGATCAAAATTATCAAATTTGTTGATAAAATTAATAAATTTGCACATTCAGAAGCAAAAAAGTCCCTTTTCCCTTTCAATAATGAAAACCCTTTGGAAACATTAAAATGCACTTAAACCAAGGTTTTAAACCTCTTCGGAATAAATATTTTATACCTTCGGCAATGTAACAAATTACGTTTTAACCAATGTTTAAAATTCCCTTTCGGGGATATTATAATTGACCTTTTAAAACAGTGCTTTAAACCTTCGGAACCATATTCAAACCCTTGATAAAACTCTGTTTAAATAAACCTCCAGAAATATTATGAAGTACTTTTAAACAATGGTTAATACCTTTTTGCAAAGGATCGGATTTCAAACCTTTAATATAACCTTATTGCAAAAATCCGTCGGGTCCGAGCCTTTGTTTTAACCTCCATATGATTTCCGACAAGACCACCGTTGGATTTCCACAGATCTCGATCGGACGACAATCGCGTGAAATCGACCTTCGAGCTTTATCGACCAAATGTAACACGAAATGGGCTGTTTTGGCACCGTGACATGTCAAATATTTATTTGATCTCGTTCAAATGGATGAAAACTGCTCATGTGCCAAAAGCAGCGAGACAACAGTGTATGGTTTTCTTGAAAACCGCTTTTCCTCAAAACTCTGTTTAAATTGCAATTGAAGCCAGATTTCCTTGTTAACTTAAATTTTTCTCAGAAACTTCTTTCCTGCTTTATGAATTAACAAATATAAGTCGATCTATGATCACTTCTCGATCTTAAAACAAATAAACCAAATCCCTTCGATTCTTATCTCCAACCAAACTTAATTTCACTCAATTTCTTCCGAAAGCTTTACACAAAGGCTAATACATATTCAAATTCTCACAATTTCTACATAGAAGATATATAAACCAAATGGATTTTCGAAGGTAAAACCCTCCGGGAAATTTCCAAGTAATAACAGATAATAGAAATTCTGCAATTTTATTAAAACAGAGGCAAAAACCTCTCAATCAACTCTTCTACGGCCAAATTCTGAATTCCTCCTTTGCAGAGGTTACAATTTATAGTTCTTTTACATAACAATCGACCTCCTCTTGAGGATCGAATTCATCAAATTTAGAAAAAATCCTATTTACATAATATCTTCCTAAATTCTATCAACTGAAGCTAAATATGCTGAAACAAATCTAAAACTGCTCAATCCTCTTAAATACTAGTTCAATCCTATCTATTACAACTGTAATTTGACAGCTAAAGGTACCAACACCTTTTCTTGTAACATTTTTTTGGATTTTTGGAATAATTGATGAAGTCTTTTGTCTTTAAGCCTCATGCCCTTGCATCAGACTCTTGAGGACAAAAATCTTCATGGGCTCCTATCCATGAGCTCCTCCACAGAACTGCCCAGTTTCTGCAGCATAGTTTCTATCATCCAGGTAGCATCCTCAATTGGCTGATCCTTCCACTTGATCAAGTATTGAAAATACTCCTATCCCCTGGTCTTCTTAAACACTTTCTTGTCTAAGATCCTCTCTGGCTATAATGTCTTTGCTGTGGGTAATTTTTTTACCCAGTCAATCTTTTCTCTGTCTTCTGGTCTTTCATCTGTGCCACCATCTTAATATCTGTACAAATTAGCAACATTGAATATTGGAGATATTCCAATATCAGATGGTAATTCAATTTCATAGGAATTTGCAGAAAAATTTCTCAATATCATGCATGGTCCTATATTTTTAAATTTTAACTTGTTATACTCCCTCTTTGGAAATCTTTCTTTCCTAAAGTGTGCTAAAACCAAATCACCAACTTCAAAATTAGCTTCTATTTTGCTCAAATCTGCGCTGTTATTGTACTTGATGCAGCTGTCTTGTAGCTGCTGCTTTACTTGTTCATGTTTTGCTTGTATTTCTGAAGTAAACTCCTCTCTTTCAACACTTCTCATTTTTGCTTTTCCCAAGTTTCTCAATTCAGATACTCCTCTTGGGTGCATTCCATAAACTATATGGAATGGACTCTGTCCTGTAATTGTGTTAGGTGAAGCATTATATGCATATTCTGCCTGTGGTAAAATATGATCCCACTGTTTAGGATGTTCTCCTGCAAGACTTCTCAAAAGATTACCCAAACTTCTGTTCACTACTTCAGTCTGCCCATCAGTATGAGGGTGATATGCTGAGCTGGAAATCAGTTTAGTACCAAGCTTCTTCCACAATGTCCTCCAAAAATTACCAACAAATCTGGTTTCTCTATCAGAAACAATACTTTTAGGTAACCCATGTAATCTGAAAATTTCCTTGAAAAACAAATTGGCAACATGAGTAGCATCACTGGTTTTATAACATGAAATAAAATGTGCCATTTTTGAAAATCTGTCAACTACCCTCTCTGTGTCTTAGGCAATCCTAAAACAAAATCCATACTTACCATATCCCAAGGCCTGTTTAGAATAGGTAATGGAATGTACAAACCTGCATTTTGACTTTTCCCTTTTGCATATTGACAAATTTTACAATTCTTCACATAATTTTCTAGTTCAGATTTCATCTTTGGCCAAAAACAAAAGTGACTTAGTTGTTCATAAGTCTTATCAACACCAAAATGTCCAGCAAGTCCACCACTATGCTTTTCCCTGATTAAATTTTCTCTCATAGAACAATCTTGTATGCACAACTGATTTATTTTGAACAATAAACCCTCTTGCAAGAAATAATCTAACCACTGACTTCTGTCTATCAAAAAATGATTACAGCATGCTTCAAATGCTTCTTTTAAATCCAAATATGTTTTATAGATTTCTTTAAGAAAATCAAAACCTAACACTTCAATTTGACTTTCTTGTACAAGAATGCCTTTTCTACTCAAGGCATCAACTACCTTGTTTGCTTGACCACTTATATGCTTCAATACAAAGTTAAAACTTTGAAGATATTCAACCCATTTTGCATTTTTTTGATTCAATTTAGGCTGTTGCATAATATACTGTAAAACGTGATTATCTGAATATAGCACAAATTATTTAGACATTAAATAATGTCTCGACTTCTTCAGTGACTGTACAATTGCATAAAATTCCTTGTCATATGAAGAGTACTTCCTCCTTGTCTCATTCAGATTCTCACTGAAATATGCTACAGGTTTTTCTTCTTGACTTATTACATCCCCAATAGCTTCTCCATTGGCATCACATTTTACTTGAAACGGTTTATTAAAATTAGGCAAAACCAAGACAGGTTTCTCAGTTATCTTTTGCTTCAAGAATTGAAAATTTATTTAAGCTTCAGCAGTCCACTTGAACGGTTGTTTGTCCTTCTTTATGGTTTCAATGATAGGTGCATTGATCTTACTAAAATTCCTTATGAATTTTCTATAAAAACTAGCAAGACTGTGAAAACTTCTTACCTCAAAAACACTTTTTGGTGAAGGCCACTCCACAATTTCCTTTATCTTCTTTGGATCCATTTTTAATCCTTCAGCAAAAACAACAAAACCCAAATAGACCAATTCTTCTTTCATGAATGAACATTTCTTTAAATTTATCAATAAATTCTCTTGATGTAACTTCCTTAAGACATAATTAAGATGTCTCAGGTGTTCTTCCTTTATTTTGTTGTAAATTAATATATCATCCAGATATACTATTGCAAATTTACCAATAAATTCCTTTAATACTTCATTCATGAGCCTCATAAAGGTACTAGGTGCATTTGATAAACAAAAAGGCATTACCATCCATTCATACAATCCCTCATTTGTTTTAAAGGTTGTTTTCCATTCATCACCTTCCCTTATCCTAATTTGATGATACCCACTTTTCAAATCTAGTTTTAAAAAATATCTTGCTCCACTCAAACAATACATCAAATCTTCAATTATAGGTAAAGGAAATCTATACCTGATTGTTAGCTTGTTGATTTCTCTTGAATCAATGCACATTCTCCAACCTCTATCTTTATTCGGACTTAATACTGTAGGTACTACACAAGGACTCAAACTTTCTCTGATCAAACCTTTGTCAACCAATTCATGTAATTGCTTTCTGATTTCTTCGTTTTCTGTAGGAGTCATTCTGTAAGCTGCTTTGTTTGGCAGATTTGATCCTGGAATCAAATCTATCTGATGGCCGATTCTTCTTACAGGTGGTAATTCATCAGGAAAATCATCCACAATAATATCACAATAATTCTCCAACATTTCTTGAATTTCAATTGGCAAATCAAAAATTTTTGTAGAAGTAAATACTACCTTAGGTTTTCAAACTAAAGAAAAATTTACCTCATCATGTTCAATCTGTTGCAAGTATTCTTTTCCACTCAAAAATAAAGCCTTTGGATCAGAATTTTTACTTGATGTACCTTCTTCTTCCATAGGTAACAATGTTTGATTCATACCATTTTTGAAAAAATTGTAAGTGTTTCTCTTTCCATCATGTGTTGCTGCTCTGTCATACTACCAAGGTCTACCCAGCAATATGTGACACACATCCATAGGCATCACATCACACATGATTTTATCTTTTTAGCTGCCCATCTGAAATTCTATTTCACGTTGTTCCTTTACTATCAGTTGATGTCCCTTCTGAAGCCATGACACCTTGTAGGGTGTTGAATGTTCCCTTGTCTTCAATTTCAACTTCTCTATCACCTCTGTAGAGACCAAATTATTTGTACTGCCACTATCAATGACCAATTGACAACATTTCCCTTGAACTTTGCACACACTTATGAAAAAATTCTTTCTCTGTATTGGTTCAGCAACTTCCTTTGTTTGTTTTAACAAAACCTTGTTAACCACCAAAGATTCTCCTTTCACTAGCACAATCTCTTTTTCTATTTCAGGAAACTTTGCTGCTTCTTCTCCAGTCTGAGCAACAATTGCATTTCTCTGGGTTGTCCCCACATTCTCTTTCTCTGGACATTCATAGGCTCTATGTCCTAATTTGTTACATCTGTAACATCTAACTTCTCTTCCTCTGGTTCTGCCTCCTCTTCCTCTGTAAGAACTCCTTCTGCCACTTGCATCACCTTTTGTGGGTGCATGCTGAGGTGAGCTGTTGCTAGCTCCATCTCTTGGTGCTATAGATCTTCCTCTACCACCTTGACTTCCTTTTCCTCGGAAAGTACCTCTTCCTTTGGCAGATTGCTTTCTCAGGAGTTTTTCTTCAGCTTTTAAGGCCATCTGATAAGCCTCTTCTAATTTCTTAGGAGATAATATGCTTATCTCATCTTGGATCTCCATTCTGAGACCATTTATGTACCTGGAAACATTCTCTGTTGTATCTTGAATTTGTCCTGCTCTTATACTTTGTAAAATTCTTCTGTGTATTCTTTTACTGTCATTAATCTCTGTCTAAGATTCTGCATTTGTCTAAATAATGAAAGCTGATAATCACTAGGCAAAAAATTACCTCTCAGCTTTGCCACCATTCTGTTCCAATTCTTGATTGGCTGCTTACCAACTCTCATTCTTTCTACTTGCACTCCATCCCACCAAAGTGTTGCATGTCCTTTCAACCTTGTGACAACAAACTTAACTCTCTTTTCTTCACCCATCTCTTCATAATCAAAGCATTTATTCATTTCATTGATCCAGTCTATCAGCTCTTCTGGATTCAATCCTCCTGCAAAATTTGATACTTCAAGTCTAGGCCTAGATGTAGATCCTAAAACTGATTTAAAGAATCTCATATCAGGAGTAAGCTCAACATTTTCTTCTTCTTCTTCAGCTTCAGGTTCATTGACATCTTCAGCTGCTTCTATTGCTCCCAATCTAGCTTGAATCTGTTGCATAGCCTCTAGTACTTCAACATTTGCAACTGGTCTACCTATTCTTCTACCAGCTCCACCTCTACCAATTCTGACAACCATATTGGATTTCGTTTTCTGACTTTTGGAAGCTTGTTTAGTGTCTGAAAAATGCTCTGAAGACTGCTTTGATACCACAAATGATGGCAGTGTGGGTGCAGGCTTTAAGGAGAGCTGCTCAAACTTCGTTACAATGTTCTCTAATTCTGGAGGAATCTGACCCTGATCTCCTTTTTCACTCTCGGTCATCAAAATTATCAAATTTGTTGATAAAATTAATAAATTTGCACATTCAGAAGCAAAAAAGTCCCTTTTACCTTTTAATAATGAAAACCATTTGGAAACATTAAAATGCACTTAAACCAAGGTTTTAAACCCCTTCAGAATAAATATTTATACCTTCGGCAATGTAACAAATTACGTTTTAACCAATGTTTAAAACGCCCTTTCGGGGATATTATAATTGACTTTTTAAAACAATACTTTAAACCTTCAGAACCATATTCAAACCCTTAATAAAGCTCTGTTTAAATAAACCTCCGGAAATATTATGAAGTACTTTTAAACAATGATTAATACCTTTTTACAAAGGATCAGATTTCAAACCTTTAATAAAACCTTATTGCAACAATCCGTCGGGTCCAAGCCTTTGTTTTAACCTGCATATGATTTCTGACGTGACCACCGTTGTATTTCCATAGATCTCGATCGGATGGCAATCGCGTAAAATCGACCTCCGAGCTTTATCAACCAAATGTAACACGAAATGGGCTGTTTTGGCACCGTGATGTGTCAAATTTTTATTTGAGCGCATTCAAATGGATGAAAACTGTTCATGTGCCAAAAGTGGCGCGACAACAATGTATGGTTTTCTTGAAAACCGCTTTTCCTCAAAACTCTGTTTAAATCGCAATTGAAGCCAGATTTCCTTGTTAACTTAAATTTTTCTCGGAAACTTCTTTCCTGCTCTATGACTTAACAAATATAAGTCGATCTATGATCACTGCTCGATCTTAAAAAAAAGAAACCAAATCCCTTCAATTCCTATCTCAAGCCAAACTAAATTTCACTCAATTTCTTCCAAAAGCTTTACACAAAGGCTAATACATATTCAAATTCTCACAATTTCTACACAAAAGATATATAAACCAAATGGATTTTCGAAGGTCAAACCCTCCGAGAAATTGCCAAGTAGTAACAGATAATAGAAATTTTGCAATTTTATTAAAACAGAGGCAAAACCCTCTCAATCAACACTTCTACGGCCAAATTCTGAATTCCTCCTTTGCAAAGGTTACAATTTATAGTTCTTTTACATAACAATCGACCTCCTCTTGAGGATCGAATTCATCAAATTTAGAAAAAATCCTAATTACATAATATCTTCCTAAATTCTATCAACTAAAGCTAAATATGCTGAAACAAATCTAAAACTGCTCAATCCTCCTAAATACTAGTTCAACCCTATCTATTACAACTGTAATTTGACAGCTAAAGGTACCAACAACTTTGCTTTTAACATTTTTTTGGATTTTTGGAATAATTGATGAAGTATTTTGTATTTAATCCTCATGCCCCTGCATCACATGATTTTTTTAATTTCCTCTTGCAGCATGTACACCCCCTCTATTTTGTGAATATTATCCTCTAGTATTGTTGCTAGACCACTCTTTTCCTATTCTCCGACTATTGAGTTCAAATCCACCCCCTCCAAGGCTACCTCTATTGCATGGTCCCCTTGTGTGGTTTCTATTGTTGTTATTTCTATATATGTGTCCTCTGTATTGTGTTCTTCTTCAGGTTGTTGTTGCTCAGTTTTTCCTCTTTGGTCTTGAGTGTGAATATTTTGATTTTGAAATATTTCTGGATTTTCTTCCTCCCTTCTTCCTCCTATCGTTGTCACTTCTTGCTCTTCATGTAATACTTAGAATCTGTTTTTTTTTTTCTGCTTGGTTGTGCCCTTGTTTTCTTTGTTGCTTCCTATTATTCTTGTTTTTTAGTCCCACCTTGGTGAAAGCTTGTTCCTCTGTCTTTTTTTGAGCAGGGGGGTGCTTTGTTGTGCTTTGTTCAGAGGGAATTCTCTGAACAGGTGTCCATGCTCATGGAACTTTCTGCTACAGAATGGTATGTGTTCGAAATCAATATTCTAGAGCCAAGTTTCATCTCTGAAGACTAACATTATTGCTTCTGGTAAAGCCCTAGAGACATCCATGTACACACATATTCTGGAATAGGAAACATAATTTCCAATCCTGGGCCCTTATGACATTTTTATATATTCTTCTATCTCATCTCAAATCCCTTTAAGCACCAATGGAGACCAGTAGTCAGTGGGTAACGAGTAAAGTCTGACCTAGACTGGTACTCTCATGAAGTCTTCTTTTTCTGGTGTAAACTTCTCCTTCTAGTAGCACATGTATAGCCCTATTGAGTCAAGGAAGTATGGCCCTCCAAATATTCTATCCTTGTCTTCTAAGAGGTCAAATATGACCATGAAGAACCCTTTCGATCCAAGTTGTATTCTTCTTCCCCCCTTAGGTCTCCATTTTGATTGAATCCATCCATTTAGTGTTTTTTCAGCTTGCCATATGCCCATGAATTGTCATATGAATGACTACATGTTCCTGCATAAAATCTCAATATGCTGCCACATTCAGGTCCTGGATTTCAAAAACCAGAATCTTCGCCATTTTGGGTTTGAAATTGGTATTTCCCTTTGAAGGGTTGCCTTGGGGTCTCCACACTTAGGGGTGTTCAGTCCTAGGTTTTGAACCTTCCAACTATGTGGAAGCTTCTTTTGTGGCCGAACCTGAGGCCATCTTCTCATTTTCTGAGATTCCTTTTGGCAGTTTGTCATTTTCTGTAGACTTGCTCAGTCTGGATGAGTGAAACGCGTTATACATGGTGAATTTAGTGAAGAAGGAAGTCTCTGGCTCCTTATCCTTTTCAATGATTAAATCTCGATAGGAGGGGGCCATCTTGCCCCCTCAGGTCGCTACCATGATCCACTCTGAGAGAAAAAAACCACATGCTTCAGCGATTTTGCTCAAACCTTAACAACCCTGCCTGCTCCAACCCTTAATTTTAATATTAATAATATTAATAAATTAAAATAATAACAATAATAAATATTTTAATTTAAAATTTATTAATATTATTGTTAATATTATTTATCAGTTTTAATATTAATATTATTTATGTCAATTTCCTTAATATTAATAATAATAATAACAACAAAATTAATATAAATATTGATAATATTAATATTAAAATTAATGTTAATATTAATAATATTAAAACTTAATATTGAAATATTATCAATGTTATTAATGTTAATGATATTAATACTAAAATTTCTTAATTAATATTAATATTAATAATATTAATAAATTAAAATAACAATAATAAATAATATTGTAAATTAAAATTATTAATATTATAGCTAATACTAAATGTTGTTAATATTATTTATCAATATTAATGTTAATATCATCAATACTATTAGTATTATTAATTAAATGATATTAATATTAATAATTAACAAATATTTATAAATATTAATAATATTAAAATTAATATTCATATTAATTTTAATAATAATAATAATGAATATTCAAATAAAAAAATTATTAATATTGTTGTCAATACTCAATGTTAATATTATGTATGAATATTGATGTTAATATTATTTATAGTAATAATGTTAATGCCATTAATAATGTTAATATTATTAGTTAAATGTTATTAATATTAATAATTAACATTAAAATTAAAATTTCTAAATATTAAAAATATTAAAAATAATATTAATATTCTTATTCATATTAATTAATATTAATATTATTCCCTACTAGGGATGTCCAATTACTGGGACAAGTGGGATGTGGGTAGTTAAGGCTCGCTCGACCCTTAGACACGCGCCTATGGACTCATCACCCTCCCACGCGCGAATAGTAATGGGCCTCGGGGCAAGCGATCCTACGTCAGGTATGCATGTAGGTAAGGGTGGGATGGACGTCTCACGGGCCATTCGGTATCCACGGGCGATGGTGAATGTTGGTGCTTTAGCTTGTGAAGACGAGGAAACGTTGGTTCTCAAGCCTCGGCTTGATACGAGGAGGATGATAGTTCCATCAGGTAGCAGTGGCGAGAGTTTGGCAGCCAAGAGGTATCCTGGAAATGGCACGAGCATGCTACACCAGGAGGAGGACGAAGGTGGTGGAGGTGATATTGGTGTGGAAGGAGCGTCTCTGGACGAGTGGTCCTGATGTTCAGCCCGGGCACCCGAACACAGTTTGTGGACTGCGCGGAATAAATTCTTCATTGGCCAAGCCCCAGGGTCATTCTGCCTTCGGCTTACGGAGCACTCTGAATCTCCTATGATTCACATTTGCGGGTGGTGGCGCTTATGGACCTCCTCGGAAGGTAGTGTGGAGATTGGTGGTGGTAGTGTGTTTCTTATCTGTGGTGCTCGGGAGGCAGTCAGTGACAACCTCAGTCACGGGTGCAGGAGCGAAGCATGGGTATTAGGGGCTACGAGACCCTAAACGACTTGGCGCTGCAGCCCAACACAGCGAGAGGGAGTGGTGGGTGACTGCATGATGCGCGAACGAGGTCGGGCATGACGTGGTGGTCTTGGATGCAACATGGACAACCACCAGGTGCCTGGGGACTTGAGTTCCCACGTGGAATCTACTAAGAGACAACAATTGGAAGCGACCATGGAAGTTTCTTTGGCTCAATCACCAGGCCAGGTTGAGGCTCTGGCCACCCTTAAAGCCATTTCCGCTCAGTTCGAGCAGATCCAGCTCAACCTAGGCATCCTGTGTGAACAAAGTTATGATGATCATAATGAATTACTGACATACATCAATGTTGTTCAAAACCTACAAACTGAGACCCTCGAAGCTCTGGAGAGTCTGCGTCATCTACTGAGGCGCTCTCAAGACCACCTCCAAGCTTTAGAGACCCAAGTGGATCATATCAGCTACAATATGCACAATCAGGATCGTCTCTTCGTGGCTCCTCCACCAGGTCCCCTGCACCCTCCCTCATGATGACAATTATGGTATGTTTATTTTGTAAATTTGTACAACAAATAACTAAGAGCACCGAATGCCTTGGCAACCACCCAAGTCCTTCTAGGCACTACATGCCTTCGGGGTTGCCTGAATGTAATATAGCCATGATGGCTCCTATTGTACATTTTGTTTACGATATGATAATATAATCTAGGCTTTGACCAAAAAAAATAAAAAATTAATATTAATATTGTCATAAATTTTTAGTTTTTTCCGACAAATAAATAAATAAAATTAATCTAAATACTAGAAAATTATATAAAAACTCATTTTTAAAATTATAATTTTAATAAAATTAATCCTTTTATTAATTTAATTTAATTTCAGAGTCAAACTAGCCATTATCCTAATGGCTAGTTTAGCCATCTCTACATCTATTTAAACTCAAAGTCTGCATTTGATCTCTCACCTAGTCCTGAAATAAAGTATTTTTAACGTCCACGAGGCTAAAAATAGTCTATGGGACAAATTTCTTCTCCATTTGGCTCCTGTATTCAACCCTTTTCTTGTGGAGTTTTACAATAAATGCTCCCAGCTTCTCGACAAACTCTTCGCTAAATAGATTATCCTTAGAGCTAGCTGCTAGAATACCTGCATAATTTTCCTTGTTGTCTTTGAAGGCCTCACATTCTAAAATGAAATGTTTTTTTGTTTCCATTTTTTCGGAAGAGAAAAACATACATACTCTTTCATCCCATGTTTCTTTTGGCCTTTTCCATCGCCCTGTTTCACAACGGAGTTTATGAGAATTAGTCCTTAATTGAGAAATAATAATTTTTATCTCCAAGAAATATTGGCCCCTATGTACGCTTTTTGTTGATGATTATGAGTGGGGTTAAACTCTTCAATGTAGTACTTCTTCTTTCTCCCTAGCTCTTTCTCCCAAGTACATTTGTGGAACTTATCCATAACAAAAGTTTTTATCTCTTTACTATTTGTAGGACACATGCTCAAGGAAATCCCCCATTTACTAAACCATTTGTTATTTTTCTTCATCGAAGTCTTCTTTCTTTTGCACAATCTGTCATTAAACACAACCTTAGGCCATCTACCCTCTTCCATTTGCTCAATTTTTTTCAGATACCTTATGACTCGCACCATAGCAATTGCTTCAATAGGAGCAACCCCTATTTCACTTAACAAGATAGCATAAGGAACTGCACTTTTAATTTTTAATTTGTTTGTAATCAAACACTTCTAAATTTTATCAATTTGTTTCCACTGCATCTCGGTTGTGCTGCTGGCCCACAACACAACCGTAAAGAATCACCAGAATCACTAGAAGCCCAAAAAGAGCTAGAGTGGTTCTCCAAACCCATAGCTTTGTCTCTCTACACCTGTTTTAAAGAGCATAAAATTCTTTCCAACCACTCAAATTTCTTTTCTTTCTACAACCATCCCAACTTAAGTTTCTGTTGAAGTCAATTATGAGGTATTTGTTGTCTGAAACTTCTTCCAGAATGTTGCCTTCAAAGTATAACTTATGCTGGTTATGCTTTCTTTTGTTAGCGAAAACCACTACTTTCGTTTTGCTAATATTGACTTGCATCCCCACCCTTATACAAAAATTCTCGAGGGAACGTAAGTTATCTTGTAAACAAAGAGCCGATTTAGAAATCAATATAAGGTCATTTGCGTATAAAAGAAGAGTTATAACGAAATTTCTCAAATGGATACTGTCACCCCCTTGCGAATTTAGCCACTCTTCAAGCTTGTCAATATATAAACCAAAAAGGGTAGGAGACAATGGGCAACCTTGCTTGACCTCAATATCGCTTCTAAAATTTTCAGAAATGCATGTTGAAGTTATAATTTTGACTTTCACCTCTTCATATAGCCTATGCATAGCTGCTCTCAAATGCATGGGAACCCCGAGTTCCTCCGTTCTGCACCGAAGCTTATCCCTAGGAACTGTGTCAAAGGATTTTCTGAAATCAACAAAGCAACAAAAATCTTCTTCCTTTTTTACCAAACTTTTTCAATGATGTGCCTTAAATTTATACAATGATCAACTATGGAATGTTTAGGTCTAAAACCTGCTCTCCCTTTAGCACGTTTATCTATTTCTTCTGCCCATTTGCTGATTTTATTTTCTAACATGCTTCCAAATAACTTTGCAAACAAGGGGTTTATCATTATGGTTATATAATTGGAGGGATTAATGACGTCACCAATATTGAAAAGAGGTATTGCCATACTATTTATCCAATCTGTCTAAAACCGCTACTGTATGATGTTGTTGAAAATTTTTGTGATGTGTGGTGACAGAATTTTTAAGCCCCACTGTAGATACTCTGCTTGGAGTTTAGCTAAGTCTTTTGCTTTTCCAACACCCAAATTATTGATACCCATCTCTACCTCTTGCACTGTGAAGATTTTTGTTTTTGTGTTGAACAAGGGAGTAGGGTCAACCTTGGGATCGTGCTCATAAAGTTGTACTGCATATTCAAACCATTTAGAATTTGTAATATTGTTTTCAATTTGAACCTTTTTCGGTTGGAGCTCCTTCCAGAATAATTTGGGGTTATTTTTCCCTAGGAATATTAGTTCTTCTCTCCTCGAAACCATGAAATCAACCCTTTTCTTTCTTAAAATATTATTGTAAGCTTTGAGATTTATTTCATCCTTGTCTGATTCCCTCCACATTCTCCTTACCTTTTTGCTTTCCTTGTCAAACCAAGCATTAACCGGAAAGCAATTTGTTTCAGACTTCTTAATTTTTTCTCTTTTGCACTTAGCAAGTGCGCTTTGAATTAAATGTGTTAATTTGTGACTATGAAGGCCATGAAATGAGATTTCCTCCTTCTCAAAGAGCCTCTCTAGTGTTATTTTGAAGGTATTACAATTCTTTGGAGTCAAAAGAATTCTGCCCTTTGGGGGATTTTGTTGAACACACTGAGTTTTTGACCCTAATTTCTTCTTTCTGGTCCAAGAGAAACTTAAATAATTTGGCTTGTGATCTGATTTTAAGTCCCAAATTTGATCTCCATTAACAATTCCTCCATTTTCTCACACAAACTATGCGAGAAAATTACATAATCTACTACACTTGCTCCAAATGTTCTATTTCATGTGATTATTACCGAAATAATTCTAAATATTTAGGATGGATCACAGAAACCAAAACTCTAAAATAAAAACCATGTTAATATTGGTTAAACTACTATTATAACTTTTTTCTTTTAGTTACAAAGAAATCAAAGACATATTAATATTGGTAAAATGTAAAACAATTATTATATATTTTTTAGTTGAGAAAACTGTTTTAAAATTGGTTTTTAATCTATATTAATATATTGACAATTTTGTCAAATTGCAATCAATAAGAGTTAATGAATCATTTTTGAAATACACATTTATAAGTTTAACACTTATTAATGGGGCTGCAAAGGGATCTTTGTGGTCAAGCCCTCTACTTTTGTAGATTTTTGAAACTTGCGGTGCAAAATAGCATGCTGCAATTCTAATGAGATTTCCATTTTATGATATTTTAAGCCAAACAAATTGTTTATTTGGGTCTTCTTTTTCTAGCTGAATGAAACGACCTTCTTTTTCTCTTACTAATACCATGATACCCCCGTGCCCTTTGCCATTCCCTGCTGCCTTGTTCCACACTGATATCTTCCAATACCCTTCAAACAAAGGTGTCTTACACCCTTCATGCTCATGTGTTTCTATGAGGCAAATTATGTCTCTACCTTCCGCAATAGGCCCTAACCCAGGTCCTCGTCTCCATGGGTAACCCCTGCAGTTCCAACAAACTAATCTTAAGGAAACCTGGGTAAGACTTGATTGCTATTTGTTTTGACATGCAAGACTCACAGTTGAGTCTTTATCCCTGCTTGCCCATAATGACCTTTCTTCCTCATTTCTTGCTAAAGACTTTGCTGCCTCTTCTTTGTTATCATTTTGTTGCATTGTTTTGGAAGGAGGTCCAAATTGCGCAATCACGGCTTTACCTTTATAAATCCATGCTCTTTTTCCCTCATCTCTTGCTGCCCTAACTTTTGTCATTTCATCCCTCCTTTCCTCTTGTTGTCTTACAGTTAAATCTTCTTCTATAAAAAACCGAGAACCCCTTAAGAGTTGCTTCTTTCTCAGAATGATATCTTTATCATGCAAGTTGGGCAAGATGACTTTTATTGGCCTGGCTCTCTCACCGTTGAGCTTACCTACTCTCCATGCTTGACATACTCGTCCTTGCCATTGGAGTTTGTCTTTCAAGAAGTCTCTTGCAAGGTCAAGAGTACATTCATTTTTACCATACTCTTTCACCCCTTTAATAATTATGTTTGTTTGTCTATCCAGTCTTTCCTTGCTTTCTCTATCTTGCATGTTGTTAACCTGGATGTTTGTTTCTCCTTCCCTCTTAGCAGAATTGCCAACAACTTGAGCCCAAGTTTTGGAAAGTTTTGTGGGATCTTCTTTCCTCCCTTCTCTTGATGTTTCTTCATTGTTGTCTATTTGAGCAATTGCTTTCCCCTTATCTTGGGGTGGCTTCGCATTCATCACCTCTGTGTTTTCCACTGCAAATTTCTTCATGTTTTTCACCTCCGCTTTCATGCGTTGCCATTCTGTTTTCCCTATTCGGAGAGCTTCCTGTAGTAATGACACTTGCTCCTTCAGAACTTTGTTGCTTTCTGCTAAAGCCTGATTTTCAGTTGTTATTATATGGATTGTACAATCTCTTTCCAGCGCTTTAGCTTCTACTACTTCCAACCTTTCTTTTACATTTAAGAGTTCTCTCACATAAAGGTCAGATGACCAAGTGAGAGGTGTGGATGTGGGACTATATAAAGCATACTCATCACTAACTTTTCCTTTTCCTTTGGACTTGTTGCCACATGCTTGCGAAAAAAACTTGTTTGAATGTTGTTTCTTGCGAACAATACTCTCCCTTTGAGACTTTTTCTTCTTTGTCTGCTCCCATTTTAGACGAGCTAGTCTCCTTTTTAAAATGCCCTGATATTGTTTGGCATTGACCCAAACCCACTTCCCAGTTTTCGTTGATGAGGCAATTTTCACTTGCCCTATATTATTTGTTTCTACGGGTTCTAAAGTTTCTTGTTCCATTCTCATAATGATATTAAGGGAAATCAAAATCTCTGCCCAAAACTGACCCTTTGCTTTATGCTTAACTCTTCAATCTCTGTTGGTCTGACCACTGAAAACTCGCTGCTCTGTCCTTGCTGCTCTGCCCGCTATCCACTGAAAACTAGCTGCTCTGCCCTTGCTGCTCTTCCCACTGTTCCTGTCCTCTATGCTCTGCCCTTGCTGCTCTGTCCCTGTCCTCTGTCCTCTGTATAAAATTGACGAAGAACCATACATTAAAAAATCCCATTTCTGGATTGCATATTCTTTCCAGAAGTGCCCGCTGCCCCAGAATGGCGGATTTCTTCTCAACTAGATGGATATTGCCAAATCATGATCCATAGCAAAAAAGAATGCGATGCTTTGTAACAGCAAACCCCAAATTACTAGAAATTCAGACACCATTGAAAGCCAGTCGAACATGGCAACTCAGAAACCAAATTTCAGTTTGAATGTGTAGTTTTTTTTACGAATTCTCACGAATTACATAAACGCAGTCTCCTGGCAAGAACCGAAATCCGAAATGCTGAATATTTTAAAAAGACGCTCCTCTTTAGCCATAGTGTAATTTAATTTTGTGCCGACGGTGACAGGCTGCGGCTACTGTATGTTGGCATCAGCTATCTACTATGGTCGGAGCATGATGATACACTCAAAACATTCAATTTGTAAAAACATCTTTCTTGCTATGAGTGCTGTCCTCATGTTTCAGGTCACCGTTACCAATAACTTCAGAACCTTTTGCATCACTCTGCTCAGTTTCATTGAGTAGAGATGCCTGTTCTATTTTGCTTCTAATGCTGGGGAGACTTACAAGAACTGCAGTACCTCCTAGGAGCAGCTTTGTTTGATTTCCAGAACCTGGGGATGCAGGTGGTGGAGCTGAACCAAAAGAAACATCTGGCTTCTTCTCTAAGCGAGAACTTTGAGATCTAGAAAATTTAGACGCTGTTGAAAGTTCCTCTCTTGAAAAAAGGTTATGTGGAAACTACTTTAAAACATCCGATGCAATAACATCATGATAAGGCTCTGCTCTAATCTCACTATCCATCCTATCACTCAGTGTGCCACCAGCTCCCAATTCTTGGCTGCCATCTGTGTTTTCATACGTTTCTTTAACATCTACATTTGAAGAATGGTTGCTGAATAACACTTTGGGTGAAAGGCAAACGCAATGCACTCATTCTTTTGTCATATTTTTTTTTTTAAATTTTCACTTTTCTGTCTTTCTTTCAGAGTTTCTTTCTGTAAGGGCACGTGTGCTAGATTCACTTGACTGACCAATTTCTGAATGCAGTACAAAGCAGCGCAGCTGATATGCACGCAAATGAAATCCATGGAGTTGCCTATGGCTTTGTTTTGTTTTTGTTTTTCAATTTTTTTTTTAATTTTTTTTTTGTTAATAAAACTATATGTTATATTTTTAAAAATTAAAAATACACATATATATTTTACTAAGCAAAATGAATTTTATTTATTTATTTATTTGTTTTGTTAATAAAATTACACATGTTAAATTTTGAAAAATTAAAAATATACATATGTAATTTACTAAACAAAACAATTTATTGAATTTTTTTTTAAATGATTTGTTATTAAAATTATATATATATTTTCAAAAATTTTAAAAATGTACATATATATCTTAGTAACAAAACAATTTTATTTTTTTATTTTTTATATTTTATTTTTTTTTTTCATTCATTTTTTTTTAATTGATTTGTTTAATAAAATTATGTATGTTATATTTTCAAAAATTTAAAAATACACATATATTCATTAAACAAAACAATTTTATTGAAATCAAAGTTTTTCATGAAAACAATTTTTTTTTTTTTTAAATTGTTGAATCAATTGAAATGATGAAGTTTTATTTTGTTTCCTTTTTTTTTTTTTCACATAACAATTCTTTTTCTGATACTCCAGATCACACAAAGTGCAAGAGGAGAGCATACTCAAGAATTATTAAATTTTTTTTTACATAACAATCATTTTTCTGATCCTCTAGATCACACAAAGTGCAGGAGGAGAGCATACTCATGAATTATTAATTTTTTAGATGTAAAAAATAAGGCTACCTAGTGACACTTCCCCGGCAACGACGCCAAAATGTTTGGTCAATTTAGTGTGTCCTAAATTGCTAACATAAATTATCAACCAGGGATTCGTAAGCTGACGAAGTGTGGCGCACTATATGTGCAAGATAACCTATCTCTTACTTTTGTCGTTTTTGGATTTTTATTGATCTTGGTTGGTTTCTTAATGTGAGATGGAAATTCTAAAAGACAGGTATGGTTATGAATATTCAAGGCAATTATGTCCTTTATAATGATTTACCAAACTTCAAACCTCAAAAAGATTTTGAAACATACAATGACAAAATTAAAAGGAAATGAAAATGTGTCACTATTCTAATTAAACAAACAATGAACTATTGATCATGAAAACCATTATCCTTGCTGCTGTCTAAACACAAAAGAAAACTGTACTCAAAGAAAAGATTGCAAGTAAAGTAAAACTAAAATCAAATTACATCAACTCATATTATGACCCCTCACCATTAGTCTAGCTATGGCTTTTGGAGGTAATCATAAACAACTTGAGCAATTTGATATCTAATTTGTAGAAAAAGAAACTAATATCAAACTACACACTCGTACTTCAATCCCTCACCATTAGTTCAGCTATGGCTTTCGGAGGTAACTGAAAATGACATGAGCAATTTAATATATCTAACTTGCAGAAAGTAAACTAATATCAAACTACACACTCATACTTCAATCCCTCACCATCAGTGCAGCTGTGGCTTTCGGAGGTAACTGAAAATGAAATGAGCAATTTAATATATCTAACTTGCAGAAAGTAAACTAATATCAAACTACACACTCATACTTCAATCCCTCACCATTAGTCCAGCTATGGCTTTCAGAGGTAACTGAAAATGACATGAGCAATTTAATATATCTAACTTGCAGAAAATTAAACTAATATCAAACTACACACTCATACTTCAATCCCTCGCCATTAGTCCAGCTATGGCTTTCGAAGGTAACTGAAAATGACATGAGCAGCTTAATATCTAAATCTAACTACTAAAGCAAATGTGCAAGACTGAAATAAACAAATAGTGCTGGAATTAAACAAAAACTAAGAAAAGTAAATTAGCAGAAGGACAAGATGGATTCCATGTCATTAGTCATTATAAAACTATGTGCAAATGCCCGGGCTGCCATGAAAAGTTGTGCTAAAAGCTATGATTTCAGAAAGCAATCTAAGTAAGGAAATATGACAAAACAGAATTGAAAGCAACTTATCTAGAAAACATGTAAAAGCCTCATTGGATAGCAGGGGCCCTCTGCTACCAATTTGGTGAAGTCCTTCAGCTCCTTAAAGTTATAATCAAAACAACATCATAGAACTGAATTTCTCTATTAAAAAGAACTCACAAATCTACATCCCATTCCATCTTGAACTTAGTTACAAATCTACTTCCTCATTACCTATGATAGGAGAAAGCTTCTCCTATTTATACAAAATATGAGGAGTCATCTCATTAATGGGAGTCCATGAATCTCTCCCTCCATCTCTAGAGTTACAATCAAAATAGGAAATGATAAGACACATGTCTTTCTAGAGTTTCAACACAACTAAGAAATGAGACATATCCTCTTAGAGTTTCAATACAACAGGGAAGTGAGACACATATCCTCTTGATCCCATAATTTTCTCCAACCAAATTCGAATTTGGCCTTAGAGTGCCACATAAGGGTCTTCTAGAAGTCTCCTTTTGACCTACACATGTCACAAAACTCATAACACATATATAGATATATGAAACTATGTTAATTTTCTAGTTTCTAATCATAAATTCACTTTAAATACATAAAATGAATAACTTTGGAAAACAAGGATCCTAACCCATATATTTATGAAAATGGTTACTTGATGTAGGGTTTTAGGTCAAATGGCTATGAAATAAGAGCTAAATGGTTATGACATAATGGAAATATGTATGAATATGGAAGACACTTTTGAGACTCAACAAAATGTTCATGGCGTGGAGAAAGGTGGTGGAATGCAGTCACAGGCGGAGAGAATGAAATTTTAATGTAAAACCTTAAAAATGGCCCTTTGGACGAATATACATGAATGGACGCGCAAATTGTACGGTGGAAACGTGTGGGATGATGTGGCTGGACCGGGCGATGGCAGGATGGTCAACGGCAGGGTGATCAAATCTGGACCGTCCAATCTCAGGAGGAGATCGACGGATAAGGACGTGTCGGAGGGCGATGGACGGGTGGGCCAGGGGTACAACGACTATGGATTAAACTGTGCGCAGCTTCGTGGGGTGACAACCATCGGATGGGCAACCGTAGATCGGACGGCTGATAGCAATATCGCTCGGCATCCTGAGTCGAACGTTAATGCACGATGGAGGGCGGTTTTGGAATCCTACACAGGGACATGTGGCGGAAGCTGTATGGAATCACTAGCCGATCGAGAAATACCGCCAGCTCTCGGAAGGTGGTGCGATGAAAACCGGGTTGTTTTCGGACGAGCGCGCTGGTGGGAACCGCAGGGGCAGGTAGGCTCCAAACCGTTGATCTGCGAGCTGAATGGATGGCGATTGCGCGATCAGAGAAGTGTACGGGGTGGACAATGGACACTGTGGCGGCCGCGATCGGGGGTTATAAAACTTTATAATAAAGTTTTATATTATAATGCATGGCGGGGAGGTGGTTAATATATCGCATCGCATACGTATTGGAAAAGATTTATAATGCGACGTTATGGTCGGATAGGGGGGAAAAGGGTTTAGCCTTATTATAAAGTCGAGAAGTGGGTTTTAAACCCATTTAAGTGCATTCTAAGGCTTGGAAAGGTAACGATAGGGCGATGAAGGGGAAAAATGGGCAAACAAAGGGTAAGGAAAACATTAAAGGGGATTTTGAAATGTAAGTGGGGAATTTAGAAGGGAGAAGGCCAGAGGATGAAAACCAAGGTTTAGGGATAATGAAATAAGAGGGAAAAGAAGACCTTTGGGCATTTCTTCACAAACAGAGAGGTTTTATAAAGGGATTCAGCAGAGAGGATTCCATCAAAAGGCAAAGGCACAAGGAGGCTTCAAGAATGATGTGTTTTCAAGGGAAATGCATTCCTTGAAGGCTTAGAAACATTCTAGCCCCCTGTTTGCTTGTCAAGAATTTATAGGGGGCTAACAGTGGCTCCACATGGGGATGGCTTCTTCTTGAAGGAGCCAAGAATTCAGAAAATAAATCTTTGGTGTAGGCCAGATGCCTGCTACTCAAGCCATCTTTCTTCTTTGATTTTCAGCCGCCACAATATGATAGATACATCAGTAGAAAAAACTTTCCCAACAATCTACCTACCCTTTCTACAATCCTAGCATTTTTTCTTCATAGGGTGCATTTGAAACTAGCAGACCCCTTACATCATCAATCTTTAAAAACAGGAAAATAAGCCTATTCCTCTTCTACCCTTATTACTCCATGAGACCAGATTAGACTGTTGGACTCATAGCTTCTCTACCTAATCTAGTATCTGCTAGGATTAAACTATCTAGCAGATTTATTCTCTACATTCTAAGCCAGACATTGGAAAACAGTCAAGCCAGGATTAGACTGTCTGGCTTGCTGGACTTTGCAGAAATTAAAAACAACTAACTACATGCTCATAGACTAACTGTCTAGCTTGCTGGACTTTGCAGAAATTAAAAACAACTAACTACATGCTCACAGACTGAGCTTTATTGAGCTTTTCCTACCTACCCTACTCTACTTGGAAATCACTGATGCCCTAGGTGACATCATAATGCCAGTGCAACCAGTCAAGCAACAACAAAAAGGGGCAGAAGAACTAACTGATTATCTGAGACAACCCAAGGGTGCCCTGCATGTGGGTCTTCATAACTGAGGCCACCACCAGCTGTGGCCACCTCTGATGTGCATGGCTCTTGCAGAGGATCAATTCTTGAGGAACTAAGCCAATCAGGGCCTCCATGTATTCCGCCATAGGATCAACAAAAACATGATACAACCTTTTCTCTTCAAAGCCTTTCATGACGGATAGGCTATTTGCACCCTTGACAGTTTCGATCACTACATCTGCAGTGTGGCCTCTGTAATCACACTCCTCCTTTCCATGGTTGCGAGTATTTAGCAGATGAGCATCAACCAGGAATACCTCTTCTTTCACCGGATCAAGACAAAGATGTATGTGAGAAAGAAGATCTCTCTCATCTTCACTGTAGCCTGAATTGGAGAACTCATCATGTATAGTGGGGTTGTTCCCTCCTGACCTTGGCAGGTCCTGTTGCAAAGGGCTGAACTCTGTGAAAAGACTAACATATTCTTGAGCAGGGGTTTCTTGGATTACCTCAACCCTTTCAGGAGAAGGTTCAGGACATTCATCTTGCTTAAGATTTTCTTCATTCCTTTCCTCCTTATCCTCTACACTAGAAAGCTTTTGATTTCCTCCTTCATGGCAATTTTTACTGATGATCTGATATATAGCAGAATAAAAGTTGATGGAATCATCTTCTGCTATCTTGTTTTCAGCACTTTCTTCATCAGTATCATAGATGGCCTGCATTAGCTCATCACTTTCCTGAAGTTGATGGTTATGATCTTCCTCCCATGAATCTACTGATGATGGTCCTGCAAGCTCAGTTCCCCTTTGGAAAAAATTATCATCAGACAAATCAACATCGGAGACAACATAATTACAAGCATTATTACACATTACATCTTCAGGACTCTCAGCAAGTCTTTCTACAAAATAGTCTGCAAGTTCGTTTTCTGATTCAACCTCTGATTCGTCATTTATGCTTTACATTTGGCTTCTGTCTTGCAGTGGTCTAGTTTGTCTTTCTTGAGGACAAGGTGTAGGACTTTCCCAATCATTATTTCTGGTTTCAAACTCATATTCTTCCTCCTTTGTGTTCAGTAGGGTGTTGGCAGTCTTTATCAGTTTTCCAGCTATTTCTCTAAAGAGATCTGTGCTATTGACACAAAGCATGATCTATCGTTGAAAGCTCAAATGAGATGTTAGGCTAGGTATGAAGCACAAAGGGGATTTTAAAATGATTTGTTGGTGGGTTGTTGGGTTGGTCATGAGATCATAGACTAAGAAAGTAATTGAAGGAAAGGAACAAAATAGCAGGATGTTTCAGCAAAGAGGATAGGTGAAGAAAGTGCCATCCATTGGGCTATGGAGTCATGAAAGGAGAATTAATTGCAACAACTAGCCAAGGTTTTCAGAGAGCAAGTCATCTATACTAAAGGATCTTTTTAGATAGATGGTGAATGGAACACTAAGGGAAGAAGGTGAAAGAAGGAAAACAACCCGATTTCTGTCTATAGATAATGTCAGAGGTCATTTAACTCCAGACCTGCTTGGACATACTCAAAGGCAGCTTTCAATGGACGGACAAAGGGGCAGCTTATAGATCGGACCAGAGGTCATTTAACTCCAGGTCAGCTTTAGCATGCTCCAAGGAAAAACATAGATAAGTTTAACAAGGAGATCTTAGAAAGGCCAGCTGGTCGCACAAGGATCCTAGTGGACAGGGCTAACTCTAATCCCCAATGTTCCCAAATCCTCCATCTTAAACCCAACAAGAACATCTAAGAACAGATTCATTTAATTCATACATCAGAGAGCAGGCAATAGCTTCCACTACACTGGTTAAATTAACTAAAATCAATTCTCAGATATCACATTTAGTAGAAAACATTGAGGGAAAGGAGAGCAGAAAAATAGGGCACCTAACAAGGGTGAATCCCATGCCCATATTATGATGCAAGCCCAGAAGAAGATGAAATAGTATGAAAATGTAATAAACAGAGTTAGAAAAACATCACCAATAGTAATAGACCAGGATCCTATGAAATGTGCTTGATTAATGATGCAAAACCAGTCATGTACACTGAGCTCAATGGCTATTACAACCTAAAATTTATCCTCCCAGCCTATTACATACAAACTACTCTGCAATTCCCTCCCAAGACTGTTCTGAATCCCTCTAACAGCAATCGACAACAACCGAACAACAACCATTACAATATGTTCTTGAGGATTCTTATAGGAGAAACGGAGCAGAAGAGGTAGGTGAAGAATTAACACTCAGAAGAGGAGGAGGGCCGAAACCCATTCTGCTTTAAATCTGTGCATCTACATCTAGCATTCTGGCTGCAACACTCTGTTGACTGAACCAAACAGACTGATGATTTCAGGTCCGCCATACCATATAACTAATGCACTGATAGTAAAGGACTGTTGTTAGGGTGGAAATTTCCTCAAGGACACGAAATAGAATGAAAAATGCATGGGCACGTCGTCCTTCGATGGAAAGAATGCTTTGCGGATAAGAAACCCTGATATTATTATTTCCTGTGCATAGGACCTGCTGATCGATCCTCGGGGTCTTCGATTTGATGTTTTTCCGCTGATTATTTCGCTAAGGCTCAAATTCTTTAATTACGTGCCTTAAAACTTTTTGCTTTCCCACTGATACTCTCTGCCTGCAAGGTCTACGCTTTAAATGGTTCTGGAAGGGTTGGTAGAGTTTAACCCTGCTCTTTGAATGTACATCCCGTCATAAAACCTTCCCAGGCTATCTCCACAATAAAATTCCCTGAGAAATGGTCCTTACTTTTGTATTCTCTGTCACTGTGACAGGGACTGTGAATCATGGCGGTTTTCGCCGCCTAAAACCCTGCAAACGCACAAAAATGGTTAAGAAATCCCTGCACAGGTGTGTAAATGCAGCGGGGACGATGAGGATGGCTGTGTAGATAGGCAGACGATGGAATTAGTGCAGGATTATGGTGGAAACGTTCATGGCATGGAGAAAGGTGGCGGAATGCAGTCACAGGCGGAGAGAATGAAATTTTAACGTGAAACCTTAAAAATGGCCCTTTGGACGAATATACATGAATGGATGCACAAATTGTATGGTGGAAACACGTGGGATGACGTGGCTGGACCGGGCGATGGCGGGATGGTCAACGGCAGGGAAATCAAATCTGGACCGTCCGATCTCGGGAGCAGATCGACAGCTGAGGACATGTCGGAGGGCAATGGACGGGTGGGCCAGGGGTACAGCGGCTATGGGTTAAACTATGCGCAGCTTCGTGGGACGACAACCGTCGGATGGGCGACCACAGATCGGATGACTGACAGCAATATCGCTCGGCATCATGAGTTGAACGTTAATGCACGATGAAGCGCAGTTTTGGAATCGTACACGAGGACATGCGGTGGACGCTGTATGGAATCGCTGGCCGATCGGGAAATACCGCCAGCTCTCGGAAGGTGGTGCGATGAAAACCGGGTTGTTTTCGGACGAGCGCGCTGGTGGGGATCGCAGGGGTAGGTAGGCTCCGAACTGTTGATCTGCGGGCTGAACGAACGGCGATTGCACGATCGGAGAAGTGTACGGGGTGGACAGTGGACATTGTGGGGGCCACAATCGGGGGTTATAAAACTTTATAATAAAGTTTTATATTATAATGCATGGCGGGGAGGTGGTTAATATATCCCATTGCATACGTATTGGAAAAGATATATAATGCGACGTTATGGTCAGATAGGGGGGAAAAGGGTTTAACCTTATTATAAAGTCGGGAAGTGGGTTTTAAACCCATTTAAGTGCATTCCAAGGCTTGGAAAGGTAACGATAGGGGGATGAAGGGGAAAAATAGGCAAACAAAGGGTAAGGAAAACATTAAAGGGGATTTTGAAATGTAACTAGGGAATTTAGAAGGGAGAAGGCCAGAGGATGAAAACCAAGGTTTAGGGATAATGAAATAAGAGGGAAAAGAAGGCCTTTGGGCATTTATTCACAAACAGAGAGGTTTTATAAAGGGATTCAGCAGAGAGGATTCCATCAAAAGGCAAAGGCACAAGGAGGCTTCAATGATGATGTGTTTTCAAGGGAAATGAATTCCTTGAAGGCTCAGAAACATTCTAGCTTCCTATTTGCTTGTCAAGAATTTATAGAGGGCTAACACCACTTACAATACAAAAATAAATCCAATGATTCCAAGAACCAAATTTTATTTAAACTACAGGAAGAGTTTCCAGAGAATTGGTCAATGAGACATTTTAGACTTTTAATAGAAAAAATGTACAACATCAAAAAAGAAACATTTAAAAATAATATTCCTTTAAATGTTTTTATAGAATTATATTTATATATTACTACAAAGAAATCACTTATAAATATCACTTTTGTTATATTTAGTATAAAAAAAATTAAATATTTTATTGTCATGTTACTTTTTCAGGAAGATTATAAAAATCTCAAAGGATGAACGAGTTGATATTAGAAATATGGCAGTAGCAACGTCCAAAAAGGTGTACAAGGAGATGTTCAAAGAAATGGACATAATTTCATCGCACGAGGAGCCATCTCAACAACAATGTGCTTCAAATGTAATATGTAATCATTGAATTTTTCGATTAGATACAATAAATAAATAATTTAGCATTAAATATTAATTTTCAAATATTTTCTTGCAGAAAAGAAAAGAAAATGGAACCCATTCAACACATAAAACATGATGACAAGGAATAAAAGGGTTGATATCTAAGTTCGTGAGTAATTATTACTTCCTTATAACAACTTAACTAGATTTAATTTTTGTATATTTTAAGTTTGTTTAGAACAATCATCATTGAATGTCTTAAAACAGGTGCTAACATACAAAGAAGAATCATCAAAAGAATTGATTGACATTGGGTTAAATATGGGTTGTGAGTGTATGTTGGCACATCAGAAATTAATTGTGGAATTTGTAAGTATCTATCTTGTTTTACTTAGCTCCGTCTATAATTAATAGAACAAAATAATCTTTTATATTAAATTTATTATTTTTTTATGGGCTATAAAACTTGTAGGAAACAAAGTATGGAACTGTGCCAACAAAAGAATTGTTGAAAGAAGGCATGACATTTGGTTTTGAAAGAATTTGTATAGTTCATGAGTCAATTCTTGCTATGGTGCATTTGTTTTCGATTTACATTGATGTATATTTTTTAATATTGCAATTTTCATTACTCTCACCAATGTAGATACACTCATTACGCTTTATTTTTATGTTTGTAGATGGAACTTGAAGAAGAAGAAAACAATCAACACAATGAACAAAACATTCCTCCAAATAACCCAAGTCATAGAAGTAGCTCGAGCAGTGACATCAGTTCCAGTGAAGAATGATGATCAATATGTTTGGATATCAAAGCAAGACATTGTATTTTTTGAAATATTTGTCTGTGAAATCAGAAATTTTGATTAATGTAAGGGACATAGTGTCCCAATTGAAAGACGAAGGGTTACTAATAATTCTCCCATTTTGTATGAAAAATAATCTCTTATATATATATATATATATATATATATATATATATCTTTTAATTTATTCTATTGTGTTCTCCATTGTTGTGAAATGCTACACCATTGATTAAATATATGGATGATTAAATATTATAATGAAGAGATGCGAAATCTGGTGATATAAAAAATTTATCCAAACATCACATTAAAATTCACTAATAAATATTTAATTTATATGAATACTGTTATAAGATACATGTCGACTTTTGATGAATAATGAATTTAGAAAAAACACAATAATTGTACCGTCACAAGTCGATGTTTCTAAGAAATAGAAAATGAACATCGGTGTGTGTGTATGATACTGTGAACTAGTGCATTTCTACAACCTATGAGCACTACACCAAATACCAATACCAATTAGAATGCTTGGTGTGCTTTATCGATGACTATGACCCGGGCGGATAGGTGTTGAATACACCGGTATGGTTTACCTTTAATGCATCGATGTGTTTTTACACCTTAACGGCCCGCAGCGTGTACACAACCCATACGCACTGGGAAGATAGAAGGTGCATGCAACACACCAGTGCATTCGTATTTGTAATGCACTGGTACTGTTTGCATTAAATGCCTCGATGGTTTACAACTATAATCTAAATAACACCAATACTTGCACCTTCTATCGGTGCGGTGCATATTTGTTTGTGACATTTACTGGGACGTTGCATATGTAAATGCCCTGGGGCTTTAGAAATTTGTTTTACTTCCTTGTATGTTTACAACATCGGTGCATACCATTTAAAATGCACTAGTGTGTTCACACATGAAGCACACGCCGATAAAAAAAGCATTTGTAAAAACCTCTAGCTGCCGATAAGTTCCGTTAGCAACTCCATCAAAACCCCCATTACCAAAAGTAGATGTTGTAGAATTTTTTTTTTTGACAATTTTGGCCAATTTTATAACACTAAAAACTTTCTTTATAACCTCCACTAGAGGGCCTTTTCCTTGTAGTGCAATAATTTCATGATATTTTTTTCAGTTATTATCCAATCTTTGTTAGGTCCCTTTATCACTAGTATAGTCCCTTATTATTGTTAGTGTAACCCCCTTATTGTTATTATTGTACCCTTGTAACCCCCATTTTGTTATTATTGTGCCCTTAAATTATTATTGTTGGGTCGGCTAGGATTACATTGTGGCCCACTAGGATTACATTATGGCCCCATGGACTCCTATATATAGAAAGGAGGTTTTGTAAATTGTATCATCCAAGAATTGTGCATTTATGTAATGTATTGGAGGTTGCCCCCTCGAAGTGTCTTATTTCTAAGGCGTTTATATCTCTTTTCTTCTATTTTTGAAGCTGGTTACACAACATTTGGTATCAGAGCTTTGGATTCTAGGGTTTCGCTGCTCCAAACAGGTCATCGTGGAATTTTCGCTATAACTTTTTTTCTACAAAGTTTCAGAAGCTGAAATTTTTAGGGTGCGAATCCGAAATCCAGAGGAAGATTGTCTAAAAATTTCAGAGCCCGGTTCGCAACATTGTCGGAGATATCATCTGTGGAAGTTAGGTATGTTTTCAAGCTCCTAAACAGGTCATCGTAGAATTTTTGCTATAACTTTTTTTCTACGAAGGTTCAAAATCTGAAATTTGTATGGTGCAAAGCTGAAATCCGGAGGAAATTTGCCAAAAATTTTCAGAGCTTGGTTCGCAATATTTTTGGAGATATGATCTGTGGAAGGTAGTGCTTTTTCAGGCTCCTGAATTTCATCTCAAAAAGGTGATAGTGGGAAAAGTTCAATAAATCTCTCTCTGGGCAGTGGATTTGAGTGCCGTTAAAAGTGGTCGCAAGTACACGGACTTTAGTTTCTTGGCTATAAATTTCAGAGACAAAGGACGAAACAGTGACACGTGGCAAGTCCTACAAGTTTGCTCTACTGAACCAGTCCAGAATTAGGTCATTGTGGGAGATTGGACACAACTTTGTCTTGGAGAATCCAAATCAGGTTAGACCTATGGCATTTGAAAGAAGCTTCAGAGGGCTAATACAGGGCTAAATTTCAGATATTGAGGATTTTAAATTACAGAGATAATTCAATTTCAATATCGAGCTCCTCAAAGCAAGTAAAAGGTGTGTATTTTTTTTTTCGAATTGCATAAGTCTTGTTTGAAGAATCAAGTTGAATTGATTCCAAGGGCATATTGTAGAATAGGTATCAATATTGGATCCTAAAATGGCCCCTAAAAATAATTCAACACCCATTAAGCCTTCAGAAGGCTCTACCATGACTCATGAAGATGAAGAATTGCAACATGATCTATCAAAATTACAAGAGCAAGTGCAACAAATTTCATTCTCGCAAAGAGCAACAAAAAATGAAATGGAAGTTTTGAAGAAAGACGTGGAAGTGAAGATGGACGGTTTGAAGAAAGGCATGGAAGCTAAGATGGATGGCGTGGAAGTGAAGATGGAAGGTTTGAAGAAAGGCGTGGAAGCTAATATGGATGGCATGGAAGTGGGCATGGAAGCTAAGATTGATGACATGGAAGCTAAGATCAATGAAAACATGAAAGACAACATGGAAAACATGAAGAATGATCTAAAAGCATACATGGAAGGCTTGATGACAGGCTTAAAACAAGAAACGATTCCTAATGGCGGAAATATAGTAGAAGAACCTCATGATGAGAACAAAATAAATGTTAATCATGATTTCATAACCTCTAAAAGAAGGATCTAAAAGCAGACATGGAAGGTTTGACAAAGTTGATACAAGAAATTTTTCGTAATGGTGAAAAGATAGTAGAGGAAACTCATGATGAGAACAAAATAAATGTTAATTGTGATTTCATAAAATCTAATGTTGGCAGGAAGAACCGCCATATTCCAAAAATGGATATGAGGAAGTTTGATGGAAAGGATCCTGTAACATGGATACTACAAATGGAGCAATATTTTGATCTCCATAATGTGAAAAACACACAAAAGGTACGCACTGCAACTTTACATTTAGAACAAAATACATTTGTACGGTATCGATGGCTTTTCTCTCGTAAAAACATCGTCACTTGGTCAATTTTTACGGAGGAAATAATAGCACATTATGAGGATACAAAGAGCAACACCTTCTTTAGCCAATTGATAAATCTCAAACAAAAGGGTTTAGTGGGGCAACACATTGAGGACTTCCAAAAATTGAATATAAGGGTAACTGATATTCCAGAGGAACACAGGATTGATCTCTTCATAGGCACTTTAAAGGATAACATCCAACATGAAGTTCGAATTTTGGAACCCGATTCATTGGAGAAGGCATTCAGGTTGGCAAGAAAAGTTGAATGTAAAATTATGGCGACAAGGAAGCCTACCACTCAATTCTATAAAGAAGGAAGTGTTGCTACGCCTAGATTTCCACAACCTACAACGTTGACACCACAACAATTGGAAGAAAAAAGAGCAAAAGGGCTTTGCTACAGTTGTGATAGCAAATACACTAAAGGTCATAAGTGTGCTGAGAAGAAATTATTTTACATAGATTGTGAAGAGGAAGAAGAAATGAACAAGAAGAGGATATACACCAGGAACCAGCCCCAGAAGAGGAAGAAATGAATCCGAACATATCGTGTAATGCACTGGCAGGAATTACCACTCCTCAAACTCTCAAGATAAAAGGACAAATCAAGAAGAAAAAGGTAATAGTGTTGATTGATTCAGGTAGCACCCATAATTTTATTCATTGTAACGTAGCCAAGGAATTAAATTGTTTCCTATACCCAGCACCAGAATGTCAAGTGATGGTTGCAAATGGAGGAACTATAAATTGCTCTGGAAAATGCCATAATATCAAGCTAACCATGGGGGAATATGTATTGACTAGTCCAATGCTTTCCTTTCCTATGGGAGGTGTTGATGTTGTACTAGGAGTACAATGGTTACAATCTTTGGGGACGGTAGCTTTTAATTTTCAAGAACTTTTCTTGAAATTTTTTCAGAAGGAAAGGAAGTCGAATTACGGGGTATTGAAGGGAAGCCGGGAAGGATAATAAGCTCTAATGTCATGACAAAGCTTCTAAAGAAAGAACAACGAGGCGTAATTGCACAATTATGCTCACTAGAAGTTCCAACATCAAAATCATCTATTTTTGCAAATCTCCAACAAGTCTTGGACAATCATTCCAAGGTGTTTGAAACTCCCAAAGGACTCCCACCTATTCGTGATCATGATCATGCTATTCATTTGATTCCAGGAAATGTTCCTCCAAACATCAGGCCTTATAGATATCCTTACTTCCAAAAGAGCAAAATTGAACGTATGATTGCAGAAATGTTAGAGGCGGGTATAATTCAACCTAGTCAAAGTTCTTTCTCTGCTCCCGTAGTATTGGTACACAAGAACGATGGATCATGGAAAATGTGTCCGGATTATAGGGAGCTCAATAAGCTCACCATTAAAGATAAATTTCCCATTCCTGTGATTGATGAATTATTGGATGAATTACATGGAGCAATTTACTTTACCAAGTTGGATCTTCATTCAGGATATGATCAAATTAGAATGAAGTTTGAAGATATTCCAAAAACAGCATTTCGAACTCATGAGGGTCATTATGAATTTTTGGTCATGCCTTTTGGCCTTACCAATGCACCTTCTACATTTCAAGGGTCGATGAATTCCATTTTCAAACCCTTCCTTAGAAAATTTGTGCTAGTATTTTTTGATGATATACTAATCTACAACAGGTCTTGGAAGGATCATGTTCAACATGTTGACAAGGTGCTCAAACTATTGTAGGAGAAACAATTATATGCAAAAACATCCAAATGTTTCTTTGGAGTACAAGAGGTGGAATATCTGGGTCATATTGTATCTCACGAGGGTGTTAAGGTAGACCCTAACAAAATTAAAGCCAATAAGGAATGGAAAGTCCCCACAACCATAAAGTAGTTGCGAGGATTTCTCGGGTTAACAAGGTATTATCGAAATTTTGTTAAGAATTAAGGGAGAATAGTAGCACCTCTAACAACATTATTGAAGAAAGATGCATTTTCATGGACTCTTGAAGCAACTAAGGCCTTTGAACATCTTAAAGAGGCAATGTGCCTAGCACCGGTCTTAGCTACGCCAGACTTCACAAAAACCTTTATTGTGGAATGTGATGCCTTGGGAAATGGAATTGGTGCAGTTTTAATGCAGGAAGGAAGACCCATTGCTTTTGAAAGTCGTCCAATCAAAGGAAAGTATTTACAGAAACCTATTTATGAGAAGGAAATGTTAGCAATACTGCATGCACTAAAGAAATGGTGAACTTACCTAATGGGAAGACACTTCAAGGTAAAACTGATCATGATAGTCTTAAACACTTTTTGGAACAAAGACTATCTTCAGAAGAGCAGCAAAAATGGGTCACAAAGATGTTGGGTTATGACTTTGAAATAATCTACAAAAAAGGAAAGCTTAATGTTGTTGCAGATGCACTCTCAAGAAAGAATGAAGAGGTGAAGCATTGCTTTGTGCCATTTCTATTATCCAACCAGATTGGATAACCGAAGCAAGAGATGAATGGAAGAAGGACAAAGATGTATGGACACTCATTCAAAATTTGCAGCAAGATCCTAGTACATCTGATACATTTAGTTGGAAAATGGATTCCTTATGGTACAAAGATCGCTTATATCTTTGTAAGAATTCCCAACTAAAACAAAATATTCTTCTGGAATTGCACACTTCTCCTTTAGGAGGACACTCAGGATTTTTAAAAACTTACCACAGGGTGAAGAAAGAATTCTTTTGGGATGGCCTTAAATCTGATATTCGAAAGTTTGTGGCGGAATGTTTGGTTTGCCAGCAGAATAAAGTGGAAACAATTAAGACCCCAGGACTTCTACAACCTTTATCCATTCCAAGTCAACGTTGGGAGTAGATTTCAATGGATTTTATCACAGGTTTACCTAAGTCCGAAGGAAAGAGTGTCATCATGGTGGTAGTTGATAGACTTACCAAGTATGCACACTTTGTGCATTATCTCATCCATTTAAAGCAAGTACAGTTGCTACTACATTTATGGATAGAATTCAAAAGCTACATGGAAGCCCAAGGGTTATTGTGAGCGACAGAGATCCCATTTTTACTGGAAATTTTTGGACGGAGTTATTTTCTTGTTTGGGTACTCAATTAGCACATAGCTCATCTTATCATCCTCAATCCGATGGTCAAAATGAGATGGTAAATAAATTTTTGGAAGGATATCTTCGTTTTTTTGTATCTAATAAACAAACACAATGGGCCAAGTGGTTACCTCTAGTTGAATGGTGGTATAACACTTCCTTCTATCTTTGAAAAAATGACCCATTTATGGCACTTTATATGGATATCATCACCATCCATCACATCATATTTAAGAGAAAATTCAACAAGTCAACGTTGGAAGATCACATCGAGCATCAACAAGAAGTTCTCCAACTCTTAAAGGACAACCTGAATTTGGCACAAAATCGAATGAAACAACAAGCAGATCAACATCACAGCGAGAGAAGTTTTGAAGTAGGAGACTGGGTATTTTTACGTCTACAAACATACAAACAAATGTCCCTCAATCAAGATAAGAAGGATAATAAATTATCGCCAAAGTACTATGTTCCTTACAAGGTGTTGCAAAAGATTGGTACTATGGAATACAAATTGGAGCTTCCTGCTTCTTCACGAGTGCATCCAATTTTCCATGTTTCATGCTTAAAGAAAGTTATAGGTGAAAATCTTCCAATTCAAAAAATATTTCCAGAACTTGATGAGGAAGGAAAAATCATATTGGACCCTGAAGCGGTCACGGAAACAAGAACTCGACAGCTATGGAATCGATCAATTTCAGAGTATCTCATCAAGTGGAAGAACTTACCCATCGAAGATTCTACATGGGAGGATGATAATTTTATACAAAAGCAACCAGGGCTACTCAAGCGTTGAGGACAACACTTTTTTGAAGGAGAGGGGCATGTTAGGTCCCTATATTACTACTATAGTCCCTTATTGTTGTTAGTGTAACACCGTTATTGTTATTATTGTACCCTTGTAACCCCCATATTGTTATTATTGTGCCCTTAAATTATTATTGTTAGGTCGGCTAGGATTACATTGTGGCCCCACTAGGAATACATTGTGGCCCCATGCACTCCTATATATAGAAAGGAGGTTTTGTAATTTGAATCATCCAAGAATTTTTCCTTCATGTACTGTATTGGAGGTTGCCCCCTCGAAGTGGCTTATTTCTAAGGCGTTGATATCTCTTTTCTTCTCTTTTTGGAGCTGGTTTCACAATGTATTTAATGTAAAATTCAAAAATTCTATGTGAGCCTAAATTAAATTCATGTCGACTCAACTTAATAGTCATGACATTTCACATGTTGAAACAATTATAAATACCCAATAAATTTTGTCACTTATGTATGGAAATTTTGGATCTCACTGAAGTTTTATTTATTTTTCAACTTCGCATGGAAAAAGGGTTATTTTCTTTGGCTACAAGAATCTAGCAATGGTTGTGGTATGATATTATTCTAAGTCTCTCGCTACAAAATTGCTTATGCTACAAGAATCTCACTACATAACTGTCCTATGCTACAGGACTACACCCTTTTGCAAATGTTGCAAGACTACTCTCGCTATACCAATAATATCACATGGGGTTATTTTATGCAATATGGATTTTCACTAATTGGTGGTCCAAATGGTTATTTCTGAAAATTATTTGGTTCTTGTTATTAATTTAAAGCTTTCATATATGGAGAATCGCATCTCCTATGAAATCTCGCATCCCAAATACATGTGGCTCACACCAATTGTAACATGTAATTTCTTCTCTTTATGATATGGTTTGACAACAATCCTTAGAGCACATTTTGATTGTGGCATTGCAATTCCATCTCACTTCATTATAGTCATAACGGATTGCATTCATTGATGGCTCGCATTATTTGTTTATAAATGGTTCTTCTCTTATTATTCAACTCACAGTTTTCACTTTTTCGTTCACATATTATTTTTATATTGCAGTTATGGAAACTCTTATGAGAATATGTTTATAATGAAGATACATGGAAGAGTGTCCATTGAACTCTTTTTTACTATATATATATATATATATATATATATATATATATATATATATATATATATATTATCTTTGGTTTTATTCTGAGATATATGTTAACAGTAACCTAAACATGGTAGTGAGATATATGTTAACAGTGACCTAGACATGGCAGTTAAAATTGACTTAGGCATGACAGTGATATTATATATGACAGTAAACTTATAAATCATAACCTTATTGTAGAACAGAGATGACAGTGTTGGCATGACATAAATGACAGTGTTAGCACAGCAATGATGACAGTGTTGGTATGACAATGAGAATAGTGTCTTGATGACAGTATGAATATATGATATACGATGGAAGCTCTCTTGGACATGATACATTCAATTCACAAATGAAGTTGTGAACCAACATGGATTGGCCCTAGGTGGCCTGATATGATTAATGATGTCTCGTGATATTTTACTTTGTATCTCAGTTGAACAATTAATGAAATATAATAGAAGAAGAAGAATAGATTATGAGTTTTCACCCTTTGTGGGGTTTTTCCCTGGTCTCTGACCAAACCTTGGTGTCTCTATTTGTGTATGCTTTTCTTTTGTTGTCCATTTATGTTATGTTGCATTACTAATGTTATTTTTTTTCTACATAATTTCTAATGAAGTTATGATATCATGGGGTGAATTTAATATGGAAGATGAATAAATTAGTAAATTTAATTATATAAAGCAAAGAACAACACATCCCTAAGAAAAATTGACATGGTATCAGATCTGGGCTAGAGGAAAAGTTCATTAAGATCACCCCTGTGAAGACACCTTGATGGATTTATGAATCAAGAAAAGGAAACAGATGAAGATGTTGGATACCTAAAACAATGATAGGGATTGAAGGAAACCTTAGGCAACCCTTGAAGTGTGGTTGAAATAAGGATCTGGATATGATAAAGGCTTGAGATCTACAAGAATTAAAACCCTAGCTTGATTAGTAACTATGATAGATCCAGTATAACCCTAGATGGGCTAGTCTCACTAGAGAAGATGATATGTTATTAATAATTGGGCCTGGATATTGATGAAGTCGATTGAAAATATTGAGGGAGATAAGGAATCTCCTCTTTTGATGATATATGTTTAATGACCTGTGGTACGTCATGATAGGGATTCGTCTGATGCATTTCTTATGAAGGAAACATTGACATATGGATGATTATGACTCTTGAAGTTTGTTTCAAGAGGGATTTGATCACCTCTCGACAAAGATAAGTACATTCTAAACTTATGTTATTTCTTTATGACACGGCTCTAGTTTAGATTATGCTATTTATTTATGACACTGCTCTAGTTTAGATTTATAATTTTGATCCTTCCTGCATGAATATTTGACTATTTATAACTTCCTGATAAATATGGTATTATTTGATCCTTATTGAGGATCACCTGGATGCTAGTTAGTGTAGGAAAAATAAGCTAGTGCAGGAAGAGGCAGTTGGAGCAAAGCCTAATACAAATTTATTCTAGGAGCTAGTATAAAGTATTTTGGGAATATTTAATATGTCAAATTGTATATGATAAACGGTTCTAAGGTATCTGAATACTAAAAGGTATGTATAAGTATAACATGATTGTCAGTACAATGTTGGATGGCAAGTCACAGCCCTAAAGTACGATAAGTCTATTACCTTCAAAAAATTCTTGATTCATATAGAACTCTTGAGCAATGCATGTTAGTCATATACATATGTGAGTAATTTTGATTCCCAATACATGTGATATATTGATGCAGCCTATAGTTTGAATCTCATTTATATTTGTATATCCATATTTTATCTAAATATAAAGCACATCCAGAAACATAGATTTTGATATATTATAACTTGATTATATACTTATAATAAACATGGTTACCCTAATGGAATTAGCTTGGTTGTAATATTGATACTCAGTACCTACTAACTATCTTCTAATTGATCTTATAAGTTTTAGCTACAATGACAACTTAAAAGCATAGTAATTATGACAATATGACAAAATGGATGCCCTAATTTTATGATGTAGGAATCTTATGGAAATTATTGTATAAAATGATAAATATGTGATATTGAATGGAGGTACTCTTGTCAGTTACCCTAATTGTATGACATTAACCCTTGATTAATGATTGATAACATGTTCATATATGAAAATAAAGTCAAATTACCCTAATTGTATGGCATTAACCCTTGATGAATGATTGATAACATGTTCATATATGAAATTAAAGTCAAATTAAATAGTTGATGATGACTTGTTATGACAATGATATATATATATATATATATATATATATATATGAGACCCTAATATGTTTTGCCTATGTGATTTGATATATGACAATATTAGCTAATATGGATATTACCTAAAGTAAAAATGATCTTTATACATGAAAATAACATGACAGACAAGGTTGAAGTCTTCTTAATTGGCTAAAGAGGCTTCCCACTCAGAGGGAGAAACCCTTGATGAGATCTCAGCATCTATTATTATTTGCAACGAATGAATAAGAAGTCATGTGATTGCAAATGATACAAGTATTATGAATATATATTGATGAAACATCTGATGTTATTGAAGGTATTTCTATGTTAATTAATTATATGTGCTAAAATTTCACTGCTGACAAGATCCACTTCTTGTAGAAAAGGACTTTCTTGTTATAAAATGTATATTTTTAAAACATGGCATGTTGGATTGCACTAATGGATTATTATTGCAAGATTTGGAGGATCTCATAGATGGATTCATATGTTGCAAGCATGCACGAGATAATGTTGTTGAGACAAGCTTAGGCTTTCATTTGTTTCCTCCCTATGTCAAAGGGATAAAGGTTTATTTTCTTTATATCATGTTTTTACTCTAATATAATATTTGATTAGATGTCATGTATGAATAGAAAATAGAGGATTGTTTCTCTAAAGAACTACATAAGGTAGTGTGATTGAACTCTTAAATGAGTTGTTTGAGTCAGATAAGCAATTTGATATGCTTTTCATCTTCCAAGAACGACTTGGATTAATGGATGTGACCCTCCTGGGTAAGGGTCTTAGTTAATCGAGAATATTGAGCATAGATCTTGCCCCTTGTTTGAGCTCCGAAGGAGGGAATGGAGCATTGAGAGCGCTTAAGGTTGAGGGGTCACTGGAAAATAGGATGGTTGTGATCCTTACCCTTTGCAGTAAGTAGTATCTCTTCTACTGTAACCATAGATTTTGTGTGATCCTTGTCATTTATGACAAGTTTGGTATCTCACCCTATCATGATTGATATAGTATACCCCAGTATGCATCCTACCCATAAGTGGGGCTTGTTGGGATCTCGTTCAAGTATAGAGGATGAAGGTGTTCTACCACTTGATTCTTGAGGGTCAATGTGGGAAGATTAGAAAACATTGGAATGGTTGTGATCTCTACCCTATATGGAAATTTTGGTCTCGCATGTTGACTAGAAAATGGGTTAGATGTTATATTTTTTGGTAGATGGATTATTATTGAACAATAGGATGGATGTGATCTCTAACCTATATGTAAATTTTGGTATCTCCTGTTGACTAAATAACATGATGTATGTGATCCTTGTTGGTAGATGTATCTCGCCTATTTTCATTGGATAGAAGGTTGTAGCTTGAGCTCCCTATGATGTAAAATTCCTCCTATTTATATTCGATAATTTTCACCATATAGAGATGGGCAGAGATGAGTCAAGACGAGATATGACTCAATAACGATCATGATTCTATTTCATATGATCGAGTTAATTATTGGATATAGGGTGGAAGTCGAATGCTCTCCTATGATGATGATTGATTTGATAGGGTGGTAGCCAAATTTCATTGTGATTCTTCTTCTTTAGATCAATATTTTCAATCACATGATCAAAGGAATTTGAGTTGCTTTGAGATGGATCTTTTTTTTATAAAGATGAAATGAAAGTCGTGATATTTTAATTGGAGACTAGTAGGGTTTGAGGATTGATCTCCCCTACGTTTGATTGAAGTTAAGTCCAAATGCAATGATAATACAGATGTATGCCTTCTCATATTGAGATGTTTCATCCAAGATGGGACTTGTGATGAAGATGGAAATTCCTCCCTAACTGAGAAGGAGTGTTAAATTTGGAAACTAAGGAGAAATTTCCTCCTTCCCTCATTTGATTAAGCAGAGGGAATATTATTGCAAGGAGACATTTATAATCAAGGAAAATTTATTTCTCTTCAATTCGGCTTCTATTGGAGGGAAATATTTAATATAAAATTTAAAAATTCTAGGTTGGCCTAAATTAAATTCATGTCAGCTCACCTTAATGGTCATGACCTTTCACATATTGAAACACTTATAAATACGCAATCAATTTTGTCATTTATGTATGGAAAAATTCAGATCTCTCTGAAGTTTGATTTATTCTGCAACTTCGCATGGAAAAAGGCTTATTCTCTTTCACTCTCTAGCTATAGGAATCTTGCAAGGGTTGTGATCTAATCTTATTTCAGGACTCCCGCAACAAAAATATTCTATGCTACATGAATCACACGATAGGACTATTCTATGCTACATGAATCTTGATGCAGGATTACCTGTTTGCATATGTTGCAGGAGTACTCTCACTATACAAATAATATCGCATGGGATTACTGTATGAAATAATGATTCGCACTACTATGTGGCTTGAATGGTTATTTATGAAGTTTGTTTGGTTCTTGTTATTAATTTAAATCTCACGTCTATGGAGACTCGCATCTCCTGTGAAATCTTGCATCCCAAATACTTGTGGCTCGCATCAATTGTAACCCATATTTTCTTCTCTATTTGATATGGCTCAACTACAGTCCTCAGGGTGCATTTCAATTTTCACATCAAACTCTCACCTCACTTCATTATATTCATAATGAATCGCATTCATGGATGGCTAGCATTCTTTGTTTATATATGGTTCGTCTCTTATTACTCAGTTCGCATTTTTTACTTTGTCGCTCACATCTTATTTCTATACTAAATGGTTATGAACTCTTATGAGAATAATTTTTTAATGAAGATACATGAAGCAGTATCCACATAACTCTTGTTGACTATATATATATATATATATATATATATATATATATATATATATATATATATACATGTTAACACTGACCTAGACATGGCTGTTAAAAGTGACTTAGGCATTACTATGACATTGATGTTAGTGACATTATATATGATAGTAAACTCATAAAGTGGAACCTTATTGGAGAACAGAGATGGAAGAGTTGGCATGCTATAATTGACAGCGTTATCATGGTAGTGATGACAGTGTTGGTATGAGAGTGAGAATAGTGTCTTGATGATAGTATGAATATATAATATATGACAAAAACTCTCTTGGACATGCTTAATTCAATTCACATACAAAGTTTTCAATTGACATGGGTTGGCCCTAGGTGGATTGATATGATTAATTATGTCTCATGATATTGTACTTTGTATCTCAGTTGAAAAATTGATGAAATATTATAGAAGAAGAAGAATTGATTACGAGTTTTCCCCTTTTATGGGGTTTTTCCCTTGTATTTTTCCAAACCCTAGTGTCTCTAGTTGTGTATACTTTTATTCTATTGTTCCTTTATGTTTTGATGCATTACTTATGTTATTGTTCTCTCTACATAATTGCTAATAAATTTATGATTCCATGGGGTGAATGTAATATGGAAGAAGAATAAATTGGTAAATGCAATTATCTAAAGCAAAGAACAATACAACCCTAAGAAAAATTAATAGATCTAAGGTGTTGAGCTAAATAAGGAATTTCTTTACTGAGAGTTAGATTGTTGAAGCCTGTATATTAATGAAGACAAAAAGAAGAATCACGCACATTTTTTAATAAAAGACAGAAGTCGGCCGCAAGAAAATATTTTGACACACGCATAATAGGAGGTCAACCCTGACCTCACATATCCTCCCGACCCCTTCTAGTCAGAGTTCAAGACCTAGTTTCATTTGATAGTTCTCAGAGGGATATCAGTTCCAACCTCCCCGACCAATCGACGCAAGAAATGAACTTAAAGAGATTTGTTTCGAGTGGACCCTAGAAATTTACATTCGTTTTATGTTTTAAAATCAAAAAATAAAATAAAATAAAACAAAAACAAAAACAAAATGTGAAAGGAGGACCTATGACTATTCAAATTGGTTAGTTTATATAATATCAAAAGGGGTTCATACTTCATTAAGTGGAAAATGGATTCAAATTTTATAACAAATAAAAGGAGGTTTCATGATATTTTGATTAAACGATGGGAGCTCGCACCATAATTAACTGTGCAGTGTCAGAAGAATTAATATTTTTGGGGTTTTATTGTTAAAAGAATGGGAATAAGGATGCATTTTTCATGCGCTAAGTTAGTCAACATGGTCACTATGTCAGCCAATGTCATAACTGGAATAAGTAAAATAATGGGGAGCATATTGTAGCTTCTATGAAAATTGAGGATTTTTCTTCCAGGATGGAAGATGAAATTTATCTCATAGGTTTCCTCTCTAGCTCCACGTCCACAGGTGTCTGGTACATAGACAATGGAGAATCATCACATATGACGGGGGATATAGACTACTTCTCCAGCTACAAGGAGGAGGAGATGGGCTTCTAGATACAAATGGGAAACAAAACAAAATGTACTCTAATTTCAAGTGGTACCCTCAACATTCAAAAGGAGTCATGCAAGAGAACTAGTGTTACATATGTGTTGCATGTGTCAGGTTTGGAGATGAATTCGATTTCAGTATCTCCACTATAGGATAATTTGTATGACATGTACTTCGTCGAGAAAAATGTCTATATTAAAAACCAGAGCTGGAATAAGGTCAAACAGATTGGGGTTTGAAACAAAAATTTATATATGTTCTAGATCGATTCTCAAAGGCATTGGTTAGCAGCAGCTTTTTCAGTGGTATAGAATTGGGAGAGTTATGGCATAGGAAGATGGGACATCTACACCATGGATCACTTAAGATGCTTAAAGAGACTATGAAGGTTGTTCCAGAATTAAGCTCAGAATACGATGATATGAGAAGGGGGTGTGTGCTTGGGAAGTTCGCTAAGTGTTCCCAATAAGTGACAGTAGAGCCAATGGTGTGTTGTAGCTTGTACATTAATATATTTGTGGTGCTATGTCCGCCAGATATCTTAGAGGGTATGATTATTTTTTCGCCTTCATATATGAATTCTTCAAGAGTCCTTCGATCTACTTTTTGAAGATGAAGGATGAAGTCTTCAGTCACTTCCAAGATTTAAAGTCTCTAGTGAAGAACATGAAAAAGAAAAATATCAGGGTGCTTCATACAAACAGTTGTCACCTAGAATGCTACATTTCGTGCTAATCACGTAGGAGGAGGGGTTCACATGAATATTTAAAACTAAATCCAAAATCATGAAGGCCTGTAGCCACATAGTTTGAATGTAACAAGGATTCTCACTCAAGAGGCTAAGACATTTGAAAGGTGACAACAAGAGTCTGATGACTATGCTATTATGCAAAGGATCATTGCACATTTCCCCTAAGGGTGTCGTGGGATCACTTCGGCAGACCAAAGCACACAGGATTTACAACCGAGAATCCCCTGGAGTTGACTATTCAAAGGAAACGTGGAAAATTTTGACGGGTTTCGACGGCCCCAAGTTGTCCACAGTCACTCCCATCTAACTCACTAGGCATCATGGGGACCATACTTCGCTCGGCCTCCAATTAAACGGCTAACTCCCATCAGTCGGGACTAAAACAAACTCGAGAGGAAAAGGGTATGGACCCCTCTGCATCTGGCCCACCACCTATCCCACTCACACCCTGCCATGTGTCACCACCATGATAACATCACATCTTCGACATCCTACCATTTCCTCTACTTTTCCACTATTTTTGTAAATTTCCTGCCTCATTATCCCATCTCTCGCTTACAGGTCTTCGAAGCATCACCATCATCCAGGAGCCTCCATAGGACGCTGCCCAAACCTCCACCTATCCGGAATTTAGCCCAAACGTCACTTTTGACCACAACCACGACTCTCCTGGTATTTCCATCTCCTCCTTACCCACCTGTGATTCCATTACGCGCTCATAAAATGACGAAAATATCACCTGCGACTCCTAAAACACACAACGCTAAATCCCCTCCTGGCATTGAGTCATTCATGGATACAGAGGCCCAAATTCATGATTGTTGGGTATATGTTATATTCTTTCCACGACTAAGCACGCGTGGGGGGGTAAGAGGGGGGGCAATAGCCCCCCCTTTGTGCTAGGCGCAAGGGGTCCAGGCCAGTGCCTCGGCGAAAATTTTTTGGTCCTTAATTTTTGGTGGGTATTCTGCGCCCATGGTTTTGTGCATGGTTTTGCACATGGTTTTGGGGTACGATGGTTTTCGACCCCTGGTATTTTTGTAGATCTGGTCAAGGGAACTACGTTATGTTCTAATCTAGAATTAATGGATTAGGGTTCATGTATGCTTCGGCATGTATATATATGTGTTGTAACACTAAAAGTAATATAATGAAAAATCAAGCTGGTCATCCCAATTTGGGATCCAGGGGAAAATCTCTGTGTTTATCTGTTTTATGTTTTATGCTCTCGCTATTGTTTATTTTCTATTATAAGATTCGTGTGTAGATAATTTATGTTCAGGGTTAAAACCTACATTTGGTATCAGAGCTGTTTCGGCTTCAAGGGGATGCCTTTGTTGTTGAGGGTTTTTTTCTCGGGCCTGTGGTAGACCCTGTGCAGTGGGAGATCTGCGGGATCGATTCTTGCGGTGAAAGAATATGGCGAGCGGCGGAAAGATAGAGATCGAGAAATTTAATGGTCAGAGTTTTGAGTTGTGGAAGCTCAAGATGGAGGATCTGCTGGTGGATAAAGATCAGTGGATCGCGGTAGATCCAAGTACTAAACCAACGGCAATGTCAGATGAAGACTGGAAGAAACTGGATCGGAAGGCTAAGAGCACAATACGGTTGTGTGTGTCAGATTCAGTATTGTTGAATGTATCTGGGGAAGCTACGACGAAGAATTTGTGGGAAAAACTTGGGACTTTGTACCAATCTAAGTCTCTGGTGAATAAGTTGTTCCTGTGGAAAAAGCTGTATAACCTGAGGATGAAGGATGGAGACTCAGTGACAGAGCATCTGAATGCCTTCAATACTGTGGTAAGTCAGCTATCATCTGTTGATATTAAAATCTCATATGAAGATAAGTGCATCAGTTTGTTGTGTTCTCTACCAGACTCGTGGGACAGTCTGGTTATTGCAATAGGTAGCGATACAACTACCTTGAATTTTGATGACATTGTCTTAGCCTTCTTGTCGGAGGAAATGAGACGGATAAATATGGAGGGCCAAAATGGAGATGCCTTATCTGTACGAGGAAGGTCCCAAAACAGAAACAAGAATAAGGTTTCGAGTGGTAGATCCAAATCTAAAGGGAGATCTAAATCTCCTGGAAAGTTTGTAAAGTTATGCTGGAAATGCGGAAAGGAAGGGAACTACAAAAGGGAGTGCAGATCTAAATCTCCTGAGAAAGGAAAGGGATCTAATGATGCTCCTTCTGCAAAGGCAATAACCACCTCGGATGAAGGTGGGGATGTGTATTTGGCTTCTTCTTCAAATACACATGTAGATCATGAGTCATGTTTGATTGACTCAGGTGCATCCTTTCACTTCACTCCCCATCGGGAGTGGTTCTGCGAGTATGAGAAATATGATGGTGGTGATGTCTTCCTAGGGGATGATAGGAAGGCCAGAATCTTTGGACGTGGAAAGTTCAAGCTGAAGCTGCAAGGTGGAAGGATTAGATCACTTCCTGGTGTTCTGCATATTCCTGCATTGGCCAGAAATCTGATTTTTGTAAACAATATGGATGATGCAGGTGTAAAAACAGTGTTCGAGAAAGATGCCTGCAAAATGGTTCGAGGAGCACTGGTATTAATGCGGGGAGTTCAAACTGGAACTCTATAAAAGCTACAAGGTAGCATTGTTATTGATGGGTGTAACAATTTTGTGGTTCCTAAAAGTGGAGCAGAAAGCCTAGCTGTCTCTGGAGAAAAGACCATGCTATGGCATCAAAGGCTTGGAAATATTGCAGAGAAGGGCCTTCGGATACTGCATAGAAATGGCATGGTAGAAGGTATGTCTAATTTCTCTCTGGATTTCGATTTCTATGAACATTGTGTATATGGGAAGCAGAATCGGGTGATTTTTCCTTCTAGTGCTAAGAGGGTGAACAAGATATTAGAACTTGTGCACAGTGATGTGTTTGGACCTATGTCAGTTCCATCACTGGGAAATTCTATGTATTATGTTTCATTCATAGATGAATTCTCAAGGAATAAATGGATATATTTCTTGAGGAAGAAATCTGATGCTTTTGACAGATTTAAAGAATTTAAGGCTCTGGTGGAAAACCAGACAGAGAAGAAGATAAAGGCGTTGAGGACAGATAATGGTGAGGAGTTCTGCAAGAAGGAATTTGAAGAGTTCTGTAAGAAGTGTGGTATAGCATGGTAGAAGACTACTCCATACACACCTCAGAAAAACGGAGTTGCAGAAAGAGTGAACAGAACACTAATGGAAAAGGCAAGAAGCATGCTCAGTGGTACTGGATTAGGACAAGAATTTTGGGCAGAGGCAGTGGAGACTGCATGCTATCTAGTTAATAGATCACCTTCATCAGTGTTGGAGGATAAGACTCCACATGAGGTATGGACTGGTAAGAAACCCTCTCTTTCACATCTAAGGGTATTTGGATGTGATGCATATGTACATGTTCCAAAGTAGAAAAGGACCAAGTTGGATAATAAATCTGAAAGGTGCATCTTTATTGGGTATAAGGATGGTTTAAAAGGTTACAAGCTTTGGAACCCGGAAACAAGGAAGGTTGTGTACAACCGAGATGTGGTGTTTAAAGAGGTGAAAGATGTTGTTAAACATGAAATCATACCAAAGGAACCTGAGAAGATAGAGTTTGAGCTAAAGGAGGATGAATCAGACTCTACAGCAGAAGAAGATTCAGAAGAGGAAGAGCCACAAACTCCAGCTTTGAGAAGATCAGTTCGGGAAAGAAGGCAACCAGAAAGGTATAGTCCATCTGCCTTCTATTCAGGTTTTTCCTTAAATATAACTGATGATGATCCTAGAACTATCAGGGAGGCAGTAGATTCCGAGGATGGAAAACTCTGGAAGGAGGCCATGGTTGATGAAATGGCATCCTTGCACAAAAATGAGGCATGGGATCTAGTGGAGTTGCCGGCTGGAAGGAAGCCCATCGGGAGAAAATGGGTGTTTAAGAAGAAGATGAATGTAGAAGGCAAGGTGGAGAAATACAAAGCTCGGTTGGTAGCAAAATGTTATTCCCAGGTGCCAGGAATTGATTTTGGTGATATTTTTTCTCCTGTTGCCAAAGTTACTTCTATTAGATTACTTTTATCTGTTGCTGCTGCATTTGATTTTGAGATAGAACAAATGGATGTGAAGACAACATTTCTTCACGGGGATCTAGAAGAGGAGATCTACATGAAGCAACCCGAAGGCTTTATGGTGAAGGGTAAGAAAGAACTGGTATGCAGGTTGAAGAAGTCTCTGTATGGGTTAAAACAGTCACCAAGGATGTGGTATCAGAAATTTGATACCTATATACAGGGAATTGGCTTCACAAGAAGCAAGGAGGATCACTGTGTTTATTTTAAATTAATTGGTGACCGTGTTATTTATTTTGTCTTGTATGTGGATGATATGTTGTTGATTGGAAATGACAAATAAATTATCCAAGATTTGAAGACCCAACTGTTCTCCAAATTCGACATGAAGGATCTGGGTGCTGCAAACTATATTTTGGGCATGGAAATTAAGAGAAATCGGGCAAAGAGGAAGCTCTGGTTAAACCAGAGGAAGTATGTCGAGACTATATTGCAGAGGTTCAATATGTAGGATATTAAACCGGTGAATGTTCCTATTCCTGTAGCTGTAAAGCTATCTGCCAAACAGTGTCCCAAGACACAAGAATAAGAGGAGGATATGTCCCGTGTTCCATATGCAAGTGCAATGGGTAGCCTGATGTATGCAATGGTCTGTACTAGACCAGACATTGCACATGCAGTGGGAGTATTGAGAAGGTTTATGTCAAACCCAGGGAAGGAGCATTGGACAGTAGTGAAGCGGGTTTTCAGATATTTACGTGGCACTAGTGATTATGGCTTGTGCTACCAGGGAAGACTAGGATTGGAAAGAATGTTGGACATTCATGGTTTTGTTGATGCAGACTGGGCTGGAGATCTGGACCAAAGAACATCTACAAGTGGGTATGTGTTTAGCCTATTTGGAGGCGCAGTCAGTTGGATGAGTAAAAGACAGTCTGTAGTGGCTCTTTCAACTACAAAGGCAAAATACATAGCAGCCACTCATGCAAGCAAGGAAGCAGTTTGGTTGCCAAGATTGTGTTCAAGTATGGGGTTAGTACAGCAAGCTATAAGGATAGACTGTGATAGCCAAAGTGAAATTTTCTTGGCTAAGAACCCTGCTTATCATTCAAAGACAAAGCACATTGATTTTCAATATCACTTTGTTAGAGATATGGTTGAGGCTAAAAGGGTGTTGCTGGTAAAGGTGGACACTTTGAAGAATGTTGCAGATGCATTGACGAAGTCTGTGAGCACTCAGAAGTTCTCTTGGTGTAGAGAAACAATGGGTGTTGAAGAATTGGGCCAATGACTAAGATCTCCTGTGGCCCCCTGTGGAAAGAAAACAACAAGTGGGAGAATGTTGGGAATGTGCTATATTATTTCCACGACTAAGCACGTTACTGGCACACAAGGGGTCCGGGCAACACTCGCAAAAATTTTGGTCCTTAATTTCTATAAGTAGTCCTGCGCCAAGAGCCAGGTGGTTTTTATGATGGTTTTGGGGCATGATGGTTTTCGGCCCCTGGTATTTTGTAGATCCAGTCAAGGGAACTACGGTTATGTTCTAATCCAGGGTTAATGGATTGGGGTTTATGTATGCTTCCGCATGTATATATATGTGTTGTAACACTAAAAGGAATATAATGAAAAATCAAGCTGGTCGTCCCGATTTGGGATCCAGGGGAAAATCTCTGTGTTTATCTGTTTTATGTTTTATGCTCTCGCTATTGTTTATTTTCTGTTATAATATTCGTGTGTAGATAATTTCTATTCAGGGTTAAAACCTACAATGACCCCATCTATCCCTACTTCATGGCCACTCTGTGCTCTCGCTTAATGGGCTACTATTATAGAGGGGAAGACCTCTTCCGAGTGGTCGAATCGAGCTTATACTATCAAGAAACCCCTATTGTGCATTATTTTCCAGAATTTGTCTCATGGCTCGTGGCTGCTTATATTGAGAAAAAAGACTACTTCGTTTTGGATCAAGGAAATAAAATACTGGAGATTACCCCCAAACTGATTTGGAAGGCCCTAACCTTCCCATATTCCCCTGAGCCAAGGAAATTCTCTAATGAAACTCTTTCTTATCATTTTTCCAACCTTTCTCCCAAAAAGAAGAAATCCTTGCTACGAATGCTCCTTCACCCTGGTTCGCCAGACCTACCTGCAGTGGACAAGTTCCCCATCTCTTCATACGTCGAACATGTTCATCCGATCCTATTTTTCATTTCTTGTTTACTTGGGGAATATGGTGTCAGTTTAGCCCCTAAATCCGTGCTAGGGTTTTTGGATCTAATGATGCATGTAAATTGTCTTTTTGACATCTTATCATATCTGTGAGACAATATGAGGTTTCAGTTTCATCATTTCACCACTACTCATGTTTTCTGATACTACTCATTACTCTTTTACTATTCATATACACTCATGCTGGTATATTTGAGTCCTTGGGCCTAAATAAAATCACCCATAGAAAACAACTCAACTTTGTGTTTGACTATAACCCTTTGGTCCGAAAGAGACCAGAGACTAATGGCTACTCCAAGTTTATATCAAGATTTATGACCATTGTTTATCAAATAATTCATGGTGTGCCTCCACCTTGGATTTTCCCAACACAAAAAAGGCTCCTTAAACTCATTGAAGACACATGTATGGGAGACTGGTACCTGTGCGAGGATCACACAAAAATGAGGGTTTACGGTTGTGAAATCCCTCCCTATCATCTACATGTATTCATGTTGATGTGATTTTTCGCGTTAGAATTTATTAGACAAAGCCTCAACACTGAACTAATCAATTTGTACCAACAAAGAAAGGATACATGTTTAAAATGAGGAATTATATAGGGTCATTTATCATCAACACAAGACAAGTTTTCATCACAGTTGACAATCTTCTCAGGAAAATGGACTTTCAACAAGGAAATTTTTGGCACTATGATCCCAAAGGCATCATTTCCCGAAGGAGGGAAAAACTAAAAGCCTCGAGCTATATGCATCAATATAGACCTAAAATAGAGTGGAAAACTAACTTTGATTCCTAGCCTTTGGATACAAAGATGGATCTTGAAAGCTCAGTAGCTAAGGACAGACCAAATAAATGGATTTCTGACTCAGCTGAGGACAGTGAAGTGGAAGAGGTACACATGAGTAAATGGGAAAGAACCAGTGAACCTGTGGAGGAATAAATTGAGACCAAGCTAATAGATACAGGAGAGAAGAAGCCTAGTTTCCATATCATTTTTTAAGAATCCTCCCCGAAGATTGCCTCAAGATCCATTGATGTAACTATTTCCATTGTTGAGGATAATGTTTCTGTAGCCCAACCTAGCTATCCTACTGGAGACGGTGTGGAGGAGAGGAATAAAAATTCAAGGGAGCATTTTTAGAAGAAAATAGTCACTCATACAACATCTTACCAGCCAATCTTATGTCGGAAATGGACATAGAGAGGGACCATATGAAGCTCTTGTTGTGGCACCCTTTAGAACAATCAATTCCCTTAGGATTCCATTTCAAGTCACTGGATATGATTCTTGATTTACCTAGTGTCCCTCTTCCAGATAAAATGAATCTCTACAGGCAGGTGGGAGAGATGCTATACAATGAACTTAGTAAGCACACCTTGACCATTGACAAGGTAGAAAATATGTTGAACAAGGTCGCTCTGAGAGTAAAACAAGAAAAATCCAACTCGAGAGATCTCATTTTATAGGTTTAGGACTATATGGAAATGATTGTAAACTGGCGGTAGATCCAAGTGAAAAACAGGAAATGAAAGCAGTCATCAAAGACTCTCAGAGAGATATCCAAGAGTTAAGGCATAAGTTGAAAATTCCAGCAAGTGAAAACATGCAAACCAAGGAGATTGCCAAAGTGGAAGAAGAAAAATAAGTTTTGTCCCATGAGCTCATCAAAAAAATGATGATAATATAGTGCTTCAGTAGGAGGTGGTAGAATTACAGAGGAAAATATATTCGTACACATGCACATTGTTCGTGCCAGAAGATCTGTAGAATCCCGTGGACATACTCACCAAAACCCTGACAGAACTTCAATTGTTAGAAGGTGAAATCAAGAAATACCAAAGGGGCTTGGAATTCACCCAATAAATGTTGATCCAGAAAGAAATATAGCTCCAATCCACCATGACAAGCTCTTAAAACCTTAGTAACACTATTGAAGCTTTGAACCATTAGGTGTTTGAGTTGAAGACCAAATTTAATGGGAACGTGTGTTTACTATAGGCCAAGCAGTTAGTATGGGATGAGATCATAAATGAAATTAAAAATAATTTGGAATACTTCATATTGTTACATGAACAAAAAGCAGCCATTAAAGAGTACGAGTTCACCTTCTTGCCAAATAAGGATGAAAAATTAAGGAATTTAAATGTTGCAAAGAAGTATAACGAGTTTTTGAATGGAAGGGCGAGAGGAAAACTCATACCCTTGGAAAGAGTAGACAGTATTAGCATGGTGGTTGATATTTCAAGAGTCATTCACAATGAAGAAGCCAGGGTTAGGGTTGCAGAATGCCTGAATGTGGTGGTCGAAGAGGTTAAAGCCTTCGAGGCTGCATTGAACAGGATTTTCAAAGACAGGTTACCCAACTGTTGGGGAGAAAGGGTAGAAATGATGATGTGGGATCAATATTAGCAGATATTGATGGCAGCCAAGAGAAAGATATATACCACTCATGAAAGGACAACCATGTTGAAGGGCCAAACAGTTGTGAACTATCTTTGGCTCGGTAAAACGTTTGTACTGCTCTAGGTTGGATTATTCTGGTCTAATCAACCTCTGAATGACATACATGCTTTATTCACAGGTCGTTCTACCATCCATGGTAGAATGGAAAAAGTGTGATCAATATGTGCATCTGCCTACAATGAAAGTTGTCAATCCAATTGCGCCCCCTCCGCCAATTTACCATAATGAGTGAAGAATTCCAGGAATATGTCTTTTGAATTTTTTACTTTCAGTTTTATCAAGTCTTTTACTTTTGTCCTGTTGTTTGTTTTATTTTTGGTTAAATCCATTTGTGCCATGGGGCACGCCCATTTTTGTTATGATCGCTAATTGTAACAGATCAAGAAATAATATTTGGTTAACGAGCTCTCAGAGAAATCCCTATTAGAAACAATGATATGCTATTGAACAAGGGTTTAGAATTTTGGGCAAGAAGTATTGTCAATTTCCTGAAGACGATTACAACATTTTTTGTTTGTGAATGTATCAATTCAAGAATGATTAAATATACATTCAACACGATTCTGACTCATATGTATATGTAGTATGTAACTATCATTATGTTTATGCGTGAAATATTTTATGTTACTATAGATATTGGAATTGTCTCTTTGTGTTTATGGATTCGTTTTATTCATATTTTATGATAGACGCTCTATGAACAGAGAGGAGATGAATGTATTAAAAGCGCTTCATAAATATAAGCAATTTTCTTTTCCCTCCTCTTCGCCTTTTCAATATAGTTTTTGACATGTTGGATTCTTATTGTGTTTTAAGTCCAACATGCTAAATTCTCATCTCATTTGCCTCTTTTTCCATACTATAACTCAAAATCTTCATGCACATATGTGAACGGTCATAACTAACTCTAATATGGATTGCATCTTGTTTCGTTATTTGTGAGAATTTATCTTGTTATATATTTCCAATTACGAAAGTTTTTGAACCAATGTTTTCACATGAATATTTAATAGAGAGGTTGGGTCATGTCAAGTCCAACTCAAGACCCTGCTAAGATGGCCTAGGCACTGGTCTCCTCATCAACCCAGAGACTATCTCTAGGAGTGACAACATATTTTAGTGCCATTTTCGAGGAACGAATAAGAATAATTTTCCTTGGGATACAAAAAGTATACACCCTTCAGTCATGAGAGAATGAAGGTTTGTGGGTTGTGAATTTCTCACCTTGGCGACTCCATTATCTAACTTTTTATCTAAGCAATCATGGATTTCACTAGGTCACATACTTCTCATAAAAGTACACCTTTCATATCTGACCTCGAGAAGATAATTTTTTGAAGGGTCTAGAAAGAAAATACCCCAAGTCTCTTAGATCCACCTCATTTTTCTCTTGAAGCGTAATCCTCTAGATCTAAGAGATCAATCATAAATGTCTAGACCTTTCTGCTCGAATATTATAATTTCCTCCAGAGGGAGATTTATCACTGGATCCATTCAGTTCCACGTTCAAAAAATAATAAGATTATGTTGGTATACCCATTCTTGCATTCCATCCATCACCTAAAACTTAAGAATTTAACGATATTCTGGTGAATAGCTCCATTAACAGTTTGAATGTCTTCCCCACTCAGACCTTGCATGTTACTCCTCGGATAACTCCTTTTAAATTCCACATAGTGAACCTACCTCCCCCCCTCTTGCATAACATGGTTTTTCTTACTTTTATTATGAACAAATATGCCTCGTTGGCCTTACCACAAATCTTGAATGATATGCCACAGGATTATTTGAAGCTTTTACCAAGGTTCACAGGTGAAGATAATATTTCAGCACAGAGACACATCAAAAAAATTTGTTCCTTCCCTGAGAATTTGAATGTCGAACACCTCGACATGGTGTAGAGGCTTTTCATTCAATAGTTGGATGGTGAAGCCTGAAACTGGTTCAAATATTTACCCAATTCCTCCATCACCACCTGGGAAGAAATGGAGAATTATTTCACACAAAAATGGGGGGATAATAGGTATCATGGATATATTCTCACAAAGTTTAATGCCATGAAGAAAACGAAAAAATTAAGACATCACAAATTTTATTAAAAGATTCAACAAGTTGTAAAACACCCTCCCTGCAGAGATCAAACCCAATCAAGTAGCTGCTAAAGTGGTTTTCGTTGGGGCTTTTGAACCAGAGTTCAGATTCACATTGAGAGAAATAAAGTCTAGGACCCCAGACCAAATTCAAATAGATGCTCTGGTAAATTTTCCTCCAATGGGAAGCTAAGGGGGAGGATAGATCATGGAGAAAGGAGGAGGAGAAAGGAAGAGGCCATCTCATCAAAGAAGGAGAGGGAAACTCAAGAACAGAAAATGGAGGATATGAATAAGTTTTTCTGAATTTTGTCTAATAATTTATTAAAGCTAGAGCTAGAAAGAAATAATCCTCCCCCTCACCAAAATAAAATGGTTCCCAACCGAGGTTTGAATCCTCAGTATCATAGACCTCTACTCTAATTATTGTATAGAGAAAGGAAATATCAACAAGACACATTCAATCTCCATTGTACTTAGAAGAAGATCTAGAAGGACAGGATGAAGAAGTTGTGGCAACACGAGTCATTTATCCTCTTATTTTGATGAGGAAGGTGAAGTTGCATTGCATCAAGAAGGGTCCGAAGATCTATAAATCTCTCTAAATGATGGTGAGATTGATAGTTATTGCGGGAAATTTTTTTATTTTATGCAAGCACAACTGCACAGGAAGTATGACCTCAGATCTTCAAGGAAGAGATCTTGAATGTAAGATCAAAACGAAGACTCAGTTTCTCAAGTATCTCCAAACGAGGTTGAAAAATGGAAGAAACCTTCATATCAAACCTCCCCCGAGGAGATTATACCCTTGAATCCTCCCCTTCATAGGTTTGAAGCCTCCAAAGTTTAAAAAATCCCCTCTACCATCCCAACCCCTCGGTGATAAAGATAGGGAGACTGCCAAAACTTTTTCTACTAAAAAGAGTCCAATGTTTTTCAATCTCCAAAAATAACTTGAAAAATTCAAGATCCTAGTCCGATTCATCGAATTGTTGAAAAAAACCTCTCATAAAGCTCAATTTTCTCATTTTACGTGCCCTCCCACCACAGTCCCTTTGGCCAATATTCTAAATCTCCAAGAAGAAAGATCCATGGTATTCTTTGGACCTCATGTAGAAGAAAAATATCCCTCCACTCCACCTTTATATGTGACCTTATTAGTGCATGATCTCTTGCTCCACAATTGTATGCTTGACTGAGGAGCTTCCCATAACTTATGCCCTTATCAGTCATTTTTTTTATAGTGTGGAAGGAAGTGTTATACCACCATTCAGCCACAACTAACCACTTGATCCATTGTGTTTTTTTATCAGATACAAAGCAACAAAGATATCCTTCCAAAAATTTGTTCACTATCTCAGTTTTCCCATCAGATTGAGGATGATAAGATGAGCTATGAGCTAGTTTAGTACCCAGACAAGAAAATAATTACGTCCAAAAAATTCCTGTGAAATTGGGATCTCTGGCACTTACTATAATCTTTGGGTTTCCATGTATCCTTTGAATTGTTTCTATAAATGCAGTAGCAAATATTCAGGATATAAAATGATGAGCCAATGGACAAAAATGTGCATACTTGGTAAGTGTATCAATTACCACCATGATGACACTCTTTCCTTCGAACTTGGGTAATCCTGTGATAAAATCCATTGAAACCTCATCCCAACGTTGAATTGGAATGGATAAAGGTTGTAGCAGGTCTGGGGTCTTAATTGTCTCAACTTTATTTTTTTGGCAGACCAAACATTCTGCCACAAACTTTTGAATATCAAATTTAAGGCCATCCAAAAAAAAATGTTTCTTGACCCTGTGGTAAGTTTTTAAAAATCATGAGTGTCCTCCTAAGGGAGAGGTGTGTAATTCCAAAAGAATATTTTGTTTTAGTTTGGTCCTACAAATATATAACTGATATTTGTACCATAATGAATCATTTTTTCAGCTAAATGTATCATATGTATTGGGATCTTGCTACAAATTTTGAATGAGTGTCGACACTTCTTCTTCATTCTTCCACTCCTCCATTGCTTCAGTAATCCAATTTGGTTGGATAGTAGAAATGGCACAGAGCAATACTTCCATGTCCTCATCCTTTCTTGAGAGTGCATCTGCAACAACATTCAGCTTCCCTTTTTTGTAAATGATTTCAAAGTCATAACCCAACATCTTTGTGACCTATTTTTGTTTCTCTTATGAATATATTCATTGTTCCAAAAAGTATTTAAGACTATCATAATCTGATTTTACCTTGAAGTGTCTTCCCATTAGGTAAGTTCACCATTTCTTTAGTGCATGTAGTATTGCCAACATTTCCTTCTCATAAATAACTTTCTTGCATTAAAACAGCACCAATTCCATTTCTTGAGGCATCACATTCCACAATAAAAAAAATTGTGAAACCTGGCATAACTAAGACCGGTGCTTGGCACATTGCCTCTTTAATATGTTCAAAGGCCTTAGTTGCTTCTAGAGTCTAAGAAAATTCATATTTATTCAATAATGTTGTAAGAGGTTGTGCTATTCTCCCATAATTATTAACAAACTTGTGATAATACCATGTTAACTTGAGAAATCCTCGCAGATTCTTTAGGGTTGTGGGGATTTTCCATTCCTTAATGGCTTTAATTTTGTTAGGGTCTACCCTAACACCCTCATGAGATACAATATGACCCAGAAATTCCCCCTCATGTACTCCAAAGCAAAATTTGGAGGTTTTTGCATATAATTTTTTCTCCTCCAATAGTTTGAGCACCTTGTCAACTTGTTGAACATGATCCTTCCAAGACCTGTTGTAGATTATTATATCATAAAAAAATACTAACACAAATTTTCTAAGGAAGGGTTTGAAAATAGAATTCATCAACCCTTTAAATGTATAAGGTGCATTGGTAAGGCCAAAAGGCATGACCAAAAAATCATAATGACCCTCATGAGTTCTAAATGTTGTTTTCAGAATGTCTTCAGTCTTCATTCTAATTTGATGATAACCTGAATGAAGATCCAACTTGGTGAAGTAAATTGCTCCATGTAATTCATCCAATAATTCATCAATGACAGGAATTGTAAATTTATCTTTAATAGTGTGCTTGTTGACCTCCCTACAATCCGAAAACATGTGTCATGATCCATCCTTCTTGTGCACCAATACTATTGGAGTAGAGAAAAAACTTTGACTAGGTTTAAGTATACCATCCTCTAGCATTTTTGCAATCATACGTTCAATTTTTCTCTTTTGGGGCATAGGGATATCTGTAAGGTCCTATGTTTAAAATAACACTTCCTGGAATCAAATGAATAGCATGATCATGATCATGAATAGGTGGGAGGCCTTTGGGAGTCTCAAACACCTTGGAATGGTTGTCCAAGACTTTTTAGAGATCTAGAGAAATAGAGGATTTCGATGCTTGAACCTATAGTGAGAATAATTATGAAATTACGCCTCATTTTTCTTTCTTTAGAAGCCTTATCATGAAATTAGAGTTGATTATCTTTCTCTATTTCCCTGTGATACCCCGTAATTCAACTTCCTTTCCTTCCCAAAAAAAATTCAAGAAAATTTTTTGAAATTTAAAAGCTATAGTCCCCAAATATTGTAACCATTGGACTCCTAGTACAACATCAGCACCACCCATTGGAATATAAATCATTGGACTATTCAATACATATTCCCTCTTGGTTATGATCTTGATATTATAACACTTTCCAGAGAAATTTATAGTTCCTTTGTTTAAAACCATCACTTGACATTATGGTGTTGGATATATGAATCAATTCAATTCCTTGGCTATCTTAAAATGAATAAAATTATGTACTACCCTAATCATTCAGCACTATTACCTTTTTTTTCTTGATACATCCTTCTATCTTGAGAGTTTGAGGAGTGGTAATTCTTGCCAATGCATTACACGGTATGGTTGGATCCATTTCTTCCTTCTCTAGGTTGGCTCGTGGTGTATATCATCCTCTTTTGATGTTTCTTGTTCCTTTTCTTCTTCCTCTTCACAATCTGTGTAAAATAATTTCTTCTCGGCGAACTTATGACCTTTAGTGTATTTTATATCACAACTATAACAAAGCCACTTTTCTCTTTTTTCCTCCAATTGTTGTGGTGCCAATCATGTAGGTTGTGGAAGGCTAGGAGCAACAACATTTACATCTTTATAGTTTTCATTAGAGGAAATTTTAGCCTAAAAGTGCCCATGAAATTTCCACGTAATTTCCATGTCATAATATGTAAACCAATCAAAATCCTTTAAATTTAAAAGAGTTACATGTAAATATTTTGGAGGGAAAAGAAGACAAACTACTTTTTCAAGTGTAATTTTTATTATCTCCTTATAGGGTTACTCAAATTTCAAGTGTATACACTTGTTGGATGTGGAATTAAATTTCTCATCCAACGAATACCCATTATGCATACTTTTGAGAAGACCCAAAATGATAAAAATTGCAGATACATTAAAAAATGTGTTCAACAAGTTTTTTTAATGTAACTGCAATTTCTATCAATGTGAGTCTTCTTTTGAAATAGTTTTTTAATGTATCTACAAATTTTATCAATATGGGTCTTCTCAAAAATATGCATAATGGGTACTCGTTGGATGCGAAATTTAATTATGCATCCAACAAGTGTCTACACTTGAAATTTGAGTAAACCTATAAGGAGATAAGCCAAAAATACAATTAAAAAAAATAGTTTTATTATTTTCCCTCCAAAATTCATAACTCTTATTTTATTATTTTAACTATTATTTTATGATTTTTCCTTAGGAAGCCACTTTTAGGCTGAAATTTCCTCTAATTCGATTGGTAGACTTCCTTGTTTGCATAATTTTTCTTTCAACTTTTCTTTCCACCCTGAATGCCTTCTCCAATGAATCTGTTTCCCAAAGGCAAACCCCATGTTGGATTTTATCTTTTAAAATCCCTATGAAGACATCAATCCTATCCTCCTCTAGAATATCTGCAAACCTGATATTCAATTTTTGGAAGTCCTCAAAGTGCATTACCAATGAACCCTTTTGTTTGAGATTTATCAATTGGCTAAAGAAGGTGTTTCTCTTTGTATCTTCATAATGTGCTATCATTACCTCCATAAAAATTGACCAAGTGACAAGTGGTTTACGATAATAAAGTCATTGATACCATGCAAATTGATTGGGTTCTAAATATAAAGTTGCAATGCGTACCTTTTGTTTGTTTTGCACATTGTGGAGATCAAAATATTACTCCACCTATAGTATCCATATTACTGAATCCTTACCATCAAAATTCATCATATCGATCTTTGGAATATGGTGGGTCTTAAACATAGTTATTAAAACCGGCCAGTTTGAACCGGTAACCGGTCAAACCGGCCGGTCAGCATGCTGGCCAGTTCAAACCGCCCATGCAACCTGGTTCATCCCTTGACTTGACCAAAAAACCGGTCCTAACCGGCCGGTTAAGGATGGAACCAGCCGGTTTATGAATAAACCAACTAGTTCCGTCCTTAACCGGCCAGTTAGTTTCTCTTCCCAATACGCGGACCCACCCATGGCCAGCAAGGTGTTTTATCCTTTTAGGGTTGATGTGGAGGTAAGAGGAGGGTTGTTTCCCACCAAAAGCACCCTCCCCAATCTTTTATAAGCAGGGGCAGCCTCTCCTTTGTCTCACACCAACTCATTTGTTGTTTGTGAGTTTGATTGAGAGCTTCGAGAGTGTTGAGTGTTTGCCAAAGCAGCGATCTTGGAGGCTTGGATTTGGAGTTGGAGCTATTTTGGAGACCCTCTCCAATCCTTTATAAGCAGCGGCAGCCTCTCATTTGTCTCACACCATCTCATTTGGAGATTTTGTGAGTTTGATTTAGAGCTTGGAGAGTGTTGAGTTTTTGCTAGAGTTTGAGGCTTGCCACTTGAGCTAAGTAGACTGTAGTAGCCATCATGCCTCCAAAAGGCAGGGATACTGCATGGTCTCATTATGATATGATTGATGGCAAAATGATTTGTAGATATTGCCAAATATCTATTGCAGGAGGGGGTACTTACAGGTTCAAGCAACACTTGGCTGGGATAGGAGGCCATGTAAATCCATGTGGAGCACCAAATGAAGTAATAGGGCATATTAGGGCAAAATACCTTCAGAATTTTGAGACTCAAGTCACTGAACCAATAGAGAAGTTTGTGACTGGAGCAGTTGCAAATTTTGGCTGTCAAAAGTCGGGAGATTCAAGTTCAATCAACTGAGTTTGAACTTTGATCATGATTAGAAGTTTCAAGTGATAATGTTGATCATTAAGTAGAATTTAGTAATATCATATATGTATATTTGTAGTAGACTGTCACTGTACTATGTAGGCCAATGGCCTCAATGCTCATAGCTTGTAGCATTGTTTTTGGACTTTATGGGTCATTTGGAGCCTCATTGCTTATGTACTTTTTCGATGATATGTATTGCACTCGGTGCCATTTTGATATATTAACCTTTACATGGTATAGAAATGAGAAAACTTTTCATATTTTGTCTCTATTGGCTTGGAATCATGGTTGCAAATCTAAAAAATAGTTTTTTTTATTAAAAAATAATTATTTAATGTATTTTTTTTAAAACTGGTTCATTGAGATCTGACCGCTACCGGTTAGACCGGTTCCGGTTCGAAACCCAGTTCATTAGGTCCACTGGTCCGGTCACTGGTTCCGGTTTTAATAACTATGGTCTTAAATCCAACATTAGATTCTATGAAATCATGACTAACATTTTTTTTGTTCTCATCATGAGTTTCATCTACTACCTTTTATCCATTAGGAATCATTTATTGTAGCAACTTTGTCAAACCTTCCTTCAAACCTTCCATGTCTTCTTTTTTACCATTCTTCATGTCTTCCATGTTTCATTTCAGTGTTTCTTCTATACCATCGATCTTAGCTTCCATGACATCCATCTTATCTTCCATTTCATTTTTGGTTAATTTTTGCGAGAGTGAAATTTCGTTGCACTTGGTCTCGTAATTTTGATATATCATGTTGCACTTCTTCCTCTTCATGCGTCATATTATAGATTTTTGAGGGCTTAATGGGTGTGGAATTATTTTTGGGAAGCATCATATAACCCAATACTAATATCAATTCTTCAATATGCCCTTGGAATCACTTCATGCTGATTTTTTTAACAAAATTTACGCAATTTAAAAAAAACACATGCAAATTTTTCTTCATTTTGAGGATCTCTATATTGAACCTGATTTATCTGTGTGATTTCAGATCCCCACAATTTTAACATTGGTCCTATATTATACCTCTGAGTTTTCTTTCCAATTCCACACGTCAAACCTAATTTGGATTCTTCAAGACAAAGCTATGCGCGATCTCCCACAATGACCTAATTATGGACTGGTTCAGTTGAGCGAACTTGTACGGCGTGCCACATGTCACTGTTTCAACATTCATCTCTGAAATTGATACACATGAAACTCAAGTCATGCAATTTTGTGCACCTTTTACATAATTCAATTCTAATGCCTGAAACGAAAGTTATGACGATTTTCCCTCGGTCTCTTGTTTGAGACGAAATTATGGAGCCTGCATAGATCTTATCTCTAAAATTATTGCGAACCAATGTGAAAATTTTACACGAAGTTCATCAAGATTTCGGATCCACATGGAAAAATTTTCAGCTTATGAAGCCTTATAGAAAAAATTTATAGCGAAAATTCCAAGATGACCTGATTGAAGAAGTGAAACCCTAGAATCCCAAGCTCTGATACCAAATGTTATGCAACCAACTCGAAAAATAGAAGAAAATATAGATAAATGACATAGAAATCATCCTCTTAAAGGGGGAAACCTCCTTTACATTACATAAATGAACAATTCTTGGAAGGTTCAAATGAAAAAAACATGCTTTCGATATATAGGAGTGTAAGGGGTCCCAATATAATCATAGCCTACATAATAATAATAATGTAAGGGCACAACAATAACAATAGTGGGCTTATATGGGGAACAATAATAGCACTATGGGGACTAAATGGGTACAATAATAAAAATAAGGGGTGTTACGCTAACAATAACAATACAGGACTACACTAGCAGTACAAGGAACTAACATGAAGTATGGACGTTGCATTTTGACGGGGCATATTTCAAAGAAGGAAATGGGGTTGAAGTATTGTTAGTATCACCTGAAGGAACCTTAATCGCTTTTTCCATCAAAATGGAATTTGAAACCACCAATAACATGGATGAATACGAAGCTCTGCTCTTGGGTCTACAGGCGGCTCAGAACCTTAACATTGAAAGTTTGGAAGTATTTGGGGATTCATAATTGGTGGTGAAACAGGTAAGGAATCAGTTTCATGCCAAGCACTTGAGGCTCAGGGCCTATGTTAGAATATTCTGACACATAGAAAATAGTTAAGTATAGCTTGGTCTAGCATAGATTTATGTAAAGTGTCTTTCTTTGCTATGTACATTTGTAACTTATAATCTGATGGTCACGATATGTAGTGATCCGAAGGTTCACTCTCTCCTCGGTATTTCTGACACTTGATATGTGGCTTAACACCTGATTGGTCCATGATATCTATTTAAATATCATGGAGGTTCATTTGTCAAGTAACCTCTTATGAGAGAAGTGTATGTAAATTTTCTTTTTATATTAATAAATTTCCTGATGTGGCCACATTGGCTCAGGTCGTGGACTGTTTCCCGCTTTGAGGATTTTAACCACGTCAAATACTAGTGTACTGATTTGTGATATGTTTGTGAGCGGTGACCTTTGGTGTTTGATCTAAGTAACTTACCTTGTAAATTCCTACATGTTATCAGAGACATTTTTAGGATCGCATCCGTTGTTGATCCAAATCTGAAGTCGGTTTGACTGCATGTGACTACCATTTTCCATATCTACCATTTCTGACCACTTTCGAGTCGGGAGAACTGCTCTGTTATGTTCAGAGCATCTACTATAGTGAAGAACCCCTTTCGTTTCATGTGAAAAAATTAAAATTAAAATTAAAATTTAAAAAAAAAAAATTAAAAATAAATAAATAAATAAAATAAAATAAAAATCGGTTTCCCAAGTTATATCATTTTAGATCTGGAGGTATAAAGTATATTTTTTGCAGTTATATTTATTAATCCTTTTGTTTACTTTGGTTCCCTTTGTTTATTTCAGTTTATAATTTTTTTATTGTTGGATCTATACCCTCTTCTCTATGTATTCTTTTTTCTCTGCGCTGTGTGCAATCTCGGCATATCAGAAACAAGGAGACGAAATTTTTTTTGCTACGTATGCTCTTTCCCCGTGTCTTTATGTGATCTCGGGAAATCAGAAATAGCAGAAAAAAGGATAGTTGTGAGTAAGACTAACCGGAAATCTAACATTTCTTCGCAAGGCTTGTATTATTTTATTTTATTTTGCACGGATTTTGTGTTTTTTTCTAGGAAAAAGCATGCACATCGAATCGAGAAAAAAAAAACAAAACAAAACAAAACAAAAACAAAACAAAACAAAACAAAAAAATAAAACAAAAAAACAAAAAACAAACAAACAAACCTTCCTCTTTTCAAACAATTACAGAATGCTTTTACTAGCTCACTTGGTGTAAAGTTAGTTTATGAGAATAGAGGTCTTGTGTTCAAGTCTCTTTCTCAAGTTTCTTTTTGTAAAAATATTTTTATTAAGTTACTTTTTCTTATAAAGCCCTTTGGCAAGTTGTTGGTTTTAAAAAGAGGGTTTTATTTAAAAAGCACATGTAAAAGTGACTTTCACTTATTTATAAAAGTGGGTCACATAAAGTAGTTTTTTTTAAAGTGAGCTTATTGTATTAAGTTTGGAAAAGGGGGGGATTTTTTTAAAAAGTAGAACTTCATCATCAACTTTCAACCTTTCACATAACTCTTTGGCATCTACAACACATTTTTTTCAAAAAGGCATAACTTCTTCATCCGGAAGCCATTTTCTGAGTCGTTTTTTTTTAACCAGTCCAATTTTTCGAGATATTTCCATTGGAGCAGTTAATTTCAACCTTTTCAGATTAAGTTTTAAAAAAAAATGGAAAGTGCATACCTAGTTATTCTTAACAGCACCAATTATTTCCAATGGCTATCCTATATGATAGACTTACTTCGAAGTAAGGATTTATAGAATAGCCACAGGACAAGAAACTAAACCTACCGATGGAGATAAAGCCGCTAAATGGGAAAATAAACAAGATCAAGAAAGAGGGTTGATAGGAATTTCAATTTCTCAAGATCTGTGATTTCATATCCAAGAAATTGACACCACTGATACAGCTATGAAAAAGTTAAATACTCTTTTTGCATTCAAAATGAAATCAAGGCCCCCCAGCTTGAAAATGAGTTTCTTACTTTGGACCCCAATAATTTCTCCTCTATTGAAGATTTTTTTTCAAAATTCAAGGCCCTTAGACTTCTTTTAGAAGGTTGTAAGGTCAAAAAGGAATATGGTAGCCTTATCTATTCCATTCTTGCTAAGCTCAGCCCTGCATACTCTATATTTTTTTCCACCTTCCATTCCACTAGAGAAGCCGTCATTTCTCAAGGAACAGCCTACAAGTCCCCCTCTTTTGATTTATTTTGTGATTATTTGATAAGAGAACAAGAAAAAATCTTACACCTTGGTCTTATTAATACTGGAAGCTCTTCTAAGAAAGCCTTATCAGCCCAACAACAACCATATGAAAATAATCCCAAGAAGCAATATCCTAAAAGGAATGGTCTTAAACCAAACAAGGGTCTTAAGAAATTTCAGTCGCAAAATGAAAAAGCAACTCAACAAACTGATAAGGCAAATAAAAACAAAGAGAATAAAATAGATATACATTGCAAATTTTGTAATCGTGATGGCCATGTAGAGTCCAAATGTTTTAAGAAGATGGAATCCTTGGAAGCAGTAATGAAGAAACACCACATAAATTTGGAGAACTCTTCAACTTCATCTTCAGGAATGGAATTTTCTGATTATGGTTGTCAAGCATCAAGATATGCTTATGCATTAGATGTATCTTATTCTTCTCATTCTCATGAGTGTCTCATTGATTCCGAAGCCTCTTACCACATGGCCAAAAATAAAGCCATGTTTTCTTCTCTAAATGATTGTAACACCAAAAACATTTATGTTGGTGATGATAGATCTCTTAGTGTTGTAGGATCTAGAACCATTCATCTAGATAATGGTCAGTTTAATGATGTATTATGTGTTCTTACCTTGTCAGACAACCTTCTATCTGATTATCAGATAACTCATTCAGGTGAAGGGAAAACAGTATAATTCTCACATCATGGTGTTGTAATTAGGGACCTTAAAGATCCTAGACATATTTTAGCTACTGGCATTATTGATGATTCCACAAGGTTGTATAAGTTTGACAACTTTGGGTCATCATGTCTTCCCTCCGTTTTTGTTTCTCATAATGATGAAGTGAGCAAACTTTTGCATGAGATATTTTGTCACTTAAACTATTGCTCTCTTCAAACTCTATGTAAATAAATTATGGTGACAGGTCTTCCTATGGTATCTTGTCGAGATAGTGTTTGTCCCGGATGTGTACTCGGAAAACATCATCGGGATAGTTTTGACAAACGTGCCTCTTGGCATGCTTCATCCCCTTTGCAGCTTGTGCATAGTGATTTATGTGGTACACTTCCTGTTGTTTCCTTCTCTGGATGCAAATACTTCTTAACTTTCATTAATGATTTTTCCAGGTGCTCTTGGGTATACTTCTTGAAACTCAAGAGTGAATTTTTTAACATGTTCTTGGCCTTTAAGGCCTTTTTTGAGAAACAATATGGACATCAAATACTTCAGTTAAGATCATACAATGGAGGAGAATATGTTAACAACAAATTTATCAACTTTTTCGCTAAGCAAGGCATTCAATTGCAAGATATTATTCCATATACTCCACAACAAAATCGTGTGGCTGAAAGGAAGAATTGTACCTTAAAAGAAAAAGATAATTGTATGCTTCAATCTAAAGGACTTAGTCTTAATTTTTGGGCAGAAGAAATTAACTGTGAAAATTACATCGTGAATTGAACTCCTACTAAGTTTTTAAGGAATATAACTCTAGAAGAAGCCTGGAGCTCAATCAAACCAGATGTAAGTCACTTTCATGTTTTTGGAAGTGAAACTTGGGCCCATATTCCAGATGAGAAACATAAAGCCTTAGAACCTAAGAGTGAAAAATGCATTTTTTTTGGATATTCTGAAGATGTCAAAGGATATAGACTTCTTCAACCAAAATAAAAAAATGTAATCATTAGAAGAGATGTAAAATTTGATGAAAACATGACAACCTGCGAGCCTAGTTCGGCAAGTGTGCCAACTTTGGCCTACGAGCCCGATTCAGCATATGTGCCACCTCTCTCTGTCTCTTATATTTGTGACAACGTTCCTTCTATTTTGGATGATGATAGCGAGGATAACAATCCTCCTCCACTTCCTCAATATATTCCTTCAACTCCATATCTTCCAAGATGGGCCTGCTCTACTCGAGATGCAGTAGGTTCTCTGGAAAGTGGCCCTGCAGATCAACGTCGTACACATTCTCAGTTCAAAAGAGCCTCTTCCTTATTGGCTCAAGTTCTAGAAAATCCTGATCCAGACACCTTGGAAAAAGCTTCAGGTCATCCAAATTGGGATGAAGCTATGAATGAAGAATATCGTTCCTTATTGGAAAACGATACTTGGGATCGTGTTCCTCTTCCAAAGGGAAGAAAACTTGTCATATGCAAATGGGTTACAAAACAAAGTCTGGACCACATGGAAAATTGAATAGACATAAATCTCTTCTTGTTTCTAAAGTGTTTTCACAAGTTGAAGGCATTTACTATACTGAAACCTTCTCCCATGTTGTCAAAATGAATTATATCTTCCTTCGTCTTTCCCTTGCTTCCTCCTTTAAATGGGAAGTCCATCAGATGGATGTTAAATCCGCCTTCTTACATGGAGATTTGCATGAATAAATCTACATGGAACAACCCCCTGGGTTTATCCAAAATGACTCTAGCCTTGTTTTTCGCCTTAGGAAATCTCTCTATGGTCTCAAACAAGTTCCTTGGGCTTGGTATGCCAAAATGCATAGATTTCTCTTAGATAATGGCTTTTCTAGGTGTCATTATGACAACACTGTCTGCACAAATAAAGTGGGTAAGTCCTTCACCATCATTTTTATTTATGTTGATGATCTTATCCTTACTAGTAGTGATCCCAACCATATAAACCATGTGAATTCTGGCCTCAAAAATAAGTTTTAAATGACTGACTTAGGACACTTGCATTATTTCCTTGGTCGTCAAGTCTTGCAATCTAAAGAAGGTATTACCCTTTCTCAGTCCAAGTATGCCTGTGATCTTCTACACCACTTTCACATGGAAGAATGTAAGCTAGCCCCTTCTCCCTTTCAGTCTGGAGTCAAGATTTCAGTCAGTTGTACTACCCGTGTGGTTCACGCTACCGTATACCGTCAACTTGGCGGTAAACATTTTATCTAACGCATACTCGTCCTGACCTTTCCTTTGTCGTTGGTCTTGTTTCTTGGTTTATGCGCCAACCTCATGAAAGTCACTGGAAAGGAGCTAAAAGAATACTTCGATATATTCGAGGTACAGTTTAGTTATGGATTCATTATAGTGTAGGAACATCTCAATTGTTAATTAGTTTCACTGATTCTTATTGGGCTGGTCACCCTAATGATCGAAATTCCACTGCAGGATATGTATTCACTCTTGGTTCAAGACCTATTACATGGTCTTGTAAGAAACAAAGTTCCATCTCTCTTTATTTGGTAGAAGCATAGTATCATGGTGCAGTTGAAGCCAGAAAGGAAGCCATGTGGCTTCATCAAATCCTGTCTAAAGTTGGTCTTCATCAACAGCATCCAAATACACTTCGGTGCGATAATCAAAGTGCCATTCATCTATGCAAAGATCCAGTTCAGCATTATCGTATGAAAAACATTGAGATTCATATACACTTCATCAAAAATATCATTCATGATCATGTTCTTGAAGTGCAGTGTTGTTCAACCAATTATCAAGTTGTTGATATCTTTACAAAGGCTCTCATGGAAGTGAAGTTTACCAAATTTTGATCTATGCTTGGAGTCCAGGAAAGTTATCATTAAGGGGGGATAGGCTCTAATACCTCCTTCCCTCTCATATTGTGTCACCTTTGTAAATTATTCAATCCTATCCCAAGTTATTCTTAAGGGGGGATGTTAGGATATTTCGACACATAGGAAATAGTCTCCTTTTGTGTCACCTTTGTAAATCCTTCAATCCTATCCCAAACTGTTCTTAAGGGGGGATGTTAGGATATTCTGAAACATAGGAAATAGTTAAGTATAACTTGGTCTAGCATAGATTTAGGTAAATTTTGTTTCTTTACTATGTACATTTGTAACTTATAATCCGACAGTTACGATATGTAGTGATTCGACAGTTCACTCTCTCCTAGGTATTACTGACACTTGATTTGTGGCTTAACACCCAATTGTTCCATGATCTCTATTTAAAGAGCATGGAAGGTCATTTGTCCGGTAACCATTTATGAGAGAAGATTATGTAAATTTTCTTTTTATATTAATAAATTTCCTGAAGTGGCCGCATTGGCTCAGGTCATGGACTATTTCCCTCTTTGAGGGTTTTAACCACGTTAAATACTGGTGTACTGATTTGTGATATTTTTTTGAGCAATGACCTTTGGTATTTGATCTAAGGAACTTACCCTGTAAATTCCTACAGCATAAAAAAATGAGGTATGGGATCTAATAGATAATTTCTTCTTGGATTTTAGCATCTAGTTCATGCCCTGGGAAAAGAACCACATGGTTGACTCTCTAGTTGTGGTCATTAGTAATTTTTTACCTCCTCAGAATCCTCTTCTGAGATATGAAATTGAAGAGAGGTATAGATCCTCTATCCTAGACAACATCAAGCATTGGCAAGTTTTTGAGGACGAAGAAAAAATAAAGCGCTTCATGGAGGTGGTGGGAGAAATTTCAAATTCAGTTATTGATCAAGGGGAAGAGGTCATTCCAAATACATATGGTTCAAGTTGGGAAGAGATTGTTGTAGGACATAAGATTCTACAATTGAAAGGGAATACTATTCCCAGGGGACTAATGACTTCAGAGAGACTATTCAACTCCAACGACATCCATTCCAAGACCACTGGCCAGGAGCTCGATGAACAGGTGGAATATCATAACATTGGTTCAAAAGAAAAGCCCAAAATAATAAAACTAGAAAAGGAAGTCCCTAGGTAATTAAATCAGAAGTATTTAGACCTTTTCAAAACTTATAAAGATGTATTTTCTTGGTCTTATCAATATTTACAAACTTTTGATATAGGTATCATACAGCATAATATCCCTCTAAAAGGAGTGAAACCCCACAAGAAAAAATTGAGACAAATAAACCCTCTTCTCCCCCTAGCCATTGAGAAAGAGGTAAATAAATTATTGCAGGCTAAGATCAATGTGCCTCTCAGGTATTCAGATTGGGTAGCAAACTTAGTCCATGTGAGGAAGAAGAATTAAAAAAAAACAAGCTCTATGTGGATTTTAGGAATCTAAATAAATATTCCTTAAAGGAAAATTACCCACTACCGAAGATGATCAGGTGATCATGTCCGAGTGGAAAAAAATGCTCAAAATGGAACTGCTCAGAATTGGTTGCAATATAAACGACCGGATAGGCCTCGTTGCTATTATTCTAGTGCCATGAACGGCACTCAAATCCGATGTCGTATGATAAAGTTATTGAAGTTTTAAAATGCCCAATGACCTTCAAAACATAACTTTTGAACACAAAAAAAAATTATGGAAAATTTCATTTTTTTATATGGTTTTGAGGGCCTATTATAGGGTGCCACGTGACCTGCTCGGAGGCTGCCACATGGCCCCAGGCCCATGGGTCAAAGTCTAGTTAAAAAGGTAATTTGGTGGGCTGACCCGACCCGACCTGAACAGATTTAGGTCACGCTAAACGCGTTTGGGTCATCTACAAGCGGGCAGTAGTGAACGTATTCAGGTCAGGCCCTCGTGCAAAGGTGTGAACGAGTCAGATCATGGTAGCGGGCGAAGGTCGACCTGACCTGAACGCATTTGGGTCATTGCAATGTGCAAGTTGGGTCTCCGTTTAAACGGGTGAAGTTATAAGAGGTTCAGCCCTCAGGGCTTAAGGGCGGAAGACCCCGCCACCAGATTCAGAAACTAGGGCTAAATCATTTCAAACAGTGGAACATTTGCATTCGGCCCTCGGGTGCTAGCCCCATAGCCATGTGACCTGCAAGCTACGACCATGGGTGCGGGCTAACGACTTAACCGCCAACGAAAACCGTCTGGCTTTCTCGCATGTGAACACGCCAGTAACTGGTAGTTACATTAAATGCAACCCCTAAATTAGTGCACGGTTCCACCAGAATTATCCGTCCACCATTTCTAGCGCGCTTAACTGGATTTCACCCACATTTAGTGGGGTTTTCAAGGGACATTGAGTAGAAATTTGTGGAGGTCATAACTTCTCCAATATTGAACCAATTTGGACGAAATTTTGGTCAATTTTGGGTATTCTGAGCATTCTGGAGAGGTTGGTATAGATTCTAGAGTGAAAAAAAGGTGTTATACAGCCATTTTTGCTTCAGGGAAGCTTCGAGAGCCACTAGGACCATCAGGGAGGGAAATGGAGCTGTATTGGGCTATACTTCACTGTTTAAGGTGAAACAAAATCCATTCTTAGCTTATTTCTATCTTCTGAAGTCATTTTCATAGTTTTTTTTTCCTATTTAGGAATTTTTCTCACTGTAATACCATTTTAAGCAACTTAATAGAGCAAGGACATGCCCATTGGGAGCCTTGGACCCGGCAGATGTAGCCCAGGAGGGGTGAACTGCCTCATCATGTTGTTGTGTTATATTATGGTGAAATTTATCTACTGTTTATTTCTGATTTAAGATTTTAAACAGTAATTTTAGTTAACATTCCCTTACCAGTCACCAAAAAACTTTGTCTAACCTACAAGACATGGAGAATACTTTGCACACTTAATTAAATGAAAATGGATACTTTGCACAGCAGATTCAAATAGTTTCATTTTCAGATCATTTGGTATCAGAGCTTGATTTTTACTCTGCATTTGTTTTGTGCAAAGATATGTTTGATTTTTTGCAAGTTTTGATGCTTACTAGGATTAAACTTAAAAGAGGGGAAGGACAATTTGTTAGAGAACAAGATAATCCTCAACCAAGGAGGGCCAGAGAGCCATTGCCTCCACCATCTATTACACCCCCAAGACTTATTGAAGAAGCCTCAAGCATGTCTTCAAGAGAAGGAGAAACTCCTGAAGACATTGATCCAAGGAAGAAGAACAGGTATTCCGAAAAGCTTTTTTGGACATGACTAAGATGGTGAGGATACTCTACCAAGAAAGGAATAGTAGGCTTGTTGGAGAAGGGTCTAAACATCAGAAAGAAGGAGAGGGCTCTTCAGGAGGAAAGAAAAGTGATGACAATTCAAATAAAGGACATGGAGGAAATGGCGATCCACCATCACCATCATCATCCTCTACTTCGGTGAATAAATCTCACAATTCTAAAACTACTGGTAAAAGCCCATTTTTAAAGCTTGATGTTAAATTTTAGTTTCCTATGTTTAACGGTGAAGTCAATGCAGAGAAACTTGATAACTGGATAAGACAGTTGAAGTTTTACTTGAGGATACAAAACCTTCATGATGACGACACCAAGATATAGTTAGCCTCATTGAGAATGGATGGAGCAGCATTGGTATGGTGGGAAGCCAAGACCAAGGATGAAATTAAAAAACATGGTAAGATCACTTTATCATGGGCTGAATTTATTACTTCAATTAAGAATCAATTTTATCCATTAGCTCATTTACAAAAGGCTATCATGAACTATCAAAAATTCAGACAGCTTAAGGGACAAAATGTAAAAGACTACACCCAAGAGTTTAGGAGAAGAGCACTCTTATTAGAGGTAGACTTACAGAGTCAAGATACTTTACTGAAATATATAGGTGGTTTGCACAGCTACCTTAGACATACTATCCCTATGTTCAATCCTACTAGTCTAGACGAATTTTGTGTACAAGCTACGCATTTAGAGGCTAGAGGGAAAAACACTTTTGATGAGGGTAGAAACAAGCCTTTTAAGGGGAAAACAGAGATAAAACCTCTAAGGGAAAAGGAAAAAAGAATGCACTTGTCAAACAAGAGGGTGAGAAAGGGATATGTAAACACTGTTCAAGAGAAGTTCATGAAGAGAAAAACTGTTGGAAATTACATCCTGAAAAAACAACTCAGTTTAACAAAAACAAAGGAAAGAATAAAATTGCAGCTACTACAACTACACCACAAGACTTAGGTGATGATTCAGGTGATGAAACCAAAATTGCAGCCATGGGTTTGAAAAGTATGAAGGGAAAGGAAACTAAAACTAATCCAAGCACTAGTACCTCAAACTGTCATGTACAAGCTCCAAATGAGGAAGAAAGAATTGAATTGTTCCATGTGAGAGTAGTCTCAAAACATTAAAAAAATTGACACATTGTTTGACAGTGGGTCACAAGAAAATATCATATCAGAAGACTTGGCCAAACAGCTTAAACTTGAGACTATTCCACATCCCAAGCCATATCCACTTGGATGGATATGCAAGGATGCAAACTTTCAAGTCTCAAGAAAGTGCATATTGCGTTTCGCGATTAATGCACACTTCATTGACACAGTTGAACTTGATGTAGTGCCGCTTGATATATCAGGAATTGTTTTGGGAAGTCCTTACTTATTTGATAGGAAATTGATTTTCCATCGCCATGAAAATGAGTATCATCTCTTTAAATATGGCAAGGAGTTTATTTTCAGAGCACATCGCAAGAAGACAAATATAGCGATGGTAAATGCGGGACAGGTAAAAAGACCAGTGAATTCTAGTAAGGGTTTTGTACTTCTTATGGTTAAGCCCAAGGTTGATGTGAATCATGAGTCATTTGAAAATTGTGATTCCAAGCTTAAATCAGATTTATATGATGTAGTTGATTCACATCATGAGATGTTTCAGGAACAGACAGGTTTACCTCCTAAAAGACAGATTCAGCATGAAATCCAACTACATCAAGATTGTCCTCTTCCTAACATAGGCATGTACCGCATGTCTATTATGGATAATGTTGAAATAAAGAGGAAAATTAAGGACTTTCTGGACAAAGGATTCATAATACCAAGCACTTCGCCATGTGGGTCATCGATAGTGTTGATTCCAAATAAAGATGGAACTTGGCGCATGTGTGTGGACTTCGGGGCATTGAACAAGATAACGGTAAAGAATCATTACCCACTCCCAAGGATAGATGATTTGTTAGATCAGCTGAAAGATGCTAAATATTTCACTAAGTTAGACTTACGTAGTAGTTATCATCAAGTTAGAATTGCAAAAATTGACATTTGGAAGACGGCATTTAAAACCAAACAAGGACTCTTTGAGTGGCTTATTACGTCATTTGGTTTATGCAATGCACCTGCAACTTTCATGCGAGTAATGGATGATGTCTTACGTCCTTTTCTTGATGATTTCATTATTGTCTACTTAGATGACATCTTAATTTTCAGCAAGACTAGAGAAGAGCATGTCATGCATGTTAAGAAAGTACTTGATATTTTGAAGAAAAATCAGTTATTTCTTAAAATGTCAAAGTGTGGATTTGGGAAGACTTCTTTGGTGTATTTAGGACACATAGTAGGAGGAGGTGATTTGAGAATTGATCCTTCTAAGGTAGAAGCCATTGTGAATTTTCCTACTCCCAAATCCATTATAGAGGTAAGAATTTTTCTGGGTGCAGCTCAGTATTGGAGGAAGTTTATTTCTAACTTCTCTGCCATAGCAGCTCCTATGCATGCAGTGACAAGTGTGAAGTGTGCTTTCCAATGGGGAGGAAAGAAATAGAAAGCTTTCAAGTCTTTGAAAGAGAATATAAGTTCAACTCCAGTCCTTGCATTATCAGACTTGAGACAACCATTCGAGATTCAAACCGATGCTAGTGATTACGCCATGGGTGCAGTTCTCTTACAGCATGGTAAGCCTATCGCATTTCATTCTGAGACATTTAATGGTGTTGTTGTGAATTATCCTACATATGATAAGGATTTGTATTCATTGGTACAAAGCATCAAAAAGTGGAAACACTATTTGATGGGCAAAGAAACAGTTTTCCATACCGACCATCAGCCTTTACAGTACTTGCAATCGCAAAGTAAATTGCAACAGTCACGACATTTCAGATGGATGGGTTTCCTACAAAAATTTCACTTGGTAATAAGGTACAAGAAAGGTATTTTCAATAAAGTTGTTGATATTCTTTCAAGGCCTATTATTAGTGCTACTACTTTACTTATGAATGATTCTATTGTACATGAGAGCTACATAGAACAGTATGCATCAGATGTTGATTTTAAGGATGTGTATGCTAACTTGAGTGAAGGGAATCATGTCGAGGAGAATGATTATCATTTGCATAATAATTTGTTGTTTCATATGGGCAAGTTATGTATACCACAGGGGGAGAGACTAAGCATCATGAGAGAAGCTCATTCTTCTCTTATTGCTGGACATTTCGGGGTAAGAAAAACGGTGGCACATTTATAGAGGTATTGTTATTGGCCTCGCGTGGTAGAAAGTGTTTCACATTTCATTAGAGGTTGTTCATTACGTGCTACAAGCAAGCCTAGCAATAGGAAGCTCATTTTATATACGCCATTGTCAGTACCTTCTAGACCATGGGAAATTGTTTCTATGGATTTTGTTGGAGGTCTACCATTATCTAGAAAGCAGCATGATTATATTTATGTAGTAGTTGATAGATTCATCAAGATGTGTATTCTTATGCCATGTAAGAAATCTATAACTGCTGAACAAACTGCTAATCTATATTTTCAACATGTATGGATTCATTATGGCTTGCCTACTTCTATTGTTAGTGACAGGGATTCCAGATTTGCTTGGAATTTTTGGTCCAATTTATGGAAGATGATGGACACCAAGTTGAAGAAGAGTACTTCTTTCCATATTCAAACAGAAGTAGTGAACAGGACCATTGTACATCTCTTGAGAGGTTATTGCAGCAAGCATCCCAAGCTTTGGGATGAGCACTTGCATTACATTCAGCATGCCTACAATCGGGCCAAGCACTCTTCTACAAATACTTCCCCTTTTGAAGCTTGCTTTGGGTATTTTCCTAAGTCACCTTTAGATTTCATTCTTGAGAAAGATGTTTCCATTGATGGACATAGTGACATTGACAAAGCTCGCATTTTCATTGAAATAATTCAGCTCATACATCAGCAGGTTCAAGAATAGCTTGAAAAAATTCAAGGCAAGTACAAGGAGAGGCATGACAAACACAAAATTGATCATGAGTTTCAAGAAGGAGATGACGTATGGCTGCATAGTAGTAAGGAAAGAATGTAAGGATAAGGAAAAAATCCGAAGCCTATTCATTATGGTCCATTCAAGATCCTTAAAGAAGTTGGAAATAATTCTTTTCAACTAGATTTGCCTTCATATATGCAAATGTATTCCGTTGTGAATGTGGAAAATTTATGTTTGTATGAACCTCCTTTAATTGTTGATTATGAAAGTGACATTCAGCTGCCATCCATAGAGGATCCTTTGTGTCACCTTTTTAAATCCTTCAATCTTATCCCAAGTTATTCTTAAGGGGGGGTGTTAGGATATTTCGACACATAGGAAATAGTCTCCTTTTGTGTCACCTTTGTAAATCCTTCAATCATATCCCAAGTTGTTCTTAAGGGGGGATGTTAGGATATTCTAACACATAGGAAATAGTTAAGTATAACTTGGTCTAGCATAGATTTAGGTAAAGTTTGTTTCTTTACTATGTACATTTGTAACTTATAATCCGACAGTCATGATATGTAGTGATCCAACGGTTCACTCTCTCCTCGGTATTACCGACACTTGATCTATGGCTTAACACCCAATTGGTCCATGATCTCTATTTAAAGCGCATGGAGGGTCATTTTGTTCGGTATCCATTTATGAGAGAATGTTATGTAAATTTTCGTTTTATATGAATAAATTTCTTGAAGTGTCCGTGTTGGCTCAGGTCATGGACTATTTCCCTCTTTGAGGGTTTTAACCACGTTAAATACCGGTGTACTAATTTGTGATCTGTTTGTGAGCAATGACCTTTAGTATTTTATCTAAGGAACTTGCCCTGTAAATTCCAACAACATACAAAAATGAGGTATGGGATCTAATAGATAATTTCTTCTTGGATTTTAACATCTATTTCATGCCCTAGGAAAAGAACCACATGGTTGACTCTCTAGTTGTGGTCGTTAGTAATTTGTGACCGCCTCAAAATCCTCTTCTGAGATATGAAATTGAAGAGAGGTATAGACCCTCTATCCTAGAAAACATCAAGCATTGGCAAGTTTTTTAGGACGAAGAAAAAATAAAGCGCTTCATGGAGATGGTGGGAGAAATTTCAAATTCAGTTATTGATCAAGGGGAAGAGGTCATTCCAAATACATATGGTTCAAGTTGGGAAGAGATTGTTGCAGGACATAAGATTCTACAATTGAAAGGGAATACTATTCCCAGGGGACTAATGACTTCAGAGAGACTATTCAACTCCAACAACATCCATTCCAAGACCACTGGCCAGGAGCTCGATGAACAGGTGGAATATCATAACATTGGTTCACAAGAAGAGCCCAAAATAATCAAACTAGAAAAGGAGGTCCCTAGGTAATTCAATCAGAAGTATTTAGACCTTTTCAAAACTTATAAAGATGTATTTTCTTGGTCTTATCAATATTTACAAACTTTTGATATAGGTATCATACAGCATAATATCCCTCTAAAAGGAGTGAAACCCCACAAGAAAAAATTGAGACAAATAAACCCTCTTCTCCCCCTAGCCATTGAGAAAGAGGTAAAGAAATTATTGCAGGCTAAGATCAATGTGCCTCTCAGGTATTCTGATTGGGTAGCAAACTTAGTCCATGTGAGAAAGAAGAATAAAAAAAAAACAACCTCTATGTGGATTTTAGGAATCTAAATAAATCCTCCTTAAAGGAAAATTACCCACTACCGAAGATGATCATGTGATCATGTCCAAGTGGAAAAAAATGCTCAAAAATGGAACTGCTTAGAATTGGTTGCAATATGAATGACTGAATAGCCCTCGTCACTATGATACTGGTGCCGTGAACGGCACTCAAATCCTATGTCGTATGAGAAAGTTACTGAAGTTTTAAAACGCCCAATGACTTTCAAAACAGGACTTTTGAACACACAAAAAAAATTATATCAAAATTCATTTTTTTATATGGTTTTGAGGGCCTATTATAGGGTGCCACATGTCCTTCCCGGAGGCTACCACGTGGCCCCAGGCCCATGGGTCAAATTCTAGTTAAAAAATTAATTTGGTGGGCTAACCCGACCCGACCTGAACGAAGTCAGGTCACGCTGAACATGTTTGGGTCATCTACAGGCGGGCAGCAGTGAACGTATTCGGGTTGGGCCCTCGTGAAAAGGTGTGAATGATTCGGTTCATGGCAGCGGGCGGAGGTCAACCCGACCTGAACGCATTTGGGTCATTGTAACGTGCAAGTCAGGTCTTCGTTTAAACGGGCAGAGTTATAAGTGGTTAAGCCCTCAGGGCTTAAGGGCGGAAGACCCCGCGACTAGATGCAGAACCGAGGGCTAAAGAATTTCAAATGGTGGAACAATTGTGTTAGGCCCTCGGGTGCTAGCCCCATAGCCATGCGACCTACGGGCTACGACCATGGGCGTGGGCTAATGAGTTAACCGCCAATGGAAACCGTCTGGCTTTCTCGCATGTGAACATGCCAGTAACTGGCAGTTAAATTAAATGCAACCCCTAAATTGGAGCATTGTTCCACCAGACTTATCCGTCTGCCATTTCTAGCGCGCTTAACTGGAGTTCACCCACATTTGGTGGGGTTTTCAAGGGACATTGAGTAGAAATTTGTGGAGGTCATAACTTCTCCAATATTAAACAAATTTGGACGAAATTTTGGTCAATTTTGGGTATTCTAAGCATTCTGGAGAGGTTGGGATAGGTTTCAGAGTGAAAAAAAGGTGTTCTATAGCCATTTTTTCTTCAGGGAAGCTTGAAGAGCCACAAGGGCCATCAAGGAAATGGAGATGTATTGGGCTATACTTAACTGTTTAAGGTGAAACAAAAGCCATTCTTAGCTTATTTCTGTCTTCTGAATTCATTTTCACAACTGGTTTTGCCTGTTTAGGAATTTTTATCACTGTAATACCATTTTTAGCAACTTAATAGAGCAAGGGAATGCCCATTGGGAGCCTTGGACCTGGCAGATGTAGCCCAGGAGGGGTGAACTGCCTCATCATGTTGTTGTGTTATATTATGGTGAAATTTATTTGTTGTGTATTTTTTATTTAAGATGTTAAACAGTAATTTTAATTAACATTCCCTCACACAAAAACTCAGAAAAAGTTACCAAAAACACTTTGTTTAACCTGCAAGACATGGAGAATACTTTGCACAGTAGATTCAAATAGTTTCATTTTCAGATCAGAAGATGGATCATATCTTACAAAAGGTTATTGGTTCAGCTCGGATGTCCATGATGGACGGGTTATCTAAGTAAAATCAGGTTGCAATACACCCAGATGATCAAAAGAAGACGGCTTTCACCATGCCCTGGGGAACTTTCATGTGTGCAAGGATGCCCTTCAACCTTATAAATGGAGGAATTAGGGGAATTTTGAGGTCTAAAATGGGCCTCCTAAGGAAATTTTAAAATATTAGTGGAAATAATAAAATAATATTAGATTACATCATAAAAATTTAGAGGGAAAAAAAATAAAAAACTACATTCTCAACTCGTATTTTCAACTTATCTCCCTATGGGTTAATTCAAATTTCGAGTGGGAGCACTTTTTGGACTCATAATTTGATTCCCCATAGAAGGAGTACCCATATTTCATAATTTTGATGGACCCTGCTACACGAAAAATGAGAAATACATGAAAAACGTGATTGCATTCACGTTTTTTCATGTATTTCTCAATTTTCATGTAGTAGAGTCCATCAAAAGTATGCAACATGGGTACTCCTTGGATGAGGAAATAAATTTTGCATCCAACAAGTAATCCCACTCGAAATTTGAGTAAAACCATAGGGAGATAAGTTGAAAATACAAGTTGAAAAATAGTTTTATTATTTTTTAATATTTTTACTTTTTTACCCCAAAAATGGTGAACCATACCCCATGGTTGACATCATCATCCTGAATCCTATTGGTTCTTATAAAGTTTATTTTGGTTGTATATTTTTCTTAGGAGGCCCATTTTAGACCTCAAAAGTTTTGTAATGAGCCACGTTTCAAAGGGAAATGCATATAGCCTTCATAGGAGACCAAGACAAGTTTGTAGTTGTGTACCTAGATGACATCATTATTTTCTATAAATAAGAAAAGGAGCATATTCAACATTTAAGGTTGGATTTTGAGAAATGTCAAAAATATTGATTATCATTGAACCTTAATAAGTCACAATTTTCCCTGCATGAAGGTAAAATATAGGGGCACATAGTGGCGAAGGAAGGAGTCAAGATCGATCCAAAGCGAGTAGAAACTATAAATAGTATCTCACTCCCAAGGAATAAAAAGGAAGTCCCAGTTTTTTTGGGCAGGATAAGTTTCCTCTGAAGGTTCATATCAAACTACGCAGAGATTGTCAAGTATATTACTAAAATGTTGAAAAAGAGTAATGAAGTGAATTGGACACCCCAATCACGGGAATCCTTCTCTAGGATCAAAAAATATTTTGCAAAAGTGCCTGTGTTAGTTGGCCCTGACTACTTAAACCCATTTTATATATTCTCGTTGGCTTCTCCTCACACAATAGTTGTTGTCTTACTACAGAAGAACGGTGATCATCACAAACAACCAATTTATTTCTTCGGCCAAGTGCTAAGAGAGGTTGAACTAAAATATAATATTTTATAAAAGAAAACGTATGCCCTAGTCAAATCTCTTAAGGCCTTAAGGATTTACGTTCTCTAGTCTAGCATAATATCCTATGTGGGCACGGTCGTTGTCAAGGACATCCCGGTGCAAGGAAACAGTGAGGGAAAGAGGGGCAAGTGAATCACCAAAATAAATAAATATTAGATGGAGATCAAACCCAAGAAATTGATCAAGGGGCATGGGTTGGCCAAGATCCTATTGGAGGCACATTTCTAGACGTTGGGGATAAATTCCTTGGTTGAAGCATTCGGAGGAAGTAGCAAACATGATTCACAAGTGGGAATTGAGACGACAACACAAAAAAATAAGATGAAATACCTAACCTCACCTTGGTATAAAAATATTGTCGAATATTTTTTGTTCTTTAGATGTCCGTCGAATTTTGACAAAGTTATATGAATCTGGATTGGGGGAAAAAATTTGCCAAAAAATCAAAGTGCTCAAAATCGCACCAAACTAGAATGACCAGATCAAGCCCATCGCCAGGAATCCAATGCAATTCGTTTAACTCAAAACGGATTCAGTATGAAGAATTTAGAGCCCGCTGGTCGTCCTACCAAATAGGAAAATATTTTTTTTTTAAAGGTCAAACTGGGTCAAAGGAAAAAAATTTGGGTTTTCGTCCGACCCAAAGACAGGATGACAAGTGTCTAATTATGACTAGTTGTGACTTGGAAATTTTTGATTGGTTTGTGGAAGAACCAATTGCATGAATACACGTGGCTAGCCCAGAGGCTGCCACATGCCCCCTTCTAAGGTTCAAATTCTAACTTTGGGTTTAGTTCGGATTTCTAACTTTATATGATGGGTCAAATTTTTATTAACAATGGCCAAATGACATATTTTATCAATGGTAAAAAAATTTCACTAAAGACCAAAATCCAAATTTTATATGGGCGAGATTTTATATCAAATTCTGAAAGGTTATATATGGTTGAATTATCAAACGATAGATTTATATATTGTGGTGTAATATATCTATGGTGAGTGGAAAATATATATATACACGAGTTGGGCGAAGTTCGGGGCTTGACCCCATGACCTTCCCCAAAATACGTGGCCTCATTGCCATTATACCACAAGCGCGGGACAAAATATTCTATGCGCACCATATATATTTGTTTCAATGCTATTGAACCGACGGGGGTAGGAGGGGGCCAGCCCCCTCACCACAAAACCTTTTCACTATTACCAGGCGAAGCACTTAATATTAATGGCATGGATTAACATTTAAAAATGGCTTTATTAACCTTTAAACCATGTAATTAGCGCTAATCCAATTTATTTTAGTTCAAATTTGTTAATGGTGCTTAACACGCTAAGCTCCAAGTTAATCACACTTAAATTTAATTAACTCGTAGTTAATTCAGTGGTCTGTTTGGCGAAGCCCCCAAATTCGGCCACTTTGAAGAGTCATTCCTAGATGATTTTGATGCTCTGAGCATGATGGTGTAGGTTGCAGAGGCGTTGGAGCACTTCTATAAGTGATTTTCCACTTTGAAGATTAAAGAAGCCCAGGGCCACTAGGAGATGGGGTCATGCCTAGACCATTCGAAGACCATTTTCAGAGCTTGAAGAGTCTATTTTGAGGTTTTTGGGTCTTCTAAAGCCAATGTAGCAAGTTTCAAAGCCATTGGAGCATTGTAGGTGCATCCACCTTTTAACCTGAATTTATCATTTAATTAAACTACCTCTAATAACGGATTAATTTTGGTGGAAAAACTGGTGGTTCCGCTAATTTCAGTGCCAACTCCAAAATTAGAGGAGTTAACTGATTTTCTCTAGTTTTAGTGGGGTTTCCTAGGTTAGAATTGAAAGAGGCATAACCAGAGCATTTTTTGGCCAATTTTGGCTCAAGAAGAGTCATTCCTAGATTATTTGGATGCTCTGAGCATGATAGTGTGGGTTGCAAAAGCATTGGAGCACTTATGTAAGTGATTTTTCCACTTTGAATATTAAAGAAGCTCAGGGCCACCAGGAGAGGAAATTATGCCTAGACCATTTGAAGACCATTTTCAGAGCTTGAATATTCTATTAAGAGGTTTTTGGGTCTTTTGAAGTTAATGGAGGAGGTTGCAAATCCATTGGAGCACTGTAGATGCATGTAATAAAATAATTGATCATTAATCCAAGAGGGCCTAGCCAATTGAAGCAGGTCCATGGAGATGTAGCCCTGGAGGGGTGAACTCTATTATCAGATATTGTGTAATGTGTATGATGTGTGTTATATATCTGCATTTTATTTGTTGTACATGATTTTTTAACAGCTAATTAACTCATAAATTTCTCATAAAAAAGCACAAAAACTTGACACATAAACCACTTCACAAATGGCTAATTTGAGACGATCCTAAAAACATTTTTTTAATATTGATGAGGGGGATAGCATAGAAAAAAATACTCTGCCCATATTCAGATCAAGTTGGTACAGAGCACAATTTAGCTCATTTTAGCCAAGGATAGCTAGAAGAATTAGCTATTGGTTTTGGATTTGTGCAAGGATAATTTAACTGTGTACAAGTTTATTTGTATGAAGAGAAGGTTAATATCGAGAGCTCTCAACTCTCAAATCACAGCAAAGAATATTTTTATGCATCACATGATGGAAGCTTCATCAAGCATTGTTTCTAGTCAATATTCCTAAGAAAAACTCTTTGATAAAGATATGTTGCATAATCTCTACATCATGAATGATATGGTGCAAGAGATGTATGAAGATAAGAGGGAGAGAAATATATTCCAAGAGCAGTTGATGGCCATGAAGGAGGAGAAGAAATAATTTCTTGAAAATATGCATGAGATGGAGACTCAGCTCCATATTGCAAATGAAAACCTAGCAAGGATGCATAAGATGGAGACTTAACTCAGCGATGCCAAATAAACTTTAGCCAAGTATGTTCATGAAAAATAGGTATGAAAATCAATTTTATCTTCTATTTCTTCTCAATATGAATGTGTAGGTGCTTTTGAAAGACACACTAGAGGAATAGGGTTCAAATTATTGAGCCAATTGTTGTTGAGGAAAAGCCTAGGTATTTGGGTCTTGTTTGTGGACAACGCGATGGAGAATGATCCAAATCCAAGGAGACACATGAAGGTGTTCCAAGGACTTTCATTACATGTTCATTACCTTAAGCTTGTGAACCTTATGTTCATGAGGAATGCAAAAGTTTTATACCCACTTTGCAAGAAGATGCTCATAAGCATGTAGCTAATGTAAATTGAAAACAAGAGGATGTTGAAAGCTCTAAATTCATTAAAGCCATTGTTGGTATTCCGAATAGAGCCACTACCTAATCAAATTCACCTCCTCAAGAAGGAAACAAAGGTGAATGTTCAAGGTATAAATCTACCTTCAATCAAGTTGCTTTTGATTATGATAAACATGATAAATCTTCACATAACATTTGGAAAAAATTCACGTTCCTTTTGTGGTTTGAATAACCTAATGTTTCGAGGTGTTGGAAGAAGATAGCCATGCACAGGAATATTTTGAAACAAGGGAAACAAAAATCCAAAGGTCCATTGGACAAAGAAAACCATGTTGACAAGAAGATGCAATTGTTTTTCACTCATTGCCACAACTAGGGTCATCTTGTAGACAAGTGTTGGACTTTTTTTCCAACAAGTCATCCATGAAATTTGAAGAAGGTGGAAAGAGATATTGACAAGAATCGAAAAGAGGATTCCATAATTGATGTGGGTCAAGATGATTCACATGATGAAGTGTAGCTGAAAGAAGCACCATTGAAATGGTTTGGTAAGAGATGGTTAGATTTATTAACCAATTAAGGCCTTGCATGTGTTTTTATTATTGATGCATTTATTTTCCAATTGAATGCATGTTGCATGTTTACACCAGGAACGTGTTTGAAAGGGAGAAGAATCGTCAAGTTATTGTAAAAATCATGTGCAATATTTTTGTTTGACTTGAGAGTCAGTTGTTTGAAGAGGCATGTTTTTTCGACTGTGTTTGGTCAATAAGTTTGTACACCGAGATGTAAGAGTACATGGCAATGTTCACATGATGTGAAATTTGTGCTTTGAAGGAGCAAAAGTATATGTCGTCAAGTTATGCTTCTTGCATGATGTGTTTTTTCAGATTGATGGTTGTGTTTGTGAAAAGATGTCATAGGATTTTGGAAGGTCCACTCTTGAGCGAGAGGCTCATGATTACCCTTCATTCTCAAATCATGGCATGAGAAGCATGTAGAATTGGAGGATGATGGACAAGAGGGACAAGATGCCAAAACTTTGCAGCCATTGTAGACCATTTGATGTGTTGACGCCAAGAAGCGAAAGAGATGGAAAATGCATTGTTCGAGATGTGGAATTTGGAACTGTGGAGGTAAAAATAATGGGCATTTATTTTCTTGTTATTACTGATATGGGAACTCATTGTTGTAGTTCACTCATATGGGTTTAACTTGGAAAATTGGTTTCCAAGGAGAAGCTTGCATCAAACACATGTGTGTGCAAAAGAGCAACATGATTCTCAGTGGGAAGGCCATCAGTCATTTTTCCAAGCACCGAGGGATCGCTTTGGTATAGCCAATGTTTTATCAGTCAACAAGCATCTAGAAACTATTGGATTGGGTCAGCAGCAAAAGGAGGATATCAGTTGAAACGCCAAGCCATTTGTAAGGCAAGGCATGTCAGTGAATTCAAGTGGTTGTCATGGATATTTTTTTTCCCATGTAGAATCAAGATGATAGAACTTTGGAAAGAGAGGAGTATTTAGTTCTCATGAGATAACCAGATTTTGTGGGTCCAAAATCCTGTTAGTGGGAAGGAGTGATCGGAATCTAGATTGGGGACAAAAATTTGCCAAAAATTCAAAGTGATCAGTATCACACCAAACTAGAATGACCGGATCGGGCCTGTCACTAGGAATCCGGTGCAATTCGTTTCATTCAAAATGGAGTCTGTATGAGGAAGTTAGAGCCCGCTGATCGTCATGCCAAAAGGGGGAATTTTTAAAAGAAACGGTCAAACAGGGTCAAAGGCCAAAATTTTTCGTTTTCCTCCAACCCAATGATAGGATGATAAGTGTATAATTATGATTGTTTGTGACAGCAATTTTTGATTGATTTGTGGAAGAACAAATGGCATGAAGACAAGTGGCTAGCCCAGAGGTTGCCACGTGCCCCCTTCCAAGGTCCAAATTCTAACTTTGGGTTTAGTTTGAATTTTGATTTTATATGGTAGGTCAAATTTTTATTAACAATGGCCAAATGACATATTTTATCAATGGTCAAAATTTTTCATTAAAGACCAAAGTCAGAATTTCATATGGGCAAAGATTTTATATCAATGTCTAAAAGGTTATATATGGTCGAATTATCAAAGGATAGATTTATATATTGTGGTGAAATATATTTATGGTGGGTGGAAAAATATTTACGCACGGGCTGGGCAGAGGTCGGGGCTCGACCCCACGACCTCCTCCAAACAACGCGGCCCCGTTACCATTAGACCACAAGTGCAAGACTTAATAGTCTATGTGCACCATATATATTTGGTTCAATGTTATTGAACTGGTGGGGGTAGGAGGGGACCAACCCCCTCACCATAGAACTTTTGCGCTATGACCAGGCGGAGCGCTTAATATTAATGGTGTGGATTAACATTAAAAAAATAATTTTATTAACCATTAAATCACATAATTAGCATTAATCTGATTTCTTTTAGTTCGTATTTGTTAATCACGCTTAACGCGTTAAGATCCAAGTTAATCGCACTTAACTTTAATTAATTCATAATTACTTCGGTGGTTTTTTTGGCGGAGCCCCCAAATTCAGCCACTTTGAAGAGTCATTCCTAGATGGTTTTGATGCTCTAAGCATTATGGTGCAAGTTGCAGAGGCATTGGAGCACTTTTGTAAGTGATTTTTCCACTTTGAAGATTAAAGAATCCTAGGGCCACTAGGAGATGGGATCATGCCATGACCATTTGAAGACATTTTCAGAGCTTGAAGAGTGTATTTTGAGGTTTTTGGGTCTTATGAAGCCATTGGAGCATTGTAGGTACATCCAGCTTTAAAACTGCACTTATCATCTAATTAAACTAGTGCTAATCATGGATTAAGTTTGGTGGAAAAACTGGCAGTTCCATTAATTTCGGCTCCAACTCCATAATTAGCGGAGTTAACTGGAGTTTCTCCAGTTTTAGTTGGGTTTCCTAGGCCAAAATTGAATGAGGCATAAATGGAGCATTTTTAAACCAATTTTGGCTCAAGAAGAGTCATTCCTAGATTATCTGGATGCTCTGAGCATGATGGTGCAAGTTGCAGAGGCGTTGGAGCACTTATGTAAGTGATTTTTCCACTTTGATGATTAAAGAAGCTGAGGGCCACCAGGAGAGGAGGTCATGCCTAAACCATTTGAAGACCATTTTCAGAGCTTGAAGAGTATATTTTGAGGCTTTTGGGTATTCTAAAGCCAATGGATCAGGTTTCAAAGCCATTGGATCACTGTAGGTGCATGTAATCCTAGAATTGACCATTAATCCCAAGAGGGCCTAACCAGTTGAAGCAAGTCCATGGAGATGTAGCCCGGGAGGGGTGAACTCTGTTATCAGCTATTGTGCAAAGTGTATGTTGTGTTTTATTTCTCTGCAATTTATTTTTTGTACATGAATTTTTAACAGCTAATTAACTCATAAATTTATCATAAAAAAACACAAAAACTTGACACATAAACCACTTCAAAAATGGCTAATTTGAGACGATCCTAAACACATTTTTTTAATACTAATGAGGGAGATAGCATAGAAAAAATAGTTTGCCCATATTTAAATAAAAAAGTAAAATACTGAGCCCTGAGGTTATGATCTCAAAAGTTTGTTTTTGCCAATGGCCAATTGTATTGGAGGGATCCCATAGGAATCCTACTCATGTGCTTGGTGGAAGATGAAGTCCAGCAAGTGATGGACGAGTTTCATGGTTGCCTCTGTGGAGGGAACTATAGTTTGATATCCACTGCACACAATATCCTAAAAGGCATTTTCTTCTAGCCCAAACTATTTGGAGAGGTCCACGCTTATGTCCGGGCTTGCGAAAAATGCCAACTATTTGTATAGAAATAGAAACTACCATCCTTACCTCTCATTCCAATTCATGTGGAGGAACCCTTCAAGAAATGGGGACTTGATTTTATTGATGAAATGCATTCCCCATCCAGTAGTAAGCACATATGAATAGTGACAGCGACCAACTATTTTACCAAGTGGATTGAAGTCGTGTTGTCCAGAAATTCCACTGATGCAGTGGTCATGAAGTTCATGGAAGAAAACATACTCCCCTGGTTCGGCTATCCAAACAAAATAATAATAGTTAATGCCCAAGAATTCAAATCAACAAATTTTGTGAACTTTTGTCAGAAATACAACATCCTGCTAGGTCACTCTACTACCTATTACCCACAAGGGAATGGATTGGTTTAATCTTCAAACAAGACTCTCGTGAGGACACTAAAGAAAACTATATCATAAAATTAGAAGAATTGGGACTCTCAGTTGAGGTTTGCCTTGTGGAAAAGCAGATTTACTACCAAGAGATCCACCGGTAAGTCACCCTATGAACTAGGATATGGAAAGGTTGTAGTTTTCCCTATATAGTTGGCAATGTAGGTAGCCAAATTCTTGCAGGATTTTGAAGAGGAAGTTGGAACCCAATACCTTAACAAGAAGGATAAACTAGTTGATCGAAATCCAAGAGAGTCAGGAATATGTAAACCACAGGATGATCATCTATCAAGATAAGATGAAATCCTTGTTTAACAAAAAATATAAGGATAGAGGCTTCCAGCTTGGGGATCTAGTACTAAGGTGGGATGTGAGGAGAGTAGACAAAGTTAAACATGGAAAATTTTACCCCCTATGGTTCAGGCCTTTCAAAATTGTTGAACTAAAGTGGAATAATACTTTTATATTGTAAAATATATAAGGAGAAATACTTAGGCCGCCATTCAATGGGTAGCTTCTCAAGTTCCCCTTCCAATTCTAAAAGAGACTTAGCCTCCATTCATTGTAAATATCGTTAGGTTTTTCTGTAAATACTCAGTTTATTCTTTCATTTTTCACTCTTATTTGTGTTTGTTAAGATCACTTTTCAATAATTTGACTCCCTACCCATGGGAATAAGGCACTAAGTTGTAGGATTCTCAATGCATTGAATGCAACATGTTTCCCCCAGGTGAATCCAATGTTGTCACCTAGAATGCTACATTTCATGCTAAGCATGCAGGAGGAGGGGTTTGCATGAATATTTAAAACTAAATCCAAAATCGTGAAGGCCCGCAACCACAGAGTTTGAATGTAAAATGGATTCTCGCTCAAGAGGTCAAGATATTTCAAAGGTGACAACAAGAGTTTAACGCTTGTGCTATTATGCAAAGGATCGTCGCACACTCCCCCTTGGGGTGCCGCGGGATCACATCGGCGGACCAAAGCGCACGGGATTTACAATCGAGAAGCCCCCAGAGTTTAGTATTCAAAGGAAACATTTCAAAATTCGATAGGATCCAGTGACCCCAAGCTTCCCTCGTTCACTCCCATTCGACCCATCAGGCACAATGGGGCCCACCCTCCACTCGGCCTCTAATTAAATGGCTAACTCCCGTCAGTCAAGACCAAAACAAACTCGAGATGAAAATGGTATGGACCCCTCTGCAAGAAGCCCCCCACCTGTTCTACTCACACCCTACCATGTGTCACCACCGTGATGAAATCACATCTTTATTATCCTAGCATTGCATCTGCTTTTCCATTATTTTTGTAACCTTACCGCCTCATTATCCCATCTCTCACTTATAGTTATTTGAATCATCCCCATCAGTCAGGTGCCTACACAGGACGTTACCCATACCTCTGCCTATCTGGAATCTGGCCCAAACATTTCTTTCAATTGCAACCACAAATCTCCAGGTATGTCCATCTCCTCCTTACCCACCTGTGATTCCATTACACGCTCCTAAATTGAATAAAATCTCACCCGCGACTCCTAAAACCCATGACGCTAAATCCCCTCCTGGCCCTGAGTCATTCATAGATACAGAGGCCTAAATTCATGACCCCATCGGTCCCTATTTAATGGCCACTTTGTGCTCTGACTTAATGGGCTACTATTATATAGGGGAATACCTCTTCCAAGTGGTCGACTCAAGCTTATACTATCAAGTAACCCGTATTGTGCATTATTTTCCAGAATGTGTCTCATGGCTTGCGGCTGCTTATATTGAGCAAAAATACTAATTCGTTTCGAATCATGGAAATAAGATACTCGAGATTACCCCCGAAATTATTTAGAAGGCCCTAATCTTCCCATCTTCCCCAGAGCCACAAAAATCCTCTGATGCAACCCCTTTTTATCATTTTTCCAACATTTCTCCTGAAAATAAGCAATCCTTGCTACGAATACTCCTTCCCCCTGGTTCACCATACCTACCTGTAGTGGAAAATTTCCCCATCTCTTCATGCGTTGAACTTATTTAGTCGATCATGTTTTCCATTTCTTGTTTACTTGAGGAAGATGATCCCAGTTTAGCCCTTAAATCCATGCTAGGGTTTTTGGATCTAATGACGCATCCAAACTATATTTTTGACATCCCTTCATATCTGTCAGACAATGTGATTTTTCAGTTTCGCCATTTCACCACTAGTCATGTTTTCTGATACTACTCATTACTCTTTTACTTATTCATGTACACTCTTGCTCCGAGATTTGAGCCCCTAGGCCTGAAGAAAATCACCTGCAGAAAACAACTCAACTATGTCTTCTACTGGAACCCTTTGATCCGAAAGATACCAGAGACTAATGGCTACTCCAAGGACATATCAGTATTTATGTCCATTGCTTATCAAATAATTCATGGTGTGCCTCTGCCTCAGATTTTTCTAACACAAAAAATGATCCTTCAACTCATTGAAGACACTTGTGTGGGATACTGGTACCTATGCGAGGATCACATGGAAATCAGGGTTTACGGCTGTGAACAACCTCCCTATCATCTTCCTATATTCATGATGATGTGAATTTTCACGTTATAAATTATTAGACAAAGCCTAAACATTGACCTAATCCACTTTGTCTCGGAAAAGAAATGATACATGTTTAAAATGAGGAATTTTATAAGGTCATTTATTATCAACACAAGACAGGCTTTCATCATAGTTGACAATCTTCTCAAGAAAATGGAATTTCAACAAGGAAATTTTTGGCACTGTGATCACAATGGAATAATTTCCCAAAGCAAGGAAAACATAAATTCCTTGACCTATATGCATGAATACAGACCTGAAATAGAGTGGAAAGTTAACTTTGATTCCTGGCCTTTGGATACAAATATGGAGACTAAAAGATTGGAAGTTAAGGACAAATCAAATAAAAGGATTTTCAAATCAGCTGAGGACAGTGAATTGGAAGAGGTACACATGAGTAAAGGGAAAAGAACCAGTGAGACTAAGAAGGAATAAATTGATACCAGGCTAATAGATACATGAGTGAAGAAGTATGGTTTATGGGTCATTTTTGAAGAATCCTCCCTAGTGGTTGCCTCAACATACATTGATGTAACGCTTTCCAGTTCTGAGGATAATGTTGTCGCTGCCCAACCTAGCTGGCATGTTGGGGACGACATGGAGGAGAGGAATATAAAGTCAAGGGAGAATCTACAAAGGAAAACAGCCTCCCATACATCATCTTACCATGCCATGCTTATGTCTACAATGGAAATATAGAGGGACCAGATGAAGCTCTCATTTCAAAACCCTTTAGAGCAATAAATTCCCTCAGATCCCAGTTTAGGTCATTGGATGTGATTTTGGATTTAGCTAGTGTCCCTCTGCAAGATAAAATGAATCTCCGCAGGCAAGTGGGAGAGATGCTATACAGTTAACTTAGTAAGCACGTCCTGACCATTCACAAGAGGGAAAATATGTTGGACAAGGCATCTCTCAGAGTAAAACAAGAAAAGGCCAACTCGATAGATCTCAGTTTACATGTTGAGGACTATAGGGAAAAGATCGTAAAATTGGGGTTATCCAAGTGAAAAATAGGCAGTGGAAGCCATCATCAAATACTCTCAGAGAGAGATCCAATAGTTAAGGAATATGTTGGAAATTTCATCCAGTGAACATGTGCAAACCAAGGATCTTGCCAAAGTGGAAGCAGAAAAATAAGTTTTATCTTAGGAGCTCATGAAAATAAACGATGAGAATATAGTGGTTCAGCAGAAGGTGGCATAATTACAGAGGCAAATAGACTCACACAAATACACATTAGTCATGCTTGAAGATCTGAAAAATCCCACAAGTAGACTCACCAAAGCACTAACGGAACTTCCATTGTCAAAAGGTGAAATCGAGAAATACCAAAGGGACTTGGAAGTCGCCCAAGAAAGTTTGATCCAGAAATAAAGATAGCTCCAATCCACCACGATAAGTGATGCAGGAGCATTAGGCTCAGAAAATCCTTTGTATTTTAATAAACATAGGGGTCTTGTGTTTTCAAAAGAATATTGGTTTCTTATGTAATTATTAATGTTTTTGAGTGACATTTAGAATAGGAATTAATTAAATATTGAGAGAAATTTGTAAATGTTCCTGAATGATTGGAGAACATGAGAGAAGTAGGATAGTTGAGATTCCATAGGAAATGAGAGATTTTAAATTTAATTGTAATTCATAAAGTAGAATTGGTTCCATGATTTTATGAGTTTGAAAGGATTTTTAGGGATAAAGGATAGATTTTAGAACTTAGAGGATTTGGAGGATTTTGTTGAGATAATGGAGGATCTGAACCTAAATTGGTTCATAATATTTTGTATAAACTATAAATCATAAAGGCAAAAGGAAATAGTAGAGAGTAGAGAGTAGGATTTAGAAAATTAGAGCTTGGATTGTAAGCCTACGAGCAGCAGGAAGGAAATGGCCACTGATTTGAATATCAGGCTGGGAAAGAAATATTTGTAAATATCTTATTATAAATACAGAGAACTCACATTTTGATTTTATTTTGAGTATATGGTGTGATTGAATTATAAATATATCAGATTATTTGCACAATATGGGTATGTATATGAGTTCAAGAAGAATTTGATGGAGAACCACACACAGAGAGGTGATTAGCAGTGGTCAGATTAGAATTGAGTCTGATTGAATACCCTAATTCAGAGGAATTCGCTTAGCAGTATTATCAAAACAGAGGAAGTTGGATGACAAATATATAAAGCAGAAATCTGATATCAGATCGACCGAGAAGAGATTTAAATTGGAAATATTACGGCGTATCTAGGCTACAATTCACGAGACTGAGTGTTTAAATGTTTTAATGAGTACAAATACTCATTTTATTGTTTGGGTTTTGTGTGGATATGCATATATCGAAGATTGGTAATCGATCACTGAATGGATCGATGCACTTGAATTATTAATGTGAACCTGCAATTCGCTATCCAACCACAATTGTGTAGAGACTGTGTAAATGAATTGCGGCAGGCCTGAGAAGAGTCAAAGGGAAAATCAAATTAATGAGAGTTCAAAGTGGAACCATGAGTAAATGGAAGACGGAACAGTGAAGATGGGTTTTGAAAACCACTAATGGTTTTCGCGTAGCAAAAGGATGGTAAGTGGTAAATCCTTGATCGATCGTGATAGTGGTTGTGGGCTGACACGTGGTGCCTCAATACCACTTATTTCGCGTGATTTTGGAACATCAAAAGGTATGCATCTTTATTATGTGACAACTGTTGGATTGTTGAGTTGGAGTGCGATGAAATGCCAATCGTCAGGTTTGAAAAATGATGGACAGTGAAAAAGGTATGTTGAAATAAAGTTGTGGGCCATAAAGGTTTATATGGTTTATTTGGGGTTTTAAACGTTAAATGGTGTGGAATTTTTATGTGGGAGATGTAATGTGATAACTGTTCGATGGATGGATGGGTGCGGATAGATCATTGGTGGATAAGTGAGTTGAAAAGCTATGGGGCCGGATATAATATTATATCGGCATTTGGTTTCATAACCAAGGTAAGAAATTTATTAAGTGGATATTATATAATATGACCGACGGAATAAATGGATTAGTAAAGCATTGGGCCGAACATAAATGTATGTTGATACCTTTGATAAATTTTATCAAAGTCGAAAGTATAAAATGCATTTCCATATGGTGGTTGTTTTATTATGATTTATTGAATGATTGACATGAACAATCAAAGAGCTTCTGCCTATAAATTTTATTGTTTTGGTTTTGAACCAAAGTCAAAGTTGGAAATATGAAATACCAAAATGGTTATTTTATATGGTAAATGAGAAAGGAAAATAGCTTCCGCTTAAGAGTATTTAAAGTCATAAAGGTTTAGACTTTAGATAGGAGTAAATAAAAGCTTATGCATATGGAAATACTCAGTTTTGAGATTGATGAGATTGTATTGAAATGAAATTGTGGGTTTTTGCTGTTGTGGCAGCATCAACAAGCTTTGAAACCCTCAATAATACTATTGAAGCTTTGAACCATGAAGTATATGAGTTGAATACCAAACTTAAGGGGAACATGTGTTTACTACAGGCCAAGAAGTTAGTATGGGATAAGATCATAAATGAAGTGAAAAATAATTGGGAATACTTCATACTGTTACATGAACAAAAATTGTCCATTAAATAATACGAGTTCACCTTGTTGTCAAATAGGGATGATGGATTGAGGAATTTCGATTTTGCGAAGAAGGATATCCAATTTCTGAATGGAAGGGCGAGTGACGAACTCAAACCCTTGGATGTAGCAGACAGGCTTAGCACAGTGGTTGAGATTTCAAGATTCATTCATAAATAAGAAGCTAGGGTCAGGGCCAAAGGATGCCTAAACGTCGCGGCCGAAGAGGTTAAAGCCTTTGAGGCTGCATTGAACAGGATTTTTAGAGATGGGTTGCCCAACTTTTGGGGAGAAAGGGGAGAATTGATGATGTGGGATCAATATGAGAAGATATTGGTGGTAGCCAAGAGCAGGACAGATCCCACTCATGAAAGGACATCCATGCTAAAGGGCCAAACGGTTGTGAACTGTCTAAAAACTTATTTCCAGTTGTTGGGCTCAGTAAAAAGTTTGTTCTGCTCCAGTCTAGATTATTCCGGTCTAATCAACCTTTTGTTTACATACCTGCTTTATTCACAAGTCGTTCTACCATCCATGACAGTGTGGCAGAAGTGTCATCAGTATGTGCATTCGCCTACAGTGCAAGTTGTCAATGCAGTTGCACCCCCTCCACCAATTTACCATAATGTGTGAAGAATTCTCGAAATATGTATTTTAAAGATTTTACTTTCAGTTTTATCAAATATTTTACTTTTTTTCATGTTGTTTTTTTTATTTTCGGTTAAATTAAGTTTTTTCCACAAGGCACGCCCAATTTTGATATGATCACTAATTGTAACATATCAAGAAATAATTTTTGGTTAACGGGCTCTTAGAGAAGGCCCTATAAGAAACAATGATATTCTACTAAACAAGGGTTCGGAATTTTTGGCAAGAAGTGTTTTCAATTTCCTAAAGTTGATTACAAAATTTTTGGTCTGTCAATGTATCGTTTCAATAATGACTAAATATACATTCAGCATGATTCCAAATCATATGTATATGTAGTATGTAACTCTTCTTATGTGTATGCGTGAAATCTTTTATGTTTCTACTTCTCAGATTTTATGTTACTTTAGCTGCTGGAATTGTCTCTTTTTGTCTGTGAATTCATTTTATTCGGCTTTTATGATAGATGCTCTATGAACAAAGAGAAGATGAATGCCTTAAAAGGGCTCCATAAATCTATGCATTTCACATTTCCCTCCTCTTCGCCTTTTCAATCTAGTTTTGACATGTCGGATTCTTATTGTGTTTTAAGCCCAACATGATAAATTTTCATCTCATTTTCCTCTTCTGCTATACTATAACTCAAATTTTTCATGCAAAGATGTGAATGGTCATGACTAACTGCAATATGGATTGCATCTTGTTTCGTGATTCGTGAGCATCGATCTTGTTATCATATGTCCAATTAGGAAAGGTTCTGAACCAATTTTTTCACATGAATCTTTAATAGAGAGGTTGGGTCATGTCAAGTCTAACTCAAGACCCTACTAATATGGCCTAAGCACTGGTATCCTCATCAACCCAGAGATTGTCTCTAGGAGTGACAACACAAACAATGGAGGTGAGTACACATAAAATGAATTCAGGGGGTTCTTTGTGAAAGAGAGCATCAGGAGAGAGGAAAACTCCATATAATCCACAATAGAATGGAGTAATAGAGCAGAATAATAGGAAGATTGTTGGGGAAACAAAATTTATGCTATATGATCAAGATATGCCAAAATTTCTATGGAAAGAGGAATGTAGCACAATGATGTACATACAGAACAAGGTTCCTCATAGAGAATTGGGGAAGATAACAATAGAAGAGGTCTTCATAGGGATGAAGCTATAGGTCGTGCGTTTTAGGATCTTTGGTAGTATATCATATTTTCATGTGTCGAAGGAAAAATGCACCAAGATTGATCAAACTACAGATAAGGAATATTTCTTTGGCTACAACGGAACGTCCAAGGCATTTAAGATATACATTTCGGGTAGTAAGAGGATCATCCTGAGATAGGACGTGAAGTTCCAAGAGGATAAAGTCTTTAGGAGATCTCATGAGTTGTTAGCAGGAGATTAGAGTGAGCCAGCAAAAGCTCTAAGGGTTGAGCAGCAGCAGCAGGGGCAGTCGCAAGGACAATAAAACGATTACAGTTATCAGTATGTCATCACTGCGACAACAACCCTCCAAAAAAAATTCCTACGTTAATTTCGAAGCTTGCACTAATTTTCGTTTCAAGCCCCCTTGAGTCGACATGTTTTTTATTTTTTATTCATGTGTTTTCTCCAAGTGTCACATCCTCCTAAGTCAATGTTTCTTAAGCATCGTCATTTAACCATTAAAAAACACTTGAGTTAATTATTCCATGGTTAGGTAAACTCATCATCTTTCTAGACTTACAAACTTGCCTTATTGACATGCACACACTAGAAAAAAACACTCAAAATCATGAAAAAGCAAACAAAAGCAAGAAAATCTCTCACAAAATCCAAAAATCACACTTTAAGTTGACAAATACATGCACTTGAGTTGAGCGCACTCCTTCGGGCTGAAGGAGTGCTCCCTACTTGAGCACACTCTTTCATGCTAAGCAAGTGTGCCCTACCTGGGCATAATCCTTCGTGTCGAAGACATGTGCCCTGTCGAGTTGCATGCATAATCCAACTTGTTTCTTGAGGGCGTGCTCCTAGAAAATAGGAGCCTTCTTAAATCCTCTTAACTAACCCTTTCATGCGATGACAAGTGGCACTTGCGCATCAATTATTTTTTCATGTTAATTTATTTAAATAAACTCATTTAATCATTATTTTCATGATCATTTCATCTAAGTTAAGTGCACAGCTGGGGAATCAATAAGCTCTTCATCAACCATTGTAGCAAGTAATTTTGAATGCCAAATACTTCTATTGCATTTCATGGTTTCACTGTCAAATATTTCTTTTGTTGTTGTTGATCACATGTTTTTCAGTTTGTTTGCTGGTGTTTCTGCTAAATATTCATGTTGAAAGTGTTAATCCATTGTTGCATGCAAGAGACTCTTCACATTCTTGAAACCTTCCATCTTCCACCATGAATGCAACAGCATCTATAAAAACTTGCATATATTTATCCTCCTCATCTTCTCATAAAATATTGTTGACTAAAATTAGTTCTAAGCTTCCAATATGCAGAGCATAATTATTGAGCTCAAAGCCCCATTAGCCTCGAAAATTGTGCCATGTTTGTCCAAGTTTTCTTCCTGAGCGCATGAGCACATCATGAAGGAAATAATCATTTCCCTTCGACCCTTTGGAGTGCTACAGTGCACCCTGTTTTTTTTATAGAACATTAGTGCAGAAAAAAGGCTTGAAGCCTCATTATTCATCCCTTCGGCATGCGATAGTGCACCCTCCTTTTCCTTGAGCACATTGGCACATTTTGAAGGTCCAAAACATTATTAACCTCATCCTTCGTCCCTTAAGAGTGAAACTGTGTACCCTCCTTGTCTCCTTGAGCACATGGGCACATAGGGAAGACCTCAAGGACCATTTTTCCATCCCTTCGACCCTTCAAGGTGCGACAGTGCGTCCGTGTTTATTTTTCTCTCGTTGTTGAGCACATGACCGCACTACAAAGATCTGAATCACCATGCATATCCCCTTCATGCTTTGAAAGTGTGCCCTCCTAGTTTTCATGTGTATTTTCCCTTGCATGCAAGTTATTTTAGGTTTTCATTCATAGTTTTTCATGATCTATCGTCTATAATGGATATTTGAACGTGATTTGCAAGTATTGTTACATAGTTAGGTTTTTTTAAGCTAATACTATCACTATGAGTGTGTTTCCCCACAGAGGTACTCGTGCTACAAGTGTTACCACTTTGTCGCCATCTATTGGAGACATGTTGCATCGCAAAGTGACCTCCAAAGAACTTTCAGAATCAAGCGTTGATGAACATGTGGAAGTTACAAGGCGCAATGTTCCCATATACGCAGATACTCGGTGCATCATTGATAAAGGCACACAGGTCACTCAGAGCAAAATATAAAACACATTCATGCAGGGGAGGTTTCTTGGGGACTTAAAAGAATTGCATGCATATATCAATATCATGAATTCTAGGGTGCACAGGATCGCATGCAAATTCCTAGTCATGCCATGTGTGGAAATAATTGAATGGATCATTACACACACAAATGACCCTCACATTGTGCTACACAGTGAGAGTGGTAGTCAGCTCACCACCTATATTGGTGAAGACATGCAAACATTTTATAAGATGCTCAAGAACACTGAATATGAAAACGAGGAACTTTTACACAAGATGGTAAACCCTTGACACTACTGATGCTATCAGAACATGGTATCGAGAGCTATCCAAGTTCTGTCGTCAACCATTTGCAGTGTATCCAATAAATATTGTCAGAGATGTCCATCAGTTCCTGATAGTTATGTATTGTTGGTTATATGGGCTTAATTACGCTAAGGTATTACAAGAGAACTGGATATACACGCTCAATTTAGTAGTTACTTGTGGCATATTTTTTAATTGGGAATATATCATATCATTTGAGTTGCAGCGTCAGGTGGGGCGAGAAAAATTGTTTTTACAAGCGAACCATGCACTAAAATTCTACATGTTTTCATTTATTTTAGAAGGAATCTTTACACAGTATGCGTTCTCGAGGATGAAGTGGAACTGGACTCCAGAGGAGAATTTCTCGATCTACTTCCACTAAAAAGTGTTATCTGAGTTGATCTTCAGAGGCATATATGAAAAATTAGCTGAATACTTCTTTACGGTAATATTTCACATGATTTTTTAGATCTATCCTCCTTGCATGATCGAACAGGTTAAGGAGTCTCTTCGAGATATCGCGGACTGGTTTGCAACTATAGAGGGTACATACATCGGATGCTTCGGTTTTCAAATATCCCCTCATATTATGTTGTGATATGTGACCAACAAAGTGGTCATGAAAGAAGTTGCAAATCAGCAGGACAAGGGATTATCAGGAATTCTTCATAGGAGGAAGAAATCCCCTTGGCTTATCTTTCCATTGAGGATCGGATTGTATGAATTAAAGAGTCACAAGGCTATGGAAGCAAAGATACAAGATTTTGATTGCCTACACTTCGCTACTAAATATTTCCATGGATATGATACCATTCGAATTGTCAGGCAACATTGTCAAAGGATCGGTCATAATACAGGGTACTCATCTATCTCTATAGCAGAATATGAGAAGATAAAGAACTGTTACAATCCCAAAATGAAGACACGTCCACTATTGGAGGCCAGTTCACCCCATGATCCACCAGCTCAAGACTTGAAAGAGCAGGAGGAGGATAAGGTAACACCTCAAGTAAGGAAACTAGCTCCCAAGAAAAGGATCATATATTCCTCAATAGGCAAGAGAAATAAGAAATGGAAAGATGATCCCTTAAGCTCAAGAGCTATAAAATCAGATCAAGAGAGAGGAGAGGAAGAGGTAGTAGGATGAGTTGCTTGAAGAGAAACAAGAACAAGAAGAAGAGAGGAGGGGGATGGAAGAAGAGCAACAGAGGCAGTCTTAGGAGGATGGATTACAACAGTTGCCTTAGGAGATAGAAGAGGAACAATTCAAAGAAGAAGATACCATCCAACCAATTGAGGAGGAACTAGGTACTCCAAGGGATCATCCTCTCATGGGCAGTCATCTTTAGTTTCGAGAGATGGGGATTACACCTCCACCAGTAGACCGAGTCATGGATGTGTGCAATGTAACTTTTGATCAATTGAAAAAAGAGGATCGTAAAACAAAGTTGCAAGTACTTCACATGGTATCCTCATAATCTAGTTTCAGTGACTACAGAGAGGGTGATCCTTGCTAACTCTAGACTAAATCCAAGGGAATTCATGGAAGAAAATGTTGCATTCACTATAGCGGCACATGAAAACACAAAATACCTGTTGAATGAGAATGCAAACTTAAGAAGATAACTTACTGCAGTGAATAAACGGGTAGAACATATTGCAGTGGAGAACTAGCAGTTGTCATCACAGAACTTCAACACCGAGGAATGGAAGTCAGCCATGCAAGAAGAGTTGGGGCCAATGGAGGATACTATGGCACGACTCTATGACAAGAAGATACTTATACAATAGGTCATGGCTCCTTTAATCGGCATTCATAAGAATGATCAAGAATAGGTGAAACTCTTGAAGATAGAAAATAGAGCAGTTGACCAAATGCAGCAATGAAATGCCAAATATCCAGATGCTCGGCTACATTTGAAAAAGAGGGATAAAATCTCTGCAAAAATAGATAGAGTTCAGCTGAGACTTTGCCGACAAAATTGCTCACATCCGGGAGCACAGTTGGTTAGTATTATGGCTGCCTACAACCAGTTGCATAATGGGTTTGAGTCTCTAACATAAAACCACAGGATGCCCTCCATTGGATCTCTTGAACCAAGCAGAGACAGTGAGGTCATCTTTTAGGATATCAAAGAATATGAGAAAATCAAATACGCAACGAAATGGGAAGGCTTGTAGGTAACCAAGGACATTATTTAACAGTATTTCTTTGCACCATTCAAAGCGCACATGAAGCTCTCATGGTTATCTAATAATGTACAATCAAGCTCCAAGAATATATTGACGAAGGCATCGGAGGTGAAGATGCGCTACAAAGGGGACTTGTCAATCTAGGTCGAAGCCATCGCGAAGGAGTTTAAAGCATGGCACATTTACATTACAAGTGGACTCCATGAAGAAGAAAATGATTTATCTATTTGATGAGTTTTTTCCCATAGTCATTTTTGTCTTATTAGGCCACCGTCTCATTTGTAAATTGTCTTATGCAATAAAGGTTATGAAATGAAGTCCAAGAAACACATGTGGAATGTGAAAAGACACATATTGGAATGTAAAGAATCATGTAGTGAATATGAATAGTGATAGGAGTTGAAGAGCCGTGAGGTAACTCAAATGTCATTGTATTTGTTATAAATGGCTCCTCAAAACTCAAGCAAAAGGCTTTTGGGGGTCATAGCTTTTGGAAAGCTTTAGATTCTAGAGGTATTGCCTTGGCTTCTCTTGTAAAGCATAAGAGATAGATCATTCTATGGAGAAACAAGTTGTGGCTTCATGTTCCACTATTGGATACAGTGTTTCATCCATGTAACAGTCTACTTGGGATCTTACACTTCTAACAAAATCTCAATGAGTCAGCATTCCTTCATACATGTATCGTAGATGTAGTGGACTATTCTAGTTATGTTTATGGTATTGTTTTTTATTCACATACTAAGTTAATGAACTATTTTGTTGCTTAGTTATGGCTATTATTGAATGAATTTTGTTATGCTTTAATGACTGTTGTTTGCTATGTGGACTAATCTACAGGTACTCAGCAACCCTTTCTCTTTATTCCTGGGTCCCCCTTTAGGATAGTACTATTACTTTTCTAATTGGTGGCTCGTTTCCCTCAGCAGTCATGGAAACCTCCCTCATATACCTTACATTGGATGTCTCACAAAGCTCACAATCTTGCTGCCCCAAAGGGATGTGTTTTCTCTTGTGTTGGTTGATACCCAAGGCATATCTTTAAATCATTCCAAGGGTGGTTGGGTCGTATGACCAGATGGGACTCCTACACAAAACGGTGTGAGGTCTAATTGGGACTTCACATCGGTGAGATCCCCTTACAATTTTGGTGGTGTTAGACTCCTGTATTTCACAGTATCACCAGGTGACTAATTTTTGCTTAGATTTCCATACTGAAAATAATATTCCATGGCCATCATTTATTTTTAGGAAAAGGGAAATCCTGACTGTTAAGAGCTTCAAACGAATCTATTATGCCTTTCGATTCAGAAAAAGGGGGAAATGTCATTGGTAAGTCAAAAAAGGAGCAGCATTAGATCATTAGCAAAAGCAAGGGCAACATAGAAGCAAAGTCAACAAAACATAGCAAACGAGCAGTGAAGACCGTTGGATTTGAGCATCAACAGCAGAGATTATAATCGCAAATTTTACAATATAATTATAGGAGCTTGCAGTGGGGTCCATCTCCCAATTGGGATCGCAAATCGCAAAACTTGAAAGGATGGGCGCAATGGTAAATGGTCAAGACTGCAAAGTGTGACGTGCAATGTTGGTGTGGATGCGATGTATTTCAGAGAAAAATCCTAAAGGATTTCAAGTCTGGGTGAATGGTTTTTTTTTACGTTGTTTGGCTTTGAAAAAGGTTTAAACACAGTCGAAAGGGCTCAGGTATAAAAAGGACAGAAAGGGTCGAGTCTGGTCCCACCTTACCGCCATGTCATTACCTTCTCCTCATCGCCCTCCATCATTCCTGCATCTCAAAATAGCCCCTCCTCATCCAACGGTCCTTGTGCATTTCGCACCCCCCCCCCCTCAGCTTCCGAAATTTAACCATTGGCGAGGTCCGAAATGGGTGGTGTTGCTTACCCCCTCCCCGATATGTGTCGCCCTTCCGTTATTTCGCACCCCCCTTCTATATTACCGCTTACCACCTAAGACCCCCTCCAAAAGTTGTTTTTGCTCGCCTCCAAGCCGTCGCCTTATTCATTTGACCACTACCATTGTTGTTGCACCATGTCTGCCAACCGCCATCCCTCCACAATCGAGCATATAAGGTATGTGCATCATTTATGAAGAAATAAGCTACGCACAGCAGAAAGACTTGGGCCAAACCTGACAAGGGGTAAAAGGCAAGGCGAGGCTGAACATCACAAAGAAAAGACGGTAAAGGTTGAGTCGGTAATTTACACAGAGATTTAACAGCAGAGACTAAAGGGGCAGCAAAGCACATCAGCACCAGCATCAATAAATGAAAGTAGCCAGTGTTGCACCATACTTAATTACCTAACGCCGACTTATTGAAAAAAAAGACCAGATGTCAGAGCCATCAAAGCTTTTAAATCATAAATCATAAAGAGTTGCTCAAAATTAATTTTACAGGTGATATGTTGTTAGAGATTTTTTACTCAAGCCTTGCGTGGCCATGCTTGTTTAATTTCAATTTTTTTGTAATAAATGAAGTTTTCCCAAGTAGATAGGGCAACCAACTCAAGTTTTAGTTAAATACTGCTCGAATTTTCATTATAGAGGGTTGGAACCTTGTTAGACTCTGTGTTGTAAAAGATCATTGTATTGGAGCACTATAACTGTTTTGATCTGAGCATCAATAATAAAGAGACCGTTCACAGGATTCATGAGCTACGTTAATGGTGATGTTATTTCCTTTGTGTTAATGTTTTCCTCTATCTTTTCATGTTGTGCATCAGTTTCTCTGATTGCAAAACAGAGCCTTTAGATTAAGATTTGCTGAGAAAGCACCTTAATTCTCTCTGTTTTAATTATCTTAATGTTTTCCTCTAAAGTATAGTTAAATAATTCTTAGCTGCTCTTTAGCTATTACTGAACTCACTGCTTTCTTTCATCTCATATTCACACTTCTAGTAAGATCCAGTCTACGTAGTTAGCTTGCCCTGTGAATGCCCCTTGAAAAAGTTGATGCACAATTCAGCCTTTTATGACTCCATAGCCCAATGGATTAATTTTCACAGCTCTGTCTATCCAACCACTCAATCAATTAAAACATGGCAACCCTCATAATTTATATAACTACCCTAATATCAGTATTTATAATTATCAAGCTAAATCATAAAAACATAGAAAGCCCTCTCTAAGTCTAGGGAGGCTAGGTCCTGGAATCTAAAGTGGTTTGATGTTGTCATCTATTGTTTTTTCTTGCCAATATTACAAATTACGGAGATCTAACATAATGGCGACCATACTGGGGACTGAGTTATTGGAAAATCTTAATATTTCATCAGAACTCAGAAACCCCAGTCAAAATATTGTATGATTTGAGTATTTTCCAAGATTGGTATCTGGTTTTTTATGGTGGACAACAACCAATCACAACAAAGTTGAAATCATCTACCTGGCGACTCCAATTCAGACCAGTTCCATTCAAAGACTCCACCAGGGGAAGGACCTGAAACATGACCAGTTGTCCTAAAAAGAGAAGGTATCCAAGCCCAAATTATATTCAAGAGATTGTTGTTTTTATCTGTAACTATGTTCTATCCTACTTTAAGCCTGATCAAGAGTACACTTCTAAGTTTTACTTTGATCATTGGCAGATTGATGAGCCTCAAAAAATTTAGCCCCAAATTGTAGACCATGTACATACTTATACACCTGTGCACATCTCGGATGCACTTGAGTAAAAACCAGTGAAACATAAGCCTCATGCTTTATCACTTGTCCCTACTAGATTCCCACATGGTTATAATCCTCCTCCTGCACTGCCTATACCTATAAAATTCCCAGACATATACAAGCCCTTGATTTCGCCTTCTATCCTCCATAACCTCCCGCAAATTTTATCAATCATCTACCCAGGTTCGATGGAGAAAGTGCAAAGATCACTGTTGAAAAACACATCCAAAATATTGAGGATTTCCTTGATCTGTTTGAGGTGGGAGAGGATGATGTGCACATCATAATGTTTTCCCTATCATTGCAAGGAAAAGTTAAAAATTGGTTTAAATACCTTCTATCTACAAGCATTAGTAATTTTCATCAATTTACTCAATTTTTACTAGATAGATGGGTGGTCATGGGAAATGTTTTTATCATCATGGAAGAGTATAAATTGTTAAAAAGGCAGCCAGGGGAGACAGTACAATATTTTTCAGCCAGGTTCAATAAGGTATACCATTCAATACCTACTAAGATAAAGCGACCCCAAGGATGGGCTCTCTTGCACTACCCAGATGCCTTTGATCTGGAGATGACATTCTAGTTAAGAGAAAGTGTAATGTCCCATAATAATTATAAAATAATAAATTATATAAATATATAATATAATTTAATAAATAAGTAAATAAATAAAGTGTCAAGAGAATAATAAATAAATAATAAATAAAACATTAAACAATAACTGGAGTTATAAATAAAATGGTAAATAATAAATTGGAGTCCTAAAAGAATAAACAATAAGTAAAGTTAAAGAAAGAATTAATTAACCAAAGTAAATAAATTAACAAAGAGTTAAACTGAGAAACTAATAGAAAGAAAGTTAAAGAAAGAATTAATTAACAAAAGTAAAACAAAGAGTTAAACTAAGAAACTAACAAAAAGGAAGTTAAACTAAGAGAACACTAAATTAAGTAAAGCTAACAAAAAGTAAGAGAACACTAAATTAAGTAAAACTTAAGTTGCATGTTGACACAGTGACTGTGTGCATGTGGTTCCCATTCCATGGTTTGGTCTATTTAATAGACATTGAGGAAGGTTCAAGGCATTCATTCTTTCATCCATTCTCTGGAGAGAAAGGTAGGGTGAGGCAAGGGATACCCTGGCAGTAGTACGTTGATTGAGGGCTCGGGGGTGGCCAGCTGTGGAAAGATTACATACAGCTGAGCCTACGGTTGGGTGGAGAGTTGTCCCCAAAACTATGTTGCGGTCAGCATGATTCAGCTAGCATTCAACCTTGGAGCCTCAGGTAAGGAAAAGCGCCATTACAGGTAAGTGACTTGCTTATGTTTCTGAAAATTTCATGATGGTTAGTTAAACAATTTTTGAGTTGATTATTTGTTTATGTGATATAATTAATTGCATGTTTAAATCAGGGTTGTTAGAGAAAGGGACCCTGCAACCCTAGAAGAAATGAAAAATGTGGTAGTTGATGTGGAAGCCAACCTACTGAATAGGGAGGAAAATTTAAAAGCAATAAAGGAGGACAAAATAGAAAAAGAGCAACTGATATATTCAGAGATAAAACTACATATGTTGGAAAACAAAGTCAACAAAATGATGCATATTATTAGCAGAAAAGAGGAACTTGATGTTCAGATACCTCATGTTCCATTAGTTTCGGAAAAGACAAACATTAATGTACCCAAGCAGTTTGAAGCCCATCCTGGACACCCTAAGACAGAAAATGATGGTTTCATGTACTCTATCCACAACATAGCCAAGGATGAATTCCAAAATCAAAAGGAGGCAGGGAAATCCTCAAAAACAATGTACATGATATATGACCTTGCATACAGAGATAGCCATCTCTAATATGATTTTCACGAGGAAGACTATAAGGTTAAGGTTGAGGCTGATTATTCGAAGCAGCCAACATTATCTTCTTGGGAAGAAAAATCTCAGTTATCACAATGCAAAGATGACAACCAAACTCTGCATACTGAGCAAGATTGTAAAGAGGAAAATGTTGGAAGTTGTCAAGTAAATACAAAATGCCTTCCTCTATCTTTTGCCTCACTCTTAAGAGAGCATTACAAGTAGGTTTCAAATAGAAAGGAGGAGGAACGCTCTAATGAGTCAGATGAGGAAAAGAGGGGTGATACAAAACCTTTTTCAGATAGGATCTGAAATAGAGGAGGAACCAATACATCCTGAGACTTTACCCTTATGTTTCACTTCATTTTAGATTGTGATAGGGAATCTGGATCACATTCTAGTTGATAATCACAGGAGAAGAGAACTCTCTCACCAATCAGGTGAGGTTTCAAGGTTTAATATTGGGGATACAACTGATCAACTAGTCATTGAAGGCCTAGAAGCAAAAATCATACATCATGCTTCATTTGATCCTATAGCAGATTATATGGAGGTTATTCTTAGCTCAATTTTTCAAACATGTATTCTCTATAAGGATCAAATACATCAGTTGTTGCCATTACATATTCTAACTTTGGTTATGAGGACACACAACCAAGCTATACTGTTGATTTTCCTGATGAGCAGTCAAGTTGTCCATCTGTTTCTGCTACTGCTTGACTCGTTGCACTGGCATTTTTGTATTATTCAGAACAGCAGCAATTTCAGTAGAGTAGGATAGCTAGGTGTGCAAATAATCTCAGCACTCTGAGCATCTTTCAAAATCTTAGTTTTAGATTGTTTTCATTTTCATATCAGTATGTTTCAGAGTTCAGTTTCAGAACAATTTTGGTCTCACCATTCAAGTTTTCAAGGTGCAATAGTATGTTCAGCTTGATGGATTGCAGTGGATAAGTGAAATTGTGGTTTCAGTTTAGATCTCAGTATGCTAATAAGCTGGTTGGCCAAGAAAGTGGTCTATTTTTATCAATCAAATTCAAGAGGAACAATCAGCTAGTTTACAGTCACTAAATTCCCTGACAGATCAGGTTGCAGTGTGGGATCAACCCAATGGATTAGGCTACAATTCAACGGTGTTCTTGACACCTCCTATGGGAGCTGCCATCCCTAGCTGGAGCCACTATTAGACTGTTGCATTTCGCAGTATCACCAGGTGACTGATTATTGCTTAGATTTCCATACTGAAAATAATATTCCATGGCCATCATTTATTTTCAGGAAAAGGGGAAATCCTTACTCTCAAGAGCTTCAAAAGAATCTATTATTCCTTTCAATTCAGCAGAAGGTGGAAATGTTGTTTTTAAGTCAAAAAAGGAGCAGCATTATATCATTAGCAAAATCAAGGGCGGCAAAGAAGCAAAATCGGAAAAACACAACAAACGAGCAGTGAAGACCGTTGGATCTAAGCATCAACAACGAAGATTATAATTTCAAATTTTACAATATAACCGCGGGAGCTTGCAGTGGGCTCCATCTCCCAATCTCGATCACAAATCGCAAAACTTGAAAGGATAGGCGCAATGGTAAATGGTGAAGACTATGAAGCGTGACGTGCAAAGGTTGGCGCGGATGCGATGTATTTCAGAGCAAAGGCCTAAAGGATTTCAAGTCCGGGTAAATGGTTTTTTTACGTTGTTTGGCTTTGAAAAATGGTAAACACAACCGAAAGGGCTCAGGAAGCAAAAGGAAAGAAAGGGTCGAGTCAGGTCCCACCTTACTGCCACGTCATTACCTTCTCCTCGTCGCCCTCCATCTTTGTTGTGTCTCAAAACATCCCCTCCTCCTCCGACGGCCCTTGTGCATTTCACTCCCCCCTCAGCTTCTGAAATTTAACCATTGGGGGGGGGGGGTCCAAAATGGGTGGTATCGCTTACCCCCTCCCCGCTATGTGTCACCCTTCCGTTATTTCGCACCCCCCTTATATATTACAGCTTACCACCTAAGACCCCCTCTGAAAATTTGTTTTCGCTCGCCTCCAGACCGCTGTTGTATTCATTTTACCACTACCACTGTTGTTGCACCACGTCCGCCAACCGCCATCCCTCCACAACCAGGCATATTAAGGTTTGTGTGCCATTTATGAGGAAATAGGCTATGCATGACAGAAAGACTCGGACCGAACCCAAAAAGGGGTAAAAGGCAGGGTGAGGTTAAACATCACAAAGAAAAGACGGTAAAAGTTGAGTTAGGAATTTATGCAGAGATTTAACAGTAGAGACTAAAGGGGCAGCAAATCACATGAGCACCAGCATCAATAAATGAAAGTAGCCAGCGATGCACTAGACTTAATTACCCAACGCCGATGTTAGGTATGTGTTATATTCTTTCCACGACTAGTCACGTGCATCCTCCTACGTCACAGGGGGGGAAATAGCCCTCTTTGTACGTTGCGCCGGGCGCAGCAAGGGGATCACAGGGGGGCGGCAGCCCCCCTTGTCGGGGTCTAGGGCAGCGCCCCAAGAAAAAAAGTTTGGACCTTGTTTTCTGGTGGGTGGACCCACCCATGGTTTTGTGCATGGGTTTGCACATGGTTTTTGGGCATGATGGCTTTTGGCCCCTAGTATTTTGTAGATCCAGTCAAGGGAACTACGGTTATGTTCTAATCCAGGGTTAATGTATTGGGGTTTATGTATGCTTTGGCATGTATATATATGTGTGTTGTAACGCTAAAAGGAATAATAATGAAAAATCAAGTTGGTCGTCCCGATTTGGGATCCAGGGGAAAATATATGTGTATGTTTTATGTTTTATGCTCTCACTATTGTTTATTTTCTGTTTTTAAGATTCGTTTGCAGATAATTTCTGTACAGGGTTAAAACCTACATTTGGTATCAGATTTGTTTCATCTTCAAGGGGATGCCTTTGCTGCTAAGTGGTTTTTTTCTTGGGCTTGAGGTAGACCCTGTTCAGTGGGAGATCTGCGAGATCGATTCTTGCGGTGAAAGAAGATGGCGAGCAGCGGGAAGATAGAGATCGAGAAATTTAATGGTCATAGTTTTCAGTTGTGGAAGCTCAAGATGGAGGATCTGATTCTGGATAAAGAACAGTGGATCGCGGTAGATCCAGGTACTAAACCAACGGCAATGTCAGATGAAGACTGGAAGAAGTTGGATCGGAAGGCGAAGAGCACAATACGGTTGTGTGTCTTAGATTCGGTATTTTTGAATGTATCTATGGAAGCTACGGCGAAGAATTTGTGGGACAAACTTGGGACTTTGTACCAATCTAATTCTCTGATGAATAAATTGTTCCTGCGAAAAAAGCTATATAACCTGAGGATGACGGATGGAGACTCGGTGACAGAGCATCTAACCGCCTTCAATACTGTGGTAAGTCAGTTTTCATCTGTTGATATTAAAATCTTAAATGAAGATAAGTGCATCAGTTTGTTGTGTTCTCTACCAGACTCGTGGGACAGTCTATTTATTGCAATAGGTAGCAATACAACTACCTTGAATTTTGATGACATTGTCTTAGCCTTGATGTCGATGGAAATGAGACGAAGAAATATGGAGGTTCAGAATGGAGATGCCTTATCTCTACGAGGAAGGTCCCAGAACAAAAAAAAGAATAAGGTTTCAAGTGGGATATCTAAATCTAGAGAGATATCTAAATCTCCTGGAAAGTTTGTAAAGGTGTGTTGGAAATGCGGAAAGGAAGGGCACTACAAAAAGTACTACATATCTAAAGGTACTAAGAAAGGAAAGGGATCTGATGATGCTCCTTCTACAGAGGCAAAAACCACCTCGGATGAAGGTGGGGATGTTTATTTGGCTTCTTATTCAAATACACATGTAGATCATAAGTCATGGTTGATTGACTCAGGTGCACCCTTTCACTTCACTCCCCATAGGGAGTGGTTCTGCGAATATGAGAAATATGATGGCAGTGATGTCTTCTTAGGGATGATAAGAAGGCCAGAATCGTCGGACGTGGAAAATTTAAGCTAAAGCTGCAAGGTGGAAGGATTAGAACACTTCCTAGTGTTCTGCACATTCCTGCATTGGCCATAAATCTAATTTTTGTAAGCAAGATGGATGATGCGGGTGTAAAAACTGTGTTCGAGAAAGATACCTGTAAAATGGTTCGGGGAGCACTGGTATTAATGCGGGGAGTTCGGATTGGAACTCGGTACAAGCTTCAGGGCAGCATTGTTATTGATGGGTGCAAAATTTCTGTGGTTCCCGAAAGTGGAGTGGAAAGCCTAGTGGTATCTAGAGAAAAAACCATGTTATGGCATCAAAGACTTCGACATATTGGAGAGAAGGGACTTGGGATACTACATGGAAATGGTATGGTAGAAGGTATGTCTAATAGCTCTCTGGATTTCAATTTCTCTAAACATTGTGTATATGGGAAGAAAAATCGGGTGAGTTTTCCTTCTGGTGCTAAGAAGGCGAACAAGATATTAGAGGTTGTGCACAGTGATGTGTTTGGACCTGTGTCGGTTCCATCACTGGGTAAGTCTGTGTACTATGATTCATAGATGACTTCTCAAGGAATACAAGGATATATTTCTTGAGGAAGAAATCTGAAGTCTTTGACAAATTTAAAGAATTTAAGGCTCTGGTGGAAAACCAGAGAGAGAAGAAGATAAAGGTGTTGAGGACAGATAATGGTAGGGAGTTCTACAAGAAGGAATTTGAAGAGTTTTGTAAGAAGTGTGGTATAGCACAGAAGAAGACTACTCCATACACACCTCAGCAAAACGAAGTTGCAGAAAGAATGAATAGAACGATGATGGAAAAGGCAAGAAGCATGCTCAGTGGTACCGGGTTAGGACAAGAATTCTGGGCAGAGGCAGTGGAGACTACATGTTACTTGGTTAACAGATCACCTTCATCAGCGTTGGAGGATAAGACTCCACATGAGGTATGGACTGGTAAGAAACCCTCTCTTTCACATCTGAGGGTATTTGGATGTGATGCATATGTACATGTTCCAAAGGAGAAAAGGACCAAGTTGGATAATAAATCTGAAAGGTGCATCTTTATTGGGTATAAGGATGGTTTAAGGGGTTACAAGCTTTGGAACCCGGAAATAAGGAAGGTTGTGTACAGCCGAGATGTGGTGTTTAGAGAGGTGAAGTATGTTGTTAAACATGAGTTCCTACCAAAGGAACCTGATAAGATAGAGTTTGAGCTAAAGGAGGATGAATCAGACTCTACAACAGAAGAAGACTCAGAAGAGGAAGAGCCACAAACTCCAGCTGTGAGAAGATCAGTTCGAGAAAGAAGATAACCAGAAAGGTATAATCCATATGCTTTCTATTCAAATTTTGCTTTAACTATAACTGATGATGATCCCAGAACCATCAGGGAAGCAGTAGATTCATAGGATGGAAAACTCTGGAAGGAAGCCATGGTTGATGAAATGGCATCCTTGCATAAAAACGAGGCATGGGATCTGGTGGAGTTGTCGGCTGGAAGGAAGCCCATCGGGAGCAAATGGGTGTTTAAGAAGAATATGAATGTAGAAGGCAAGGTGGAGAAATACAAAGCTTAGTTGGCAGAAATAGGTTATTCCCAGGTGTTGGGAATTGATTTTGGTGATATTTTTTCTCTTGTAGATTACTTTTATCTGTTGCTACTGCATTTGATTTTAAGGTAGAATAGATGGATGTGAAGACAGTGTTTCTTCATGGGGATCTAGAAGAGGAGATCTAAATGAAACAACCTGAAGGCTTTATGGTGAAGGGGAAGAAAGAACTGGTATGCAGGTTAAAGAAGTCTCTGTATGGGTTAAAACAGTCACCAAGGATGTGGTATCAGAAATTTGATACCTATATACGGAGACTTGGCTTCACCAAAAGCAAGGAGGATCACAGTGTTTATTTTAAATTAACTGGTGACCGTGTTATTTATTTGGTCTTGTATGTGGATGATATGTTGTTGATTGGAAATGACAAAGAAATTATCCAAGATTTGAAGACCCAACTATTCTCCAAATTCTACATGAAGGATCTTGGTGCTGCAAACTATATTTTGGGCATGGAAATTAAGAGAGATCGGGCAAAGAGGAAGCTCTGGTTAAACTAGAGGAAGTATGTCGAAACTATATTACAGAGGTTCAATATGTAGGATAGTAAACCGGTTAATGTTTCGATTCCTATAGGTGTAAATTTGTCTATTGAATAGTGTCCCAAGACACAAGAAGAAGAGGAGGATATGTCTTGTGTTCCTTATGCAAGTGCAATGGGTAGCCTGGTGTATGCAATGGTCTGTACTAGACCAGAAATTGCACATACATTGGGAGTATTGAGCAGGTTTATGTCAAACCCAGGAAAGGAGCATTGGACAGCAGTGAATCGGGTTTTCAAATATTTGCGTGGCACTAGTGATTTTGGCTTGTGCTACCAGGGAAGACCATGATTGGAAAGAGTGTTGGACATTCGTGGTTTTGTTGATGCAGAATGGGCTAGAGATCTGGACCAAAGAAGAACTACAAGTGGGTATGTGTTTGGCCTATTTGGAGGTTCAGTCAGTTGGATGAATAAAAGACAATCTGTAGTGGCTTTTTCAACTACAGAGGTAGAATACATAGTAGCCACTCATGCAAGCAAGGAAGTAGTTTGGTTGCAGAGATTGTGTTCAAGTATGGGGTTGGTGCAACAAGCTATAAGGATATATTGTGATAGCCAAAGTGCAATTTTCATGGCTAAGAACACTGCTTATCATTCAAAGACAAAGCACATTGATGTTCATTATCACTTTCTGAGAGATATTGTTGAGGCTAAAAGGGTGTTGTTGGTAAAGGTGGACACCTTGAAGAATGTTGCAGATGCATTGACAAAGTTTGAGAGCACTCAGAAGTTCTCTTAGTGTAGAGAAACAATGGGTGTTGCAAAGCTAGGCTAATGACTAAGCTCTCTTATGGACCCCTGCGGAAAGAAAACAACAAGTGGGAGAATGTTGGGTATGTGTTATATTCTTTCCACGACTAGTTACGCGCGGGGGGTGTCACAAGGGGGGTGACAGCACCCCCCCCCCCCTTGTACATGGGAGGCCCGCCCATGGTTTTGTGCATGGGTTTGTACATGGTTTTGGAGCATGACGATTTTCGGCGCCTGGTATTTTGTAGATCCGGTCAAGGGAACTACGGTTATGTTCTAATCTAGGGTTAATGGATTGGGGTTTATGTATGCTTCGGCATGTATATATATGTGTTGTAACACTAAAAGGAATAATAATGAAAAATCAAGCTAGTTGTCCCGATTTGGGATCCAAGGGAAAATATCTGTGTATATATGTTTTATGTTTTATGCTCTCGTTATTGTTTATTTTATGTTTTTAAGATTCGTTTGCAGATAATTTATGTACAAGGTTAAAACCTACAACCGGCTTATTGAAAAACAAGACCAGATGTAAGAGCCATCAAAGCTTTTAAATCATAAATCATAAAGAGCTGCTCAAAATTAATTTTATAGGCGATATGTTGTCAGAGATCTTTTTCTCAAGCCTTGCGTGGCCATGCTTATTTAATTTCAACTGTTTTGTAATAAATGAAGTTTTCCCAAGTAGATAGGGAAACCGAATAAATTTTTAGTTAAATACTGCTCAAATTTTAATTATAGAGGGTTGGAACCTTGTTAGACTTTGTGTTGTAAAAGATCATTGTATTGGAGCACTGTAACTGTTTTGAGCTGGGCATCAATAATAAATAGACCGTTCACACAATTCATGAGATATGTTAATGGTGATGTTCTTTCCTCTGTGTTAATGTTTTCCTTTGTCTTTTCATGATGTGAATCAGTTTCTCTGATTTCAAAACAGAAGCTTTAGATTAAGATTTGTTGAGAAAGAACCTTAATTCTGTCTGTTTTTATTATCTTAATGTTTTCCTCTAAAGTATAGTTAAATAATTCTTAATTGCTCTTTAGCTATTATTGAACTCACTGCTTTCTTTCATCTCATATTCACACTACTAGTAAGATCCAGTTTGCATAGTGAACTTGCCCTATGAATGCCCCTTGAAAAATTTGATGCACAATTTAGCCTTTTATGACTCCATAGCCCAATGGATTAAGTTTCACAACTCTGTCTGTCCAACCACTCAATCAATCAAAACAAACAACCCTCATAATTTCTATAACAAGCCTAATATCAGCATTTACAATTATCAAGCTAAATCATAAAAACAAAAATAGCCCTCTCTGAGTCTAGGAAGGCTAGGTCCTGGACTCCAAAGTGGTTTGATGTTGTCCTCTGTCGTTTGTTCTTTCCAATCTTACAAATTATGGAGAGCTAACAGGCGACATCCAACACCGTCAACATTTTTTGCGCTAGAAGGTGGTATAGATGACAAGTTGAGCATGTGAAGTCTACGTAAATCTCTTTCCTTTAATGGCTTCATTCCAAATCACAATCCTGAGGTGTTTCACTAAAGCTTTAAATCTTTCAATCCCCACAAAATTTCTTCATTACTTGTCACACTTCAAATTTGATCGCAAGGGTACAACGACCATATTTTATTACGTTGTTGAATCTGTCCAATCTACTTTTTGAATGGGGTTTTTTCTGAAGAAATCCATGTGCAGTTGTTTTCCCTTTGATTGGATGGTCGTGCGAAGCAATGGTGTTACTATTTATCCACTACTTCTATCACATCTTACAAACATTTGGTCGACGAACTCCATCTAGTTTTTGAAAAGTACGAATATCAAGATGTTCTTAACGAAATCAATCAGCTTAGAATGGAACCGAGTGAATCCCTTGAAAACTTCGCTAATAGATTTCGTCATATTTATTACGAATTCCCAGACGAGGATGTAGACTGAAAGTTCTTAAATGAGAAATTTTGTTTCTTAGATTGGGTGTCAAAGAAATCTTTTGAATTTGATTCCTCGTGTCCACCCAATCCAAAAGAATTTCAGCATCTCGAGGAAGAACCAAACATGCCTTTTGTTCCTTGTCTTCTGCCTTTTGATATTCCATGTTTTGAACCTCAACCGATCATTAAATTGGAAGATCAATTCGTTGATCAAGATGAACCCTTGGATGATCATGACCACGATGATTTTTTTCTCACAGAATTATACGGTGATGATTGTCCAACTAACATGGATGAATCTTTTTTCTTACATGAAAAATCAGATTTGCAGAAATTTCAAATGGTGTTTGAAGCGGTTATCAATGAATTCATTTCAGGTATATCTCTGTTTGATTAAGAAAATGATAAACTTATCATCGAATATTTTTGCAGTAATCTTCAAAATCTCTCTTCTTTGGAATCTCATGATTTGATTAATGAATCTTGTTTCAATAACCAGCTGACCATATTGTCCTCGATTGATTATCAATCTTGTCAGGATTCAAAGTTAAGTCACGCGAGTAGGACACTTCAACACATGTTGATGGTTATGTTAGGTTCCTTTCACCTTGATGATATCTCTGATTTTGGTCAGTCCGTCAATCAATTATAAAGTTTTATCATTCAGGTCACCATATGGGATGTTGACTCTCTTGTGAGGGATACTCATTTTATCCACGTATAATTTTTCAAACCCAAGGGAAGGATATTTAAATTGATTACAGATTTTCCATTGCTACATCCCATCTCAAACAAATCTCTTATTTGTAATTAAGGAACAAAGAATAATCGTAATGAATCTCTTTCATCATCCATCGAAGAATATCACGTGCATTAGAGCATGGATTATGGCCAGCCTAATGGGATTTCTTATGACATGGATTTGTCTTTGTATAGTATTTTTGGTGTGTATTTCCCTAAAGGTTGTTTCCATGATCCCATCGTGAACTCACTAGAAGATTCTTATCGGCCCAAAGCTATGTCACATGGCTTGTACTTGCATACCTTTCGCAAGGTTTTGTATGGTCACAGGCTATGTGGTTTTTGTTGTCGTGAAGTCTATTGTGTGGTAGATCAATCACGTTCAATACACTAGTGCAGATGTTTGCATGGTTCCCTTTCTTCATTGCACTTCTTTTTTCTTTAATCCTCCGCAATCACATCTTATGGTCTCGAGGTCGAGAGAAACTTCTATGGCTACATTGGAAATTTCACTTTACGTGACCGGGCCCTCTCTGTGTAGGTTAGGGTAGGATATGTTGCACGTAGTTAGATGCATTGCATTCTTGATTTGTACTTTCCTCTCATGTTTTGGTTTTATTCTTTTAATTTTCTGTCTTTGAATAATGTTGGTTTGAGCGTTCAGATGATGTGGCTTAAATTTTGTGAATGGAAAGTTGAAGCACACAGAACCCTTGGCTTCTCTACTACCCTCTTCCTTGATTTGGTTTATCCCTTCAGTCGATGATTTTTTTGATGGAAGCCCGCATATATTTATGATTCCCCATCATGCAGTCGACCCTTTTATGAATATGTGTGCATTATTGCTTATTTATCTGTGTAGACTAAGATAAGCAGAAAACTTTTGCGATTAAAGCACAGAGGTCTAAAACCTGTGTTTGAAGGAGCAACCTCATCTGCTCTCAATAATTCAATATTCCTCCTATGCCCGAGAAAATAATAAGTTCATATGCACATATATGAAAAAGAAAAGAAAATATGAAGAGTGAAAGAAGATTAAGGCTTCATGCGCAAGGAGGTGAAGTAAGTGACTTCATCGGGATATTGTCCAGGCTCATTGGCAGCGAAGCAACATTTGTGTCCCTGAAGCGACTCCGTCGAGGTATTGTCCAAGCTTGTTGGCAGCAGAGCAACGCTATAGATAAAAAATTCATACTCTAGTTGTTTCATTCATCATACTATATTATCCTTACTTACGTTGACAGGATAAATATACAGCTTGTTATATTGTTGTGTTATGCCCAGAAATGGAACGGGGGAGACTATATCTCTAACCGGGTCACAATGGGGAGCTAGGGTGACCTACTGATTGAATCAATACTTCCTGAAGAAATGAGACCCTACGCTTACAATGAGACGATTTCAGAGAAGCTGGAGTTCTCTCAGTATGTCACTAAGTGTTGTCGCTGCGATATCAACCCTCCAAAACGTTTGCCAGTGTCATTTTCGAAGCTTACATTAACTATCATTTCAAGCCCCCTTGAGTCAACATGTTGTTTGATTAGTTATTCATGTGTTTTCTCCCAGTGTCGCATCCTCCTAAGCCAATGTTTCCTAAGTGTCGTCACTTAACCATTAGAAAGCACTTGAGTTCATTAGTCCATGGTCAGGTGTACTCGTCATATTTCTAGACTTACAAACTTGCCTTATCACCATGCACACACTAGAAAAAAACGCTCAAAAGCACACAAAAGCAAACAAAAGCAAGAAAATCTCACACAAAAGCCAAAAAGTGCACTTTAAGTTGACGAAGAAATGCACTTGAGTTGAGCGTACTCCTTAGGGTTGATGGAGTGCTCCCTGTTTGAGCGCACTCTTTCATGCTAACCAAGTGCGCCCTACCTCGGTGCACTCCTTCGTGTCGAAACTTGTTGCATGAGGGCGTGCTCCTAGAAAATAGGAGCCTTCTTAACTCCTCTTAAATAACCCTTTCATGTGACGAAAAGTAGCACTTATGCATGGATTAGTTTTGCATGTTAATTTCTTTAAATAAACTCAGTTAATCAATTTTTGCATCATCATTTCATCTGAGTTGAGCGCAAAATTGGGGAATCAAGAAGCTCTTTATCAACGAGTGCAGCAAGTAAGTTTACACGTCAAATCCTTCTCTTGCATTTCATGATTTCACTGTCAAATCTTGATTTTCTTCATTAGGGAAATTTTGAGGTCTAAAATAGGCCTCCTAAGGAAATTATAAAATAATAGTGGAAATAATAAAATAATATTAGATTATATCATCAAAGTTTAGAGGGAAAAAAGAAAAAAATACTTTTTCAACTCGTATTTTCAACTTATCTCTCTATGAGTTTACTCAAATTTCCAGCGGAAACACTCGTTGGATGTAGAATTTGATCCTCGTCTAAGGAGTACCCATGTTCCATACTTTTGATGGACCCTAGTACACTAAAAATGAGAAATACATGAAAAACGTGACTGCAATCTCATTTTTTCATGTATTTCTCATTTTTTGTGTAACAGAGTCCATCAAAAGTATGCAACATGGGTACTCCTTAGATGAGAAATTAAATTTTGCATCCAATGAGTACTCCTGCTCGAAATTTGAATAAAACCTCAAGGACATAAGTTGAAAATACGAGTTGAAAAAGTAGTTTTATTATTTTATTATTTTTTAATATTTTTACTTTTTTACTCCAAAAATGGTGAATCAACCCCCATGGTTGACATCATCATCTTGAATCCTATTGCTTCTTATCAAGTTTATTTTGGTTGTAGATTTTTCTTAGGAGGCCCATTTCAGACCTCAAAATTCCCCTAATGGTTGTCGATCACTTGTTTTTCAGTTTGTGAATTAAATTTTACATCCAATGAGTGCTCTTACTCAAAATTTGAGTAAAACCTTAAGGAGATAAGTTGAAAATACAAGTTGAAAAAATAGTTTTATTATTTTATTATTTTTTAATATTTTTACTTTTTTACTCCAAAAATGGTGAATCATCCCCCATGGTTGACATCATCATCTTGAATCATATTTGTTTTCATAAAATTTATCTTGGTTGTACATTTTTCTTAGGAGGCCCATTTTAGACCTCAAAATTCCCTTAATGGTTTTCTATCACTTGTTTTTCAGTTTGTTTATTGGTGTTTCAGTTGAATCTTCATGTTGCAAGTGTTAATCCATTGTCACATGCAAGAGACTATTCACATTATTGAAACCTTTCATCTTCCACCATGCATGCGACAATAACCATAAAACCTTGGAGATCCTTCTCCTCATATTATCATTGAATCTTGTTGATTGAATTTAATTCTAGGCTTCCAATATGCAGAGCACATTTCTTGAGCTCGAAGCCCCATCAGCCTCAAAATTTGCACCCTATTTGTCCAAGTTTTCTTCTTGAGCGCATGACCACATCGTGAAGGCACAAAGCATTTCCCTTCGACTCTTTGAAGTGCTACAATGTGCCCTCTTTGCCTTAGAGCACATGAGTGCATCACGAATGCACGAAGCCTCATCATTTAGCCCTTTGGCTTGCAACAATGTGCCATCCTTTACCTTGAGCGCATTGGCGCATTTTGAAGGCCCGAAGCCTTGTTAACCTAATCCTTCATCCCTTCGGAGTGTGATTGTGCCCCTCCTTGTCTCCTTAAGCGCATGGGAGCATAGGAAAGACCTCAAGGCCCATTTTCCCATACCATTGACCCTTCAGGGTGAGACGACGCGCCCTTGTTGATTTTTCTTCCTTTCTTAAGTGTATGAACGCACTACAAAGCCCCGAGTGACCATGCATGTTCCCCTCATGCTTTGAAAGTGTACCCTCCTATTTTTCATGTGTATTTTCTCTTGCATGCAAGTTATTTTAGGCTTCGCAAATTGACCTCCAACAAACTTTCAGAAGCAAGCGTTGATGAACCTATGGAAGTTACAAGGCCCAATGATACCATATAGGTAGATACTCATTGCTTCATTGATAAAGGCTCACAAGTCACTTGGAACAAAACATACAACACATTCATGTAGGAGAGGTTTCGTGGCGACTTAGATGATTTGCATGCATATATCAATATCAAGAAGTCTAGGATGCATAGGATCGCATGCAGATCCCCGATCATACCATGTAAGAAAGTAACTGAATGGATCATTACACACATGGTTCATTCTCAGATTGTGCTACGCAGTGAGAGTGGCATTCAACTCGCCACCTATACTTGTGAACATATGCAAACATATTATAAGATGTTGAAGCCCACTAAATATGCAAATGACAAATTTTACACAAGATGTGCAACCCTTCACACTACCGATGTTATCAAAACATGGTATCGAGAGCCAGCCAAGTGTATCCGATGAAGATTCTCAGAGATGTCTACCAATGCTTGATAGCTATGTATTGTCGGTTATATGGCTTAAAAAACGTTGAGGTACTCCAAGAGAACTCGATATACATGCACATATAGTAGTTACCCGTGGAAACGTCAGGTGGGGGTATATCCTATAATTCAAGTTGCAACGTCAGGTGGGGCAGGCAAAAGCATCTTTACAAGCGAACCTAGCGCCAGAATTCTACATGTCTGCATTTCTCTTAGAAGACATTTCTGCATAGTAGGTGTTCAAGGGATGAAGTGGAATTGGACTCTTGAGGAGAAGTTGTCAATCTACATCCATTGTCTCCTGCTGTAGCAGGAAGCAAAAGTTTGTTGCACTAGTTTTGCAAAGGCAAAATACATGGCAGCTAGCATGGCTACATGTGAAGCTATTTGGCTTCGAACGCTGCTAGTAGGTTTGTTTGCTCAGCGAATGTATTCGACCTATATCTACAATTACAATCAGAGTTGCATCAACCTCTCTGATAATATTATGTTTCATAATGGGTCGAAGCAACGTGGGTTAGTTTTTGTTGGACGCTCCCTATGTGTTTCGTGACATGGACTAACTGCCTCTAGTGGATCATTATCTCTGGTGATGTGATCGTTGACCAACACCTGTTGGTTTTGGTCTAACCGCAATCGCGATGCCCAATAAGTGGTATCAGAGCGTAGGCCACGAGTTCGATACACACCTGACTCGTGTTGGCAAGGAGATTGTTGGACATTGGATAAACCAATTCTCCCCGTGTGTTTCATGACATGGACTAACAGCCTCTCGTGGATCCTTATCTTTGGCGATGCGATCATTGACTAACACCTGCGAGTTTTGGTCTAACGGCAATCGTGATTCCCAACAGTTTTTTTATAACATGTTCCCACAGATCATCAAGATAGAAATATTATCATAAAGGCCTATGGTAAGGCAAAGATTGTTTTCTTCAAGGGCAAGATGAGAGTATTGGAGAACACCTTCCTCGCTAAGAGGGAGTGTTATTTTTTTGGTAGCAACAGACAATTGTTGTAGTCTCTGTGGTGTCTCTGAGGCTAGGGAACACATTTTCTCCAATACCAAGAAAAGATTTCACGAGAAAACGTCTCAATTAGGTTAACTAACCAATTATTAAAATTTCCCTAAGTCTAACTTAGGAAAACTAGTTAATTAAATCAAATTAATTGAGGAAAATCAATTTTTCTCTAGAGACTTCCGAAAAAGTCACTTGATGAAGTCAAGATTATCTTAGCCAATTGTGATTAGATCATGTCCATTGATTACTCAGCGAGAGATTATAAAAGCAAGTCAATAGGGTTGGAGAGATACACTCGAGCAATTCGACTTACCCAATTGCAGTGATTTAGCAAGGTCACAATTGAAACAGAGGGAGACACCAGTAACAAGGGTTTGAGCAAAGATTTGGGAGAATTCCGAAGAAGATTTCCCCAGGTTTTCCAGTGTTCTAGTGACATGAAAGGAGGTTGATTTTATCAACAAAAGAAGGTTGAAATTAGTAGTGCGAGTCAAACAACTTATCAATGTGAGTTGTAAGAGAGCTTGTTTCAATGTGCCAATGTCATATTAATCACCAGAAGGCAAAGCAAGTGGTGTTAGAGGCGGTTCGACCCACGTGAAGTGATTTTATAGGTTATACGAATTTTCTCGAGGCATGTAGAGTGTATTTATGGCAAGCAATGTGAATATGCAAGAGTGTGAATGAATTGTTGGGAAGAGGACAAATCGATTTGTAAAGGAGATTGTCTCCAAACTATTTTACTCATGGAAATTATTATTTGCTTGAGCTTTGCCATCATCTGGCAAGAGTATCATTGTACTCTTAAATTGTTAAAGACTTTATAACATAAACCCTCATCTTTTTAGTTTTCCCCACATTGGGGATTTTCCAGTGACTATTGTCCAAAATCCCAGCATCCAAATTTGTGTTCATTATTTTCTCAGTTCCAATATTTTATTTGTAAAGACTGGAATAGTGAATTTTTTGTTATTTGCCGAATTAATTCAGAAGACAAATAATTTGCATTAGATAGAAGATTAAATTGCAGTTATTACAATCATGGAAATTTCACACATGGAAACTAATTATCAATAATGATATCTAGCATAATATATTACTAGAAAAATACATTTTATCAAAGCCAACAAGACCTATGTTGGAGGCCCAAGCTTTTGTAAAGCACTTATCTCTTCCTTTACCATTATCAATAATTTATCGATATTGGAAGATTGGTGATGGAACTAATGTCATAATTGGCATAAAAGAGCCAGACAAAAGACACTTGTAAACAAACAATAAAACTACACCTTTTGATATAGCAATCTCACTTCAATAACATAGAGGTAACAAAGGAAAATGCAAACCAATGGAGCAACTTCACTAAGCAATTATCTCAAGGAAGCATTAACCATAGATTAGAGGAAGAATGACTTATTCAGGGGATAATCCATTCCTTGTCATGTAACTGATAAACCTAGGGTACACATCAAAGTACACTAAACAATGAACAAAAAAAACATGATGATGGAAAAAATCTAGAAAATCTCAACCCCCTAAGGAACCAAGTTTCAACTTTGTTGCTTCTAAAATACTATACATTGACATAGGACAATCTACAACATAGAGGTTGGGAAGGAGCTACTAAATCCATTTTTTGTAAACAGCGCTTAGAACCTATAACCATCTACTCATTCAATGGTGCTACTTTTCAAAGGAGGTATGGGTCACTACCTCAAGATTATTGATGCGAAATATCACATTGGAAAGAGTAGATACAAGTCAAGCCCTAGAAAATCGAGTTAACTTTTCGAAGAACAAAGATCAAGCACAAGCCCTTAGAGGTAATCCAATTAGTATGGCTTACAAAAAATGAATCAATTTTCCAAAGCTAACCCTTATAAGGTTCTTATATGTTAAAATTTGGAAACCTTACAAGCCCTTAGAGGTAATCCAATCAATATGGCTTACAAGAAATGAAACAATTTTTCAAAGCTAGCCCTTATAAGGTTCTTATAGGTTAAAATCTAGAAACCCCACAAGCCCTCCTACGCAAAAAAATTAGCTTCCTCAAGTACTGTGCTTGCCCCATCCACAATCAAAGCCCTATCTAAATCACTAGGTTTCTTTGACAAAGTACTCACAAATAACCCAGAGGTTGAAGGAGTTTGACAAAAGGCTTCTCCACACCACTCAACATTGTGTTGGAGAGAGGGGTCATGGATATTGATATGCATGACTCATAAGTCATAGTAGGTTGAATCAATGGAACAATGCAATCCAACTCCATTCTCCATCAAGCAAGCATGAGGAGAACTAGAGACAAATTCTCAAGATTCAACATCAACAAAAGTTGTGGTACTATTTAATCTTGGCCCACTGCATGTGGACGCCCCTAGTGGGGAGGCCAACACCTCCCTCACTAAGACTCTATTTTGATTTATATCAAGAAGCTTTGTTTTGTTTAGTAGAATCCTATAAATTAAACAACATTCTCTCAAATATTGTTTTACCATGTTCTCTTTAATTGTTCAAAACTATCCTAGAATAACTCAACACAAATAGTCAACACATTTATGAATGATTAGGGATTCAACCATTATAAACCAACTAACTTTTACACTATATATATATATATATATATATATATATATATATATATATATATAGAGAGAGAGAGAGAGAGAGTAGTTTCAAAAACCGTAACTCTTATGAATATAATAGCTCAGTCAAAAAGCTTGCGATGGCAACAGGAGCTTCTAGGGTTCACAACTTGGCTTTTCTGGTCGGCGCAGGCTCCGCCGCTCCAGAAACCGGACGCCCTCAGCGCCAGAGCAAGGATGCAGACCTGAATCTGCAAGAATGGACGCTCTTGCACCGGATTATACACGGAACTCATGATGCAACCTTCTGGGCGGGCACATCCTTGGCATGTGACCCGGACTGCATTGACGCCGCGGCTTTCATAGCCATTCACCATGACCCCACCTCAGCAGCACGCCAGCAGCGATTCTGCCTCTCGAATCCGCCAGATCTGTCTGCTGAGGTTACACTGTTGGAAACATGCATCAACTGGGTTGCAGCGCTGATACGGCAAGCTAGAAAACCTCTGCACAGAGCTTTCTGTGGCTTCGAGGTCGCAGTCTGGGAGGCTGCATTCCTTGCAACGGTTCCAGAAGATTTTAAATCGGCTGCCCACGTCTCATTTTTGCCAGACTTGCTTGCAGAGACACCAAGACTGGCAGTTCAAATCGTCAAAGAGAGGGCTCCTCATCCAGATCTGGCCAACGCTCATAGTCTGGCGAACCAGGACTTAGATCTGTCGTTGTTTTCATGGGATCAGCTTCTCTCGCAGGGGAAATCCCCTTCCCACCCTCGATACAGCCTCTCGAACAAGCAAGGCAATCCTGATAGGAGGTTGCCGCAGGAGGGTTTCGATTTTCAACCGGCTGCTCTTAAGGCCAATCACCTCTCTTCTTTCCAGATCCAGATCACGCTTCTATCCGGCAGAACCATGCTGCATTGGGTGCAAGCTACAAATTTAGTGCAAGATCTCTTAAACAATCTCGAACGTAGATTAGGGATTCCATCGGAGCTCCAAAGGCTGCTACACAAAGGTAAACAACTTGAAAACCCTTTTCCCCTCTCTCATTACAGCATTAATAGAGATGCATCGATTGTGCTTTCCCTGAGACTCAGAGGAGGAGCACCTGGGCAGCCATCCTCCACTCCCGCCTGCTCCTATAAGGATGCGGTTCATGCACAGCTGCCCAAGAAATCTGCTTCTTCAGCTGAGGCTCCCAAGCCTTTCCTTGTGGACAAGACGGAGGAAGTCCCCTCTATTGAAATTTCCAATCCATCGCTGGACGAACAAATTCAGATATATGCAGAATCTGCCATCATTTGCAGGTTCAATGGCCTTTGGCCTCGAACAACAGATCTATATCAATGGATCCACGCCAATTGGACAGACAGATGCCAAGTCCTCCTTTGTTCAAAGGGTTTCTTCATAGTAGTGTTTCCATTCAGCGAAGATTATCAGAAAGCCTTAACAGAAGGCCCATGGTTCTGGGGAGCAGCCGGACTTTTTCTCACTCCTTGGTTCCCAGATTTCAACCCCTCTTCAGCAGTTATCACCAAGCTTCCCATTTGGGTCCGTCTTCCAAACCTTCCGGCTCACCTCTGGCACGTCTCGGTTTTCCAAGGGATTGGAAATGCCTTGGGCCGCTTTCTGGCTACTGATACCTCTCGAGCGGACAAAGGAATCTATACCTATGGCAAAATTTGTGCGGAAATAGATTTAAGCAAAGGACTGCCTGATCAGATCAGCCTCAAGATTGGGGACTTTCACTGGACACAAACCTTGGATTATGAGAACACTGCATTCCGGTGCAGAAATTGTCATCAGACGGGGCATCTTCAGAACACCTGCTCCAGCTTCCCCGGCAGAACAAAGAAAACCAATAGCAAATCGAAGTCCAAGAGCTGGAAACCTTGCGATCCACCCCCCATGAATGATCTAGAGTCCTCCAGCTCGGATGAGGAAGATTTGGAAGAGGATGGAGAGAAAGATGTGCACCAGCAGGTCACGCCTTCGGCCAGCCCCGAGGATCCCTTTGCCCCTCCGATCCCTCAGAAACGTCTGCATGAGTCTTCTTCCTCCGATTCAGACAAGGAGACTCATTCTACAGTGCAAAATAATCTACAATTGGTTCCGGCCCAGTCAAATCATAATGGCTGGGTCAAAGTCATTAAAAAGAAAGGGAAAAAAGTTCGACTGGAAGTCTCTACCCACTCTGGGTAGCTTCCTCTGTTTCGCTCTCCTTTTTATGTCATCCTTGTTCTCTTTTGTTCATTCCATGGTCACTTTTGGGGTCCGAGGTTGAAAATGTTTCATTGTCGGCCCCTTGCTTCTATGCTTAGCTTTTTGCAAGCTCTGACTGTACTATATGGTTTTTTCTTAATAGAATTAGACTTATTTAAAAAAAAAAAATAGCTCAGTCAAACTTTCAAATTAAATTAAATTTAATGCTTGCTTGTTAAAGTCAACAAATTTTGAACTATTGATTAAATTCAAAATTACTAATTTAAATTTCAATCTATAGAAAACACTCCAACATTAAAAAGAAATTAGAGTAATTAACCTCTCTATACCATGTTAGACTATAACATATTTGAGTTGCTTGTGAAATTCATCAAATTTGAACTTTATAGATTGAATTCAAGAATACAATGACTTGAATTTCAATCTATAGAAAATATTTTTTCATCGATATTAATCTTTTTGAGAGAAATGAAACTCTATACCATGTTAGTTTGAGATAAATGAACCTCGATACCATGTTTGTTTGTTAGTTTGTAATGCTTTTGACATGAATTTTCGAGAATCCCTCTTTAATGCTCACAAGTAAGTAATACATAAATATCAAACATTAAAGATGTCTTTGTTAAGCAAGGCACCATGAGTAAAGAAAAATGGGATTTACTTATAACGAGATTTAAGTAATTAGTTGACATTTAAGTAATTAGTTTAGAATAAGTATTAGTCATTACAAACCATTGCAAGTTGAAAGAAAGTTATTCCCATATTATATTAATGAATTACAAATACAAGCAGGTTGTAACACTAATTGTACAAGTCATTATATTCTTCTTATAAAAAGTTAAAACATAAAGACAATGTTTTAAAACAAGAAAGAAATTTATTCCCATATTATATTAATGAATTACAAATACAAGCAGGTTGTAACACCAATTGTACAAGTCATTATATTCTTATTATAAAAAGTTAAAACATAAAGACAATGTTTTAAAACAACTTGATTTAACATATTCGTCACCTTTTCACATTCAATTAAAACTTGTAATACTTAAATTTCATGCTCTCATTTAGTCTAATCAATCAAACACATTAAATTTGTGTAACAACATTTTCACTTGTAACCAATATTTTCAACAATGATACAAGTACAAGAATATATATTGTAATGTATGTATGTTCAATGATAACACAAGATGTTTATTATGTTTGATTTAACATATTCGTCACCTTTTCACATTCAATTAAAACTTGTAATACTTAAATTTCATGCTCTCATTTAATCTAATTAATGACATATTAAATTTATGTAACAACATTTTCAGTTGTAACCAATATTTTCAACAATGATACAAGTACAAGTATATATATTGTAATGTATGTATATTCAATGATAACACAAAATGTTTATTTATGTTTATAACCAATATTTTTAACAACATTTTTCATTTTTAACAACATTTTTCAGTTGTAACCAATATTTTTATTTTTAACAACATTTTCCAGTAGTAACCAATATTTTCAACAATGATACAACTATATATATTGTAATGCATATATATTCAATAATAACACAATATATGTTTATTTATGTTTACAACCAATATTTTTACAATTGGTCTATAACACAATTATGCATTCCAACAAGTCAAACAAATTATATTCAAATAATATATTATTTATAATCAATATTTTTACAATTGGACTATAACACAATTATGCATTCCAACAAGTCAAACAAATTATATTCAAATAATATATTATTTATAATCAATATTTTAAGAACGCCTTTGAATTTTATGGTTAACCAAATAGAACCCACCATTATAAGGAATTTTCTCCTTTATGTCTAACCGAATACAACCGGTTGAATCTATGCTTTATGCTTAATCGAATACAACCCACCATCGACCATTATAAAGAATTGTCCTAATTTTCCTTTATGTTTAATGGAATACAACCCTTATTCCCGCCATTTTAATGAATTGATGATATTTTCATTTATAATCAACATTTTAAAATAATGGTCTATAAAATAATCCAATCAAAATTATTATTTTTTATTAGTAAGTACTCACATATATAATGTAAATTAAGTTGATTATTATGTATTGAAAGTGTTTGTGTGTCTTTATTATCCTCCCTTTAAACATTGTTTTTTCAAGATTATCCAATTAATTTCGTCTTTGCTCGTTTTCCAATCTGTCACCGTCAACGTTACTGGATTCCTTGACAACGCTCCCTATCGGTTCACCCGAATCCTCAAAGATATGGAGACTCGCCGATCGGATCGGATTCTTCAATTTGCCTTCTAAAAAATCCTGAATAATCTACACAAATTCTGGTAAGATTATAAAAAAAATTTGCCAAAATTTTTGAAAATTTGGGTTACTTTCAATTTCAATGATTTAGGTGTTAGTGTTCTGGTTGTATTTAAATTTCAGTGATTTAGGTGTCAGGTGTTTTGAAGATTTTTACAGTGCTAATCTATTTCCACTATAAAAATACAATTCAAACAATCAAACTAAATGATTTTTTGAAAAAAAAATTACAAATTCCAGCGAAAAAAACTGCAGTTCTGACGACTATTCTGTTGCGCTGTTGCGCCGATAGACAACTCCCTTCAATTTTTGACATACATTTTTTAACCAACCAGATCGGATCGGAATCGTCTAGGTGATGGCGGAAGCAGTTCCGATTCGAGGATACTATAATTCAGGAGAACAACAGTAAACGCAGTTCTCCACTCAAATTAAAAGACTATTTTCAGATGTGCAGCGTCGAATTTGGTTCACACCACAAAAATTTCAGTCCATCTCAAATTTCATGAGTTTCCTATACAGAGTAACAGTGACGGTGACCTTTCTATGAATTGATGGACGATATTCAGATCAGAGCTGATTCTATCAAAGGCCGTTCCAGAACACGGGGCGGGTACTACGACTCTTTTACGAAAATTGACAGAACAATAGGCAAACTATTCCAGGATTCACGAAGCATAAGACTGGGCAGTAGTTCACTAACCCCTGGAGCATAGAAATTGAGATTCGAACATTTAATTTTAATGCCATATACATCATTTTAATTAGAAGTACAAATGGCACTCCTACGTGGTTATTCATTTGGATGGCCTACGAAATAGTCAACATTTAACTGTAATTCGGTGCTATACATAAAGACTGTACAGCAAGGACGAATAAAAATCAGTACTAAATCCAAAAGCACATCGTAAGCATCCATTCTACCCAACAAGGTGCCACTAGAAATCACAAATACGCTTACAGGATGGTGATTTACTTGTTAAATTCCCTGTTCAATTTCTCAAAAGACACTGGCTACGCGAAGTACAGCAGAGGCGAAGTATAGCCTGACCTTGACCACGCCCTCGGTGAACTAACAGTATAAAGAAAACAAAAACAAACCCAGGCAAATCGTTACTTTCTCCCATTCAAGCTTTAGTTTCTCTCAAATCCATTAGACTGAACACCATGAGACAGTTATGGTAATCTTGGGCTTCGTAAATGATTTGCAACAGGACAGTGTCAGAACCTCGTAAACTTTGTTAATTCTAGCCTTCTTTTACCGCTGTTTCATGTATCTGAAATATCCTAGAAAATATGATCCTAAATCTGGAAATTAAAATATTATCTTACTGCCCTAGATCAGATGCAAATCTAAGCTCCTTTGCCATGAGACAGTTATGGTAATCTTGGGCTTCGTAAATGATTTGCAACAGGACAGTGTGAGAACCTCTCATAAACTTTGTTAATTCTAGCCTTCTTTTACCGCTGTTTCATGTATCTGAAAAAATCCAAGAAAATCTGATCCTAATTCTAGAAATTAAAATATTATCTTACTGCCCTAGATCAGATGCAAATCTAAGCTCCTTTGTCCTTTATTCAACAACATTTCGGTCTAGTGTACCTTAGGGATTCCCCCTTTGACTAGAACCTATCTAACCTTGAAACTTGGAGAAAAAGAGGCATCAATTTCTAGCTTGGGAAGAGGTTCATGATGAGCAAAGCAGTTTGGTTTCAATGACAAAAAAACATAACATTCAAGGTCTTTTGGTTTGTTTTATATTTTTATTTTTATTTTTTTTACCGTTTTTAAGCTTTTTAACTTTGGGTTGTGACCGTTGCTTCTCTCTTCATGGTATAAATGTATATGTCAGATCAGCTAATTTTCATTATCCTGATGATGAACTACAGTTAGTAGTTCAAAACGCGTTGGTTCCAAAAATTTATTATGTGATTTCCCGGAAGATTTATATTTTAACATAACATTCTTTCGCAAACAAACTTCTAGCAAAAAAGCTCATGACCTAGCACATTATTAATAAACGAGGGGAAATCTATGAATCTTTGAAACAAATTAGTGGAGGAAGAGCGAATTACACAAAATGGCACTCCCGACCAACCATAAGAAACATCTTAACTATTGCATATCTGTTCCCAAGTTGCATGGGAGCAGACCCTTATGATGACCTTGTTAATATTGTCACCATGGAGGATCTTATCCGAGCACCAAAATTACAAAATGAGGAAGCACCTGGTCCCAATGGATTCCTATTGGAATTCTTTCGGGGCATGATGGATCTGATGGGAGAAGATCGTCTTAAGGTTAATCAAGTGTTTCAACTACAGACCCACTTTGACAAGTATAGACCCATCTCCCTCAAACTGTATAGACAAAACACATTTCTCAAACCATATCAACCAGGCTCAAGCCCATCCTCTTAGGATAAACCGTGTTGTTGGCCTAGTTCTCTAAACCATTAAGAGGGAGCCAAGCATTCCTATTGTTTTGAGCACAAGAAGCACTAAATGGTCTGTTATGCAATGGAGCTATCTCTCTTTTACATTCTGGGCAAAAGTATGCTTTTGGAAAAGTATCAGTCTGTTGAAAAAAACTGTATTCTCCTAAGAGGTCAAGAAAAGTGCAAGAACATATGAATATGTCAAAGGCCATTTCATGAAGCCAACCTTGGATTATGTCTTATAATCTCTCTCACACTCTTCAATTCAGACAGTGAATCTGACCTATTCATGCCTCTTTGTTCTCCGACTTATTGAAGAGAAAAAGTTTTAATTACGCTGATTGTTTTAACTCAAAAGATGCCTACTTATTCCTTATGCTTGTAATAAGGTCGAGAAACCTATGTCACATAAAGCACTATTATTTACTCTCACATAAAGCACTACTATATGTCACCGAGGCCATGATTCATTGACCTCGGGGCTGTAAAAGAAGAAAGGTGGTGGACTTCTCATTCCACATGTTTGTAAGGAAGCCAAGAATCTATTAAAGGACAGTTCTAAGGCCCTCCATAATTTAAGGAAGCTGAGATCGATGGACATCTCAGGGGTAAATACTAACATGTGGTAAGGAAGATGAGATCTAAGTAGGCATCTGATTGTTTTAACTCAAAAGATGCCTACTTATTCCTTATGCTTGTAATAAAGTCGAGAAGCCTATGTCACATGAACCACTATTATATACTCTCACATAAAGCACAGCTATATGTAACCGGGGCTATGATTACTTGACCTCGGTGCTATAAAAGAAGAAGGGTGGTAAAAGGAAGCCGAGAACCCTTTAAAGGAAGGAAGCTGAGATGTACGTATTTACCCCAGTAATTCAAGGAAGCTGAGATGTACGTATTTACCCCAGTAATTCGTATGACTAGGATTCATAGTGTTAAGCACGGTCATGATCTGGGATGAGGCTTGGATGGGGTTCTACCCCTGGACATCAGGATTTGCCTCTATCATTTCCGAAGGTGGCAAGGTCTTGTGACTCACCTTCCAGGGTCTTTTCTTCTTGCTCTATGATATCAAAAATCTTCAACAGAGATGAGATAAGATGCAGTCACAGTACATGATGATTATGATGTCAATGATATGATAGCAGCATGATGGATATGATGGCAGCAGCATGATAGCAGCATGATGATGGGTATTGGCAGGTGGAATTACCCTTAGTTGAAAGGATGTGTTAAAAATGATCAACTAAGGTCAAATTCCACTATAGGCAACTCCTTTGTATGAGATGATGATGGCATTGGATTCTTCTTCTCGAGAGAACCAATTTTGACCTAAGGCATGATGGATTCGACTTTCTTTGGGCAGCTATCTCTCTCCCACGTGTGAATTTTTAGAGGACGAATTTCTTGTGATTTTCTGCAATTTTTATAAGGTTTCTGCGATTGAATTTTCCAATACACAAAGCAGAGTTGACCAGGCAATTTGACCAACTGTTTGACTATGATTTTTTATGAGTTGTTACTCTGCCACCTAGGCCGCACGTCTGAGCACAGGAACCGAGGCAAACTGAGGTTTTTTACCTGTTGACCACAAGTCTGAGGCAAGTTTGGCTGCAGACCATTGACCAAGTTTTGACCATACTTTTGAAGGCTGCATTGACTGCATTTTGACTGCCTAAAGAGCAAATTTCTTTCTCCTTTGACCGGATAGATTAGGCTGATTTGACTGGGTTGTTGATCGTTGACTGCAGACTGGTTAGGGCAGCTTTGACTGTTGTTGACTGCTGCATTGACTATTGCTGACTTCTGCATATGTGACTAAGTTTTGGATAGTGGATTCAATCTATTGACTTTGACTAATGTATCATTGTACTTATGGAGTTCTCTCTCTCTCTCTCTGAACATTTGATATTATCAAGGAGAAAAGATTTGTGGGTTTGCCCTGGCTTTAAGCCTAAATCACAGAGTCCTCTTGTATTGGCTTGTCTTCTGCACTTATAGTTGTTGTTCTTTCATCAATTACTGTCATATGATATTGATTAACGTGATTGCTAATGGAAATTTAATGGACTAATAATGGGCTAATGGATTAATAAAGTAATTGTCCAAAGCAAAGAACATGTTAAGTTGAAATTAACAGTAATGCATCAATCCTAGGTCCTTCATCTCGAAGTCGGAAGTCAACTCCCTCTTGCATTGATAAATGAGAGGGTATACAACTGTTAGAAAGAGACCATCAACATAAACAACCAAAATAAAAGGCATGTCCTTTTCAACCTTGAAGTATAGGTTAGGATTAGCATAGCTCCTTGTAAATCCAAGCTTCATAAGATAATTGTCAATCCTTTCATACGAAGCCCTAGGGGCTTGCTTCAACCCACAGAGGGCTTTCTTCAACCTACATACATGTGTCCTTCGATCTTGTACCTCAAACCCCTTAGGTTGTTCCAAGTAGACTTCTTCCTTAAGCGAAGCCATGCAAGAAAGCAGTTTTGACATCCATTTGATGTAGGCTCCACCCTTGATTGAGAGCAATAATAGATCGGATAGTGATATATCGAGCAACCAGTGCAAATATTTTGTCATAGTCCACTCCTTTCCTTTGAGAGAAGCCACAAGATATGAACTTGGCCTTACATTTTTCAGCACTTCCATCAACTCCATGTTTAATTTTGTAAAGCCATTTAGAGGTGACCACGGACTTGTCCTTGGGTCTAGGAACCACATCCCAGACATCATTCTTCATGATCGATTCATATTCCTCATTCATCGCATCTTTCCATACTTGATGCTCTACGGCTTCTTCAAACATGCATGGTTCAGCTTGAACAATAGTACTCACGACAGCGAAGTGCCCTCGATACATGTTCGGTTTCTTACTTTCGCTAAATGTCTCTCTTCGAACAATATGTCTTTCAGCATCTTCGAGAGTGTCTTTGAGCCATAGTGGTTGTTTCCTTGACATAGAGGGATCCCCAAGAGGTGGATCAATAGGATCCATCGAGCCATCAACATCAGGCATAGGCTCATCCATCAGAGGTTCATCATGTTTTTTGGTAGCATCATCATCCCCCTTACCTGAGATGTAGAGATATTTGGCTTTCCCAAGGGCAGCATCTTCATCAAAGGTGACCAGGTACATAGATTTTGTATGCTTTTCAATTTTTACTTTAGTCAACGAATATACCTTTCTTCCCAAAAGATTCCAACTTATTCCTTTTCTCTATGGGCTCATGATGCTGTGTTGGAAGCTTTTCCCCATAAGAATTTCGATAGACCTTGATCATATATCATGGCATGAGTGGCTTCTATAACCGTTTGATTCTTCCTTTTAGGAACATTAGTCTACTCAGGAGTGTATGGAACAATTGTCTTGCTCTTAATGCCAGCCTCTTTGCAAAAGTCACTGCATTCATTTGAATCATATTCAGTTGCATTGTCAGTCCTCAACATCTTGATCTTCTTCCTTGTTTGATTTTCCACCAATGCCTTGAAAGAACAACACCATTTGAACACTTCATCCTTCCTCTTCAAGAAACAGATCCATGTTTTGTGTGAGTATATGTATCCTCCCAATCAAGTTATGGGCAAGGTACCAAATACGTGAAAATGGACCAATTGAAGAATATTAATCGCCTTGCTTTCACTAGAATGGTCCCTTTGTATGCTTCCCAACTACACAACCATGGCAAACTCCTTCATGGTTCATATTAAAGTCGGGCATCCTTGTGATCATCTTCCTTACCAGGTAAGGCTTTGTAATGTAAGTGGGAAAATCTTCAGTGCCATAATTCAAATTGAAGAGAAGTATCACTCGCCAAAGCTCCCAAAGGAATTCCACCAACTTGATAGAGACCATCAACCATAAATCCAAGAGTAAATGCATCTTTAGGGTTTCTTTGCCAAATATGTACCTTTCCATCAATGAATGCTACCTTGACGCCTTTTCCTTTCAGAAATTGATACCAGGTTCTTCAAATCAGGCACATACGACACATCTTGTAGATGAATTGTTTGACCTTGATTCAAGTGAAGACTGAAAATACATATCCCTTTCACGAGGTAGGTGGCATTATCTCCAAGTATGATCTCTAAATTAGTCTTCTTCTCAACCAAATTTGAGAGGGCCGATTTGTATCCAGTGAAATGCCTCGAGGCTCCAGTATCAATCAACCAGTGATCCAAAATATCCAAAGGAAAGGCAATAGATGGAGCAAAAATAAGATAGAATTCATCTTGTTTTTCTATAACATTAATTTCATCATACCTAACATTTCTTGTCCTTTTGGGAGGTCGACCATTTCCATTTTGAGGAGCAAGAGCATTCCTCTTTCCTTTGTTATTGAACCCTCTCGTTATAAAAAACCGGCCTGGTCGAAACCGACCAGGCCTGGTCGACCGAGCCGGTTGGGCGGCCGGTCTGACTAGGTCCATGACCAGCCAGGCTGGTCGGTTTATTACCGAGCCGGCCGGTTTTTGTAATGACCAGGCCGGCTCGGTAATAAACCGGCCGACCAGGCCGAGCCCGAGTCAACCAGGCCTGGTCATTGCCGACGGCCGGTGGGCCCAAAATTTGCTCATTTGCGGACTTTAAAAGCGATTTTTATTTGCTGTTAGGGTTTTTTCTACATCCCTAAGCCCTCCCAATGCTTTACAACTCCCAATGCCTCTGCTACACTTCACTGCTCTTACTGCCTGCTCGTACTACTACTGCTACTGGCTACTGTCCCACTAACTAACACATGCTGCTACAAATATTATCACAACTGCCACAAATATTATCATTACTTAGGTATGTTGTTCTAGTGATGTCTCAAATATGCTTGCTGTCTTGGTCACTAAGGATATGATATGCTGATGCCAACATCACTGTGTCCACTGCTTTCTGCTTCAGACTTCATCAACTAATTTATGCTAGTAAATGTGTAAAGAACAATAATCTGTAGCTATATTGAACACTGTCTTACTACTCACAGCCTAGCATCAATGTTCCAAGAACATATAACACTGTCCTTCGCAAATCACTTAAGGTATCATAAGATCATTGATGAAACTACCTTAAATGGAAGGCATCAGTCTTCAAGGATAGCTAAACCAAAACAAGATGTTATCAAATCCTTACACAAAACTAAGCTCTGCCCCCATCCTGTCAACTTAGTTCCACATCTGCTTAAAAGTTAAAACAACCCTTTGCAAACTTAAGTGCAATGGTTTGAAATAACTCAACTTTACCAATAACTTGGATTACGTTCTGAATAATTCTTAGCATCAGTGCATAACACTGTATATGATCAGATATCATATGGATTCAAGTCTGCTGTATGGGTTATACTTTCTCTGTTACACATGCATTAGATGAATAGTTCGTGAATTGATACAATGCCACTGTCCTTTTCGGACCTTGACCCCCTAAGCATTTGTGTACATTTACAACAACAAATCAGATCCTTCTTATGAACACAGTCAACACTGGTAGGCAGTGCTTAAGCACGCTGTCATCATGACTTGTCCCTCAGCCATGAGAAAATCGAGATAGACTCTTTAAATTTATGTTTTTGTACAAAAAAATTAATATTTAATGTATTTTTTACAAAAACCGAGCCATGACTCATGACCGAGTCATTGAAAGTTGAAACCTGGTCGACCGAGAGCCTACTTTTATCATATGTTGTCTTTTGTCTATATTGTAATGCTTTGTGTTTGGAAACATGAATAGAAATCTTTAAATTTATGTTTTTGTACAAAAAATTAATATTTAATGTATTTTTTACAAAAACCGAGTCATGACCGAGTCATTGAAACCTGGTCGACCGAGTCATTACCGATTCCGAGTCATTACCGAGTCATTACCTCGACCTGGTAGCTGACCGATTCCGTTTTTTAAAACATTGGTTGAACCTGTTGTTCCTTTGATTGCCATTGCCTTTGAAATTGTTGTTGTCGTTGTTGTCATCATCCCTTGGAGGATTGCTTTTGTGAAGGCACTCTCTATCATAGGGGTTGAACTTGTTGCAATTGTAGCACCTTCCTTTTCTTCTTTCTTTGAATCCCTTCTTGGATCCTTGACCTTGTCTCCTAGGACTAGCATTCTTCTTCCTTTTTGCATGAGCGGAGAAGGCAATAGGTTCATTACCATTGGAGGACTCCTCTTGAGTGCACCTAGCCAATAACTCATCAAAATCAAGTACCATGTCGTTGTTGAGAATGGTGGTGGTAAATACATCCCATGGTCTTGAAAGACCTCCAAGTGCAGTGAGAGTGAACTCAATTTTCTATACTTCATCTTAGCAACAACCAGTGCATTTGAAGGACGCTCCACCAGTGTTCCCTGCACATAGTCCAATACTTCATGCTCCTCCAAGTTCAAGTCCAAAGTCACCTTCCATGCATGATAGTCAAATTTGTCATTGAGCTTGTCCTCTGTCTCGAAGTAGGAAGTAGAAGCTATTTGTTGAAAATGGCAACAAGAAATATTTTTTTTGAGGGTGGTTCACAAAAACTGGGTGGTTGCTACATCCATAGGAAAATACAGGCGGCAGATCAACTCGAAAGGATCTCCCCGTCGGCCAAACAAGCAAGGCCTAACCCCAAGAGCGTCGAGGAGATTTGACCCCGTGACCTCCCAACTGAGCAACGAGAACTCGACCAACTGAGCTAACCCTTGGGGCTGGCAACAAGGAATATTGAAAATGGCATCAAAAGGGATTCTAATTTAATTTTCACTTAATTAAATTAGAAGGAAATTGTAATTCCACATCACATGGCACCTTTAACTGAGTTGGGAAGACTTAGCTCAGTCAATTCGAGTTGGGGGTCAAACTGGAGGCATCTAGAGTTCACTCTAAGTTTAAGGGGGTAAAGTTGCAATTTATTTTGAGTTGTAATTGTTTAACTTAATTATTTGAGTTAAAATCAGTTTAACTACTTATAACCGACAGATGAGCTAGTGAGAGGTCCAGTAAATTAAATATGATTTAATTCACATGATCAATCAGATAAGTGATAATTCACTATAAATAGTTGTTGCATGTCAGTTTTGAGGAAGAACCAGTTGAGATTGGTGGTGCATGCAGTCAGAAGACGGCCTAAAATAAATCATTCCTTAATTAGAGAAAATTGCCTTTAAAAGGAGGAATGAAGGCACAAGTTTAATCATTGTTTTCATGAGTACGAGTTGGTGAGATCAAACAATGGAAATCACAAGTTTTTGTGTGCAGCTTGTGAGAGAAAGGTGTGTTAAGAGAAGCTTGTGCACAAGTTGGTAGTGAGACAGTTAGTGATTGTGCAGAGAGCTCTCAAGCCTGATAGAAGAAATTTATTGTTTCATGTTTTTGACTTTATGCAATATACAAATAGCGGGGTTTTTAGCTGAAGCTTTCCCTAAATAAATTTGTGTTGTGCGATTGAAATTCCTTCTCTTTCATGTTCATGTGATTGTGCGATCGTAATTGGTTTCCGCAATTTGTAGAATATATTCAAGTATTTTGTTCTAGCATATTACAAGATCAGTTGAATCTATGTCGACAACATTGAGACTTGTCTAATAATCTTTGTCCAACAGATCTCTTAGTGATTGTTTTTCTCTCTTGGTTGGGCTTTCTCTTCACGTGTGCTCTAATACCATGTTAATTTTTTTATAACAATGGCATGTTCTGTGCTTGTAACAATTACTTCAATGTCCTTTAGTTAGCCCAATGACATTTTCCAATTTAATTTCCAATAGCAATGACATTAACCATTACATTGACAATGACCATAGATAGAACATGAATAATAAAAGCAGAAGACAAGCCAAGACAAGAGAACACCAAGATTAGGCTAATGTCAGGGAAAAACCCCAACATGGGGAAAAACCTTTGATCAATTCTTCTTATTATTATATCAAATGTTCAACAAAGAAAGAGAGTACAAGAAAGCCAAAATTGACCTGCCAATAGATGATCAAAACCAATACCCAAAATAGCCCTGTCAAACCTGCCATTCTACCCTCAGTCAAATGCTGTCAAAATCTGGTGAAATCTTTTCAAAAGAGTTCGATCAAAGGAGAGGGGAACTCAGCCCCTCTTGTTGGTCAAAGTCAACCTAAGATAGTCATCTTTGGAGAGGTCAAACAAAAGTCAACCCTACGATCAAACACAAGTCAAAGTTCCCAAATCACCTTGATTCTTGTGCTAATAGATGTGGATTGTTGAAACAAAATTTATCCATGAAAATATAAGTCAAAGGTGCTTAGAAAGTTAAACCCTGGTCAAACTACAGAAAACTTCAGAATTTCAGCCATGTAATTTTGTCCTCCTTCCTGCCACACGTGTGAAAAATCAACTGCCCAATGAGGTGTACAAACCAATCAGATGAGGAGAGAGAAGAATGTGTGAGTTGATGAAGTGCCAAAATGACGATAAAGGTCTCCTATTTATACAAGTCGTTGAGGGTCAAAAGACATGTTTGCTGGGCTTCATGAGCCTACATAATGATGTGGTCGATCTAGACAATTTACACGTGTGGGCTTGACCTCAAAAACATATTTCTCCTTGTCCAATTTTAGTGATCTTTAGGTCAATTTTGGTCCTCTCGAAAAGAGGAATTCAATGCAATAATTATCTCCATCAAATGAGTTGTCCAAAGTGGAATTTGGCCCTAGTTGCCAATTTTAACATCATACCTTTTTCCACAACGACTATATCTCAAACTAATATTAATTTAGGTTGGCTTTTCCTACCTATTTATCCACTACACCAAAGCATGCTTCAAATCTACCTCCAACATTTTCATCAATGGATCTGCCTCGCCCTTCTTCCAATCCTTTCGAGCATTGTTTCAAGGTTGCCCTCTTTACCCACAACCTTTTTAAAGAGTCATGTGAGCCTTGACAAGTTAAACGAAGAAGATATCAAGGCAAGCAAAGTTATTAGGATCAATGTTTAATGCCAAACCAAGGTGATCACCTACTGTTAAATCAATCTTTGACTTCTCTTTGGCAATGGATCCACTACAAAGGAAAAATCATATGAAAGAATCCCAAACACATTTACTTTACAACTAGCTGGAATATTAAACCCAAAATCCCATAGATTAAACCAGATTATCTCAAATATTTTCTTGTCGTGTTCTCTTTAATTGTTTGGAACTATCCTAGACTCACTCTACACAAATAGTTAACTCATATGTATGAATGATTATGGTTTCAACCAATCAAAATGCACTCACTTTTACAATATATATATATATATATATATAGAGAGAGAGAGAGAGAGAGAGAGACCATAGTTTTAAAAACCATAATAGATATTCAAAACAACCATCAAACCAGGTTTTGAACCAAAACTGGGTCAAACTAGAATAAATGAGTCGGTTTTTTCAAAAACATAATTTATTTTTAATGACAAATATCTTTACAATTCCAAACCATTATATCAAAATAACATGTAAGGTGATTATATCAAAATGGCATCGAGTGCAATACCTATCAACGACAAAATAAATCGCCTCTAGAGTCCAAAAACCATCGGCCTACTACAAATCACCGATCCAAATGATCACTCAACAAACTCACCACCACTACTAGAAATGAGATAATTAGCAAGAGTTGCATAAACATCATCTGGCTCAAAGTTTTCAAACTCCTTGAATCCTTTTAAAATTATACTACGGCAGAAAAGCTTAACATGCCTAACCAATGATTTTTGTTTCAATGAAGGGCTCATCTCCTCACTCTTATAATATGGTAGAAAAAGCTTAACATGCCTAACCAATTATTATGGTATGAGTGCAACGTACATTTTTGTTAAGGCCATGGCAAAGTAGTTCAACAATCAATACCACCAACATCAGGGTACATAAAGGTAATGCTCTTGATTAAATGTGAATCCTATACCCTCATACATGATAGTTCAATAAAGATGTTCTAATCCTACCAATCCTAAATCCTGAAAACTATCAATTCTGTTGAAATTTGAGTGGGATATGACATTTCCTTTATCTTTCCTTTTTACCCTTGAAGAATTTAACATTGCCATTTATTGCTAGCACTATTAGAGTTAATTTAGGTTTTTGGTGTAGGTTTAGGGTTTAGGAGTTAGGTTTTACCGCATGACAATATATCTATGAATGGTAAGGGATTCAACTATTACAATTGTTCCACCAAGTTTCTGGAACGTGGGGACGAGGGAGCGAAGATACGCAGGAGCGGCCTATGCAAAATCCCCCCACCAATTTTTAGGAAACGTGGAGGGGACGTCGGGGTCTTTAACACAAGGGACCTGACTAAAATAGTAAAATAAAAATACTATTGTGATATTGTCTGAGATATAAGAAGGAAATAAGCCATGTTTGTCTCAAGCTTTTTATTTCCTCTTGGTGAATGCAGAGATGGGTTGAGTAGTCCAAATGCCTGAGGGCTTGATGGATCAAATCAAATGCTTTTTCCTATAGTGGATTTTTCATCTTTAGGCACTTTTAGTGAGCGGCAAGTATCAATCAAAGAAGATTTTGCTAGCCACAAAGAGGCACAAAAAGATTCGAGATCATCACAAGCAGGCAATCTGTCTTCAGGTCCTTCAAGTGGAGAATTTGAAGCTATGTTGATGTTTGCTCCAGAGTATACGCCAATTGAGGCTCCCACGAGTGAACTAAGTCCATATATTCATGCATCTAGAAAAATTCCAACTATGGAATCAAGTATTAATGCATATGTCTACAGTGCTACACCACCACCTTCTCCTTACCTTGAATCTTTGATAATAAAAAATTGAATATTCTTGTAAAGGAAATGACAATTGTAAAGGGAAGGATGATTACAAGCATGTTCAATCGGGAAGCCATTAAACTATTAAAATTGGACTTCATTAAAATTATTTGACCTTGAAATTTTGGGAAAAGAAGGAAATGTTTCCATTTTGGGGAGGAAACAACCCCTTTGGAGTTTATGTGTGTATCCTATTTTTGGGAGAGTCCAGAAACGACCCCCAGACTACCACACACCCCTAGAGCGCAAGGGAGCGAGGAATTGTGATTCCCAAGTGAGGGTACGTGTCCCTGTGAAACACTGACTATTACAAAAGCACTCACTTTTACTATCTATATATATATAAACACACAGACCATAGTTTTAAAAACCATAATTGTTCTTTGAAATGACCACCTATCAAACTAGGTTCTGAACCAAAACCAAATAAAACTAGATTAAATGAGCTAGTTTTTAAAAAACTAGATAAAATAATTAATTTTCAATGACAAAAATATCTTTAAAATTCCAAACGATTAGACACAAATATGCAAAAATTGTTCATGTATACCAATTAAGTGTGAATATATTTGTTGAGAAAAAGAGTACTGAGGAAGTGTTTCCTAGTGATTTTTAACTTTGGCCTAGGAAAACACATGAGACACCTTTTTAGTGGGCGACTTAGAGTTATTAAAGCCATAACTTTTAGTCACTTTATGAGGTTCAAAAGGTACTTAATACTTTATAATATTAAAGTCACTTTATGTTTTTAAAGTGACTTTAAGAGGTCAAGTCCCACTAGCACAATCGATTGAGGATGGGCTTCATCAGAAGGGCAACCCAAGATCAACCTCAAAGAAGTTGTTGCGCCTGTGCTAGGGGGAGGAGACAAGTTAAACCCACTTTGCTTATCGCTGGTGTGACCCAGAATAGGTGTGATCCTCGAATGATTTTAATGGCTTAGATGCCCCTAGGTCGCAGTTGCTCAAACCACAAGTCCAGCCTGATGTAATCTCTAGTGAACTCAGACCACTTGACAAACAAACAAAAAAGTGACTTTAAGAGAAAAATGCATGTTGCTTCACAAATGTACTCACTTTTACTACACACACACACACACACCATAGTTTTAAAAACCATAATCATTCTTTGAAATGACCACCTATCAAAATAGGTTTTGAACCAAAACCAAATCAAACTATATTCAATGAGCTAGTTTTTTAAAAAATACATAAAATAATTAATTTTTAATGACAAAAATATCTTTAAAATTCCAAACCATTAAAGACATATGCAAAGATTGTTCATGTATATACCAATTAAGTGTGAATGCATTTTATGGATCACAGAAGCCAAACTCCTAATTTTGAAACCCTGCTCGGGCCTTGGCACTTAAAGTTCATCAATGTCAATATATTTGTTGAGAAAAAGAGCACTGAGGAAATGTTTCCAATGCTTTTTGCCTTTGGCCTAGGAAAACACACGAGACACCCTTTTACTGGGTGACTTTATGAGTTGTGAAAGCCATTTGACTTTTAGTCACTTTATGAGGTTCAAAAGGTACTTAGTACTTTAAAATATTAAAGTCACTTTATGTTTTTAAAGTGACTTTAAGAGAAAAAATGCATGTTGCTTTATTGTATTAAAGTTACTTTATATTTATAAAGTGACTTAATGTGGAAAAAGGTACAAGGTACAAAACAACATTAAAGTGACTTGGAGGCTCTTAATGAAGGAGGGGGACATGAATAGGAGATCAATGGGAAATTAGATCACCACCTTTGACCAAGGAGAGTTGAGATTTAATCTCAGCCCTTGATCATAGAATTAGGGCTTCACTTCATTAGAAAATACTAAAAAAGGAGAAAGGACAGCAATCATTTTTCAAGTGTAGAGTTGCAGAAAGAGAAGAAGAGAAGAGGAGGCTAAGATAGCTTCAAGAGGAGGCTGAAATGGCTTCAAGAGAATATTGTCATAGCTGAGAAGAAGGAAGAGGCTGTGATAGCTGAGGAGGAGGCTATGATAGCTGAGGAGGAGGAGGCTGTGATAGCCACCATTTGCTGAAGGAGGGACGAGTTACAGCAAGGAGTGAAGATCAGGCACGTATTTCTAGACAAGAAGAGCAGCACCCATTTCAAGGAAGATCAAGAGTATAGCATTCCTTTCCAGAATGGGTTTCTAGGAGAAAATAAGCATGAAGTTTGAGGCTAGCAGCACTGAAATTGAGGGGATATCGAAGTGCATTTAATGTTCGACTAACAGCATAGTTTTCAGGGAGGAAAAACCAGTCTTTGTGGCACAAAAATCAAGGAGATTAACTCAGTCTGTCAACGCACAATTCAAGGCAGAGATATCAGTTTGAGGCTTGATTTTCCAGTGAGAAAAGGCTAATTGCTACCACAAATTTCAATAACATTTAATATTGTTCAGTGGCCCAAAATTCTAGGAATTCCTGGGCAGTGGCACAGTTTTCTAGTGCTGAAAAAATGCTGACAATGGCAATGTTAGAGAGGCAGAGATTGCTGTCAGTGATATGATTTTCAGGGTAGTCTGAGTTTGGCAATGGCATGAAAACCAAGATAGTCAAACGCTGGGCAGATTTTCTAAAGAAGCTGAGCGGAGTTTTCTAGTAGATGTCTGAGCTTGAAATCCAAGGAAGAGGAGGTCTGAACAAAGGCACAAAAGACAGGTGCAGAGGTCCAACAGGCACAAGTTTCAAGGACTGTAGCACAATATTCAAGGGAGAGACAACTACCCTTCATGAGTTTTTAATGCTGTATTAAATTCTCTGTGAAAAGCAATAAAAATCTCCTTCAAGCTTGTTTCCTCCTTGTGGTTTTTCTTCCGGGTCAGAGATTAACCAAAAACACAGTTCATTTATGTGTGCATGCTTGTCTAATTATTTTATCAGCTGAAAGTGTAAAAGTGAATGTAGCCTAGCAATGTTTTGGTTGCAATTTAATATTGAAGTTTTAACTCAGCAAATGAATATGAGATTGGGCATTAAACTTCATGTGTAAAAGAAACTGAAACCAGAGGGGCTACAGGGACCTAAATAATTTATACAATACCAAAAGGGCATCGAGTGCAATACCTATCAGCAACAAAATAAATAATGAATGAAGCTCTAAATGGTCTCTAGAGTCCAAAAATCATGTTATAATCTACTAGGCCATTGGCCTACAAGAAATCACTGATCAAAATGATCACTCAATCAAACTCACCACCACTGCTAGAAATGGGATAATCAACAAAAGCTACATAAACATCATCAGGCTCAAAGTTTTCAGACTCATATTCCCTAAAATTATACTATGGCAGAAAAAGCTTAACAAGCCTAACCAATGATTTTGGTTTAAGCTAGAAGGGTTCATCTCCTCACCCTTATAATATGGTAGAAAAAGCTTAACATGCCTAACCAAATATTATTGTTGAGTGCAGGGTAAATTTTTGTTAAGGCCATGGCAAAGGAGTTTAACAATCAATATCACCAACATCAAGGTAAATAAAGACATTCATCATCTTGATTAAATGTAAATTCCATACCCTCATACATGCAGGTTTAATAAAAATGTTACAATCTTACCAATCCTAAAATCTCGAAAACTGTTAAGTTTGTTGAACTTTGAGTGCGATATGACTATTTCTTTTAACTTTCCTTTCTATCCTTTAAGAATTTAACATTTCCATTGATTGACAGCAATACTAGGGTTAAGTTAGGTTTTTTGTTTACATTTAGGGTTTAGGAGTTACATTTTTACTTTGTGACCAGTATAGGACAAGACTGACTGGTTTTGACCAATTTGTACCGGTTTGGTTACATGTTGGTCCACCGATCCAGTGTGGTGGCAAGTTTAACCCATTGACCTACCTAATCGGCCAATTTGACTGTCAAACCAATTTTTAAAACTATCATAGACACACACAAACTTAACCAAAGGGTTAGTTAAATCAATCTAACCATACACCCAAGGCAAGTTGCCAATAGAAAGACTATAAGCCACAAGGTCAAATCTGATCAAGTCATTTGGGGTTATCAATGGCTACTGTTGCTGGCAATTGGTCATCAATAGCAATTAAGCTACACTCCATCCAGACATTGGATGGAAGAAGCTGCAATTTTCCTTGCAAAAGGATTTATACATATAAAATTTTATATTCATATATGCCATATTTAGACCCATGTGATCCAAAAAATTATAAACTTTTAACATCTCCATAGTAGATCCCATATACATCACAGTTTATATATTGGTAATTTCATAAACAAGTCTGTAACATGTATACTTATAAGTATACGAATATATAGCTCAATGGATTAGCTTAATCCATTATCACCGATGTTGTTGGGCATTTGGCTAGTTCTATCTCGACAGTTATTTTGTTCAAATCACCCTAGCTTATGCGCATCTGTCTATGTTGATGCATTACTAGGGTGACATCCATGAACATGGTGAAGCAACCCCTTAGTTTCCTCAAAGATTTCCTCAAAAAAAAGGTAATACATAAATATATGTGTACTTACATATGCATTTTTCAATGGATTAGCTTAATCAGTTATCACCGGTGTTGTTGGGTATTTAGCTAGTTCTTTGCCGATGAGTGTTTGGTTCAAATCCCCCTATAAACAAGATGCCAATCAAGATGGAAGCAATAAGATCAACCTTGAAGGAAAATGAAATGGACAGTACTCTTGACATAGTTAAATATCACAGAAATAATTGTATCAGGGTACTTAACAGGAAGAAAATTTGTAACCAAGAAAAAACAGTCGTAAGCACAAAAGGATACTAAACAGAAAAAATAAACACCATCAAGCAGTAAGAAGTTAGGAACATGCACAATTACTAATTTTGAAGAGAAGCAAGATAGTTAATGCTTTCTATTCTATTGCAAATTGTATTCGATGGCAGTCTTGTGATATAGCTTTAACGTAACCCAGCCATACACTTACAAAGTGAATAGTTTATGATATAAAGTACAAAGAACATCAATATAGTTGGCAAATGATCAACACCTATCAATACTAGCATTCATCCATGCTCTTCTTGCTGGACATTTTGCCCCAAACATTCTGTGATCTATCAAGGATCAGTGTAAATGCAATATAAAAGTAACAATATCTCAGACAAGGATATTCATGCAGTGCAGGATAAAAGTGTCCATATAATATTTATCATGCTGTTTGTCCTTTATTATAGAGGCATACATGGGAATACTCAAGGATATGCTGCATGTGGGTATGCAAGATATTTGGAGAATTTTCAATGTTATTAGCTACCAGTTCAAGAATTAATGCTTAGTTAATGAGATCACTCGTCAGAGACACCTCTATGGCAAGTAATGTTTCCATTGTCTTAAGAAACAATTGCCCAGACATGGATACACATGCAATGGTGGATAATGGAATCAAAACTAGCTTCGACACTTTCCATGTCTCTTCTGACAAAAACATTTCTGGCAATGCTCATGAATAATTATGTGTTGCATGCTGGCATACTCAATACCTTATGAGGGAAAACTATGACATCCTAAAGTACTTGATAGAACTCATTTCTTCATTGCTTCAGCCCAGAGAATAAAGACCTTAAATAACTGGATTAAACTAATCACAGAAACCTCTATGTGTCATCCACACAGATACATGTTAGTAGACAATGCAAGAAGACTGATAGAATCAGCACAAACCTTTCAATATTTTAAAAGGACAAGGCCTATAACATTGGGCCTGCATTGCTACAAAGGTGAAGCATTTTGAAGAGAAGTGGCAATGTACCTTTTTTTCCGTATCAAGGAGCACTAGGGATCATTAATAAGCCATCATTATCAATTGATCTATCGATTAGCTGAACGGCTGCAACCATTCATCAAAGCGCTTAAAATAGTCATCTCAGGATCAGCTCTTCAAACCAACTATAGACATGTTGAGGCTTACTGCATTCCTACATGATTAGAACAACTCAACAACAAGGTAGAATTAATTAAGACAATCACATGGAAAAATCTCAAACCACCTCTAAAGATGAATGAAAGCTCTCTTGCAATTGCACTGAAGAATGCTAAGGAACATCTCATAGAAATGGAGTCCTTGATAGTTGTTTACATTGAAAATAGCCCACAGTAGATTGTAATAATTTGTGTCAATAAATGACAACAATATCATATCCAAAATACAATAACATAAATAACAGTCTCCCATAGAGGACTGACTTTATCTTGCTACTCGAATTTCATTTGGCCTAACTGACTGAAGTCTACGACGCCTTTTGTTTTCTGGAGTAAACCTGGATGCAGATCCAGGTGTTTTTCTACCCACATCAGGAGAATGATTTCTTTCATAATTTGTCCCTGACCTTAGAGCACTTCCTACCCTTTGTTTCCCAACATCATTACCCTTAGAGATGAATAATTTACTACAACTATCCACATCTGAAAACCTACTGCTAGCATCCTTATTTTCTGTAATTCTAATACCTGTTTGACGGTCCAAAGGGGACTTATTTTTACTCTTCTTTGATACCTTCTTTGCTGGAGGTGTAGCTACAGAGGGTGCTCTGTATTTGAGCATCTCCTCATGCCTTCTGCTACTACTCAGAAGCCTTACAAAGAATGGTTTCTCTGCAGTGAAACAGAATGGTTGACCTCCTGAAATACCCTTTTCAAGTGCAACGTTGCCATTGTTCACCTGCATTATAAAATCAATTAGCACCTTTAATTTACTACTAAAAATAGCATTTTGAAACACCAAGTCTTACAGAAATATAAACTTAAAGTGAATTATCATGCTAAGGAAAGTACTGTATCAATGAACTTCATTAAAAACAATTCACATACATGTAATATATACACAAATACATCTAAAAGATTACCAGCTGTAAGAGTGCAGCAAATGTTCTAGCAATTTCATGCCTCTCTTGACCACCAACTATTTCTGCAAAAGACATCCGCACTCCACTTCCATTCTCGATCTCCTCATTTGAAGATAAAGAGAATGCATCTAGCACCCTTTCACCATATACATGAATATCGAAAGGGGGACGAGAGTCCTACAAAATATCATAATATCTCAAAACAAAATAAATTACCAAGATTGTAAAACTGATCTGATATGACACTCCAATATGACATATGATGATTGTTTAAAATACTGTTAAAAGCAATATCAGAATTAGAGTCTTTGCATAATCAAAATTAAATAAAGTTCAAACACCAAAAATTATTCTCACCTGCTCTTCAAGATTCTTTTCAATTTTCTGCTTCCAGGTTGAAACTCTGCTTGCCAGTTCTGTCTGCTTTTGTGATTCAGCTATGTTGCGCAAAAGAGCATCCTGCAAAATGAGATATGTTAAAGTCATTCCCACAAACCATGTGGTGGCTGCATTCAAACATACAGCACTCAAGAACAACAGAAAGTGCCATTACTCCAATCACGTTTAACAAGAGAAAAAACCTGCCTTGACGAGGACCATAGTAACAAGACTCAAGAGGTGAGCTTGGAAACTCACAAGTTCAGCTTGACTTGCCCCTTAAACAAATCTTTTTGACTTATTTGCAAGTAGAACAAGTTCAGAGAGCATGACTCATTCACGAAGTCAAAGACTAGTGAATCTTGATAAAGAATAACAGAAAGTGATACTAAAACAGAGGATTGTCAAAACATCAGTTATTGATTTAACAGGAGCAAATCAATTTTTTTAATAAACAAGAGGATGTATGTATTGAAAAAAAAAAAAATTGGGTTTATATAGGACTCCTTGTAAGATTATTAGTGACCCATGAGTGTCATTGACAGAACAAATTTGCTTCCTCGAGTAGTTTGGTAGATCAAGTAACAACAATGATGACAACCTTACACACCTACATGTTCAAGATCTCAAGAATGGTCAAGCAAAGGTGGTGGCAGCAAGGAAAGAAAATAAGTGGGTTGTATTTTGAAAACCTTCGAAGAGTGATTTGATGTTTATCACCACCCCATGGGAAGCACACTAGCATTCTTCCAAATGACACAATCTACACGCCTCCAGTAGCTTGAGAGCCATCCCTATCACTTGTTAGAATTGCAATGGAACGGTGTGGCCCTCTTCAAGAAAATGGTCTGCTATAAGAAAAATCTGGAAGACCAGTGGACATAATCCTCTAGCACTAAAACCCTCAGTTGCACTCCAAAACAACTTAATGCTCCAAACTGTCGAGTGAAATGAGTGAAAAAAGAAAGACATGTTGCCTTTCACGAGGACACATGTAGGACATACTTATGACATGTTCTCTGAACAGGACACATGCCAAACTCATGTCTGAGACAAGTAATCACAAATGTGTCTGACAAATGAGACTGGTGACAAAGGACTCCCAAAGCAAAAACACCACAAAATTGATGATTAATGAATGAAAATGTCAATTTCATTTTTTCATTGACATACCAATGAATGAAATTGACATACCAATTCCATGTCAATTTCATTTTTTTCATTAATCATACCAAAAACACCACAAATTGATTCAAAACAGTAAATTTCAATCTAATTCAAGCAATTCTAATAATAATGGTTTGCACTAACTGAGGGAGAAGAAAAATCATCATCCCAAGGAAGAACAAATAGGTAGGTTGTGCTCCTTCACAAGGCTAAGAAGGAAGAACACTTCTTTTATTATTTTGCTTATTATGTTATCCACAGTGGAAATTGCCTCTTAAGATACTCTAGAGGTAAACGTTTTGTCTCCTTCAAATAACCCAACTAACGCTGTTGAGCTCTATTCATCAAGTGCGCAATTTTCTTCAAGGGTTGGCATTTCTAGTAATGGTTTCCCACCATACATAGAAAAGATAAGATATAATAATGTTATTAATGTCCTGCAAGGGAGCACAAATAGGTCCATATGACTAATAAATACAATACTAATAATACATTGTGGGGCAACAACAAGCAATCCTATATAGAAACCAAAATCAAATCCGAACTCTAGCATCTAGGAACAAAATGTTAATAGAAAATACATAGTTGAAAGGACCTAAGTCCAAAAACGTACAGCAGCACAAGATTGAGAGAGGCTTCTCAATGAGTGTTGGGTCCAAGCCTCAAGGAAGGGCAGGAAGGAGATTTGGACTAGCCAAGGATGGTTGATTAGCCGGATCGGATCTAAGGTTGTAAGTAATTCCTCAGTTGGGCCGTTATCCCAAAAAGGGAGCCCAAGTAAAATTGGATGATTAATGAAAAACTTTGATTGGGAAGAATTTGTGTGTCATTTTTACGAGATTGGTTATTTTATTTTTTGCTTTCATTAACTTTGTTAGGAACCAAGCTATGTAAGTTATTTAGAAGACCTGTAATCTGCTAGGTTAATATTTTACCATGTGATAGGTTTAATGGAAATTTAACCAAGTGTTATTATTACCCTACTCATCAGTCCCCATGACACCAAAAACAAGATGTAATTATATGAATACGGTCCACCAAAACGATAAAATAAGCAAGGAATATTGGATATGAAATTCCTCTCTCATAAAGAAAGCTAAACACCATTGATCTAGGTACCGAAAAAAGACAGAGAGTCCTAATGAAGACTACAAGACCTCTTTGTATGACCCCAACTTCTTCACCTAAATAAGAAGATTAACACAATTATCAATAGTGATATTCACAAGATACACTTAGATCTCTTGGATTGCACCTATAAGACCCCCTAGTCACAAAATAGCTTTTCTATTATGAAAACTTCCTCTAGATCTCCAATGGCCTCATTATTCAACGAAGCCCCGAAGCCCTCCATCGACCTTTGATTCACAAGCTCCAAAGTTCCAAACCCTAATGAGAAACGAGACAGACCATCATCTTTTGAAGGTAGAAAAAATTTGCAGGTTATGCTCCTTGTTGTGGTGCAGATGGAAGAACACTATTTACCGCTTCATTATGTGATCCAAAGTAGATATCACTGCCTCTTCAAAGATTTTAACAAAAAAAATTTCCTCTTCAATTAACTAAATTTGTTTGGCTCGATTCATCAAGGAAGAAATTTCCTTCAAGGGTCACATGCTTCTTCAACACCTCCCCCTCCACCTCCCTCTCCCCCTCCCCTAATAATCATTTGAATTACCTCTTTACAACATATCACTACCACCGCAAGGGCTAAATGGATAACAACTACTAAGATCGACGTTCATAAGTCCATCAAGTCAAGTCCCTTGATGTATTCCCCGTGGCCTTTAATTCAAGCCAAGTTTGTGACTAGGACCAAGACAAAAATTTGCTCACAAATATCAACAAATCATCATATTTCCAGGGAACAATAATTATGCAAGACATGCTCCCCAAGGTTACTTTAGCTCAATAAGTCAACATAATAAAATTTAGTGTTTTTCCTATGTCTAACTTAAGCCAAGTTGAAAAAACAACTTGCTCACACTAGAGAAAGTGTCTAAGGAGATCTTGGGCGACTTCTACAAGGTTAGACACTTAAGTCTATGCAAAAGTACTTGTCCAAGCAATAAACATCAACACTCCCTTTTAATGAGGCAGGTCTTATGCCACTTAGAACTAACTTTCATCCTAGAACTACATCCACTGCCATGGATACTCCCTCTAAACCGAAATCCTTCCTTGCCATATGGTTTGGAAATATCCTCGAAATCTTGTTGACCTTGGCATGGTTCATAGATGCCTCCTGCTCCTGAACAACCTGTAAGGCCATCTCGTACCAAGGGACCTTCTTGATAGATTTGGAGGAATATGTCAATTGTTCCTCCCCTCCTAAACCTATAGGTTGACTCAATCTGAGTTGCTCAACCTTTAGAGCTACCTACTCCTTGTTCTTTGTTGCTACTCTACTTTGTGCCATCCCTCGAAATAAGGGTGCCCATTAGCCTATACCAATGTTGCAAACATCGGCATTGGGATAAAATCGGTAAGGGTAAGAAAAACCAAAAAATCGAGAGAAACGAGAAAATATCGTTAAAAATCGGCAAACATCGTTAAAAATCAACAAACATCTGCAAATTTATGATACCATAAAAATATAGGCAAAAATTGGCAAACATTGGTTAGGCCAAAAAAATGTGATTTGTTTCTTTGGGGCTTCAACTTCTTGAGTTGTTTCTTGCTCTGCTTGGCACCACGTCGTTGGTCGACAAGTCCCTCTGTTGCCACCTCTACCGTCTTTTAACAGCTTGTGCACACATGACTACTAGTAGTGCTCAGCCTTACTACAAGGCCATCTCTATCGAGCAAGCAATGTTTGTTCCCTTTACTAGTGATCTTTGGCCGACATATGGGTGTGGTTGGCATGTTGACTACTCAACCACCAACTATGCCCTTTTTTTTCACTTACCTTTTTGTTTATATATATATATATATATATATATATATATATATATACACACACACACACACTAAGTCACCAGGTTCGTGTTCGAGTTCGACTTCGATCGCGTTGAAATTCGAATAAAGTTCAACACCTAAAATTTTGCCAATAAAGTTCGACATAAAATTCGACATATAGAAATTTGAAAATATATATATATATATATATAACAATTTTAAGCATGTTGAAAGATAAATATGATGCACATAAATAAATAAGCATGTCAATTTTCAAAGTGCATCGTGCACATTGCAAACACATAGATGATAGAATTATTGCTCAAACCTATTAAAATAAAATAAATCAAATCTAGTGATTATTATTATAGATTTAATAATATATTTAGAGTCATTTTTAAATCTATTAAAATAAAATAAATATACATAAAATACTTTATAATTAAATATTAAAATAAAATAAATATACATTAAATACTTTCTATAATAATCTTAGCAATATAATTATAATGTGATTTAATAAAATTAATGGAAAAATGAAATGATTTAAAATCTTAACTTTTTATATAATTGATTTGATATGATTTTTATAGTCATATTGTTTCTAAATAATTATTATTTATTCAATAATAATTTATATTATGGGATATAATGGGAGGCCCATGTTAAATACACCAAGCATGCTAGTGACAACATAATGTTTTAGGGGATAAAGGAAACATTAGGAATGAAGGAAGGCCCGCAAATGGGTTGGGGTTTGAGCAACGTCTTCGAGGAGCAGCCACGGAGGGTTGAGAAGAAGAACTCGGTGCGCGCTGTGAGTAGCAAGAAGATGAGTCGTGAGAGCAGTTTTAAGTTGTGAGAGCAATAGTAAGATCAGTCAACCGTCAGTCAGCCTTTTTAACCTAAAAAAACAAAATAAAACCCTGCCGCGGAACCCATTCAACAATTCCTGATTTCTAAACGAATTTTTTTAAAAATCATTGTTGTTCGGCGTTAAAGTTCGAGTTCAAGTTCGACTTTGAGGTTCGAGATTAAGTTCGCCAAACTTTTTCGATTATGTTCGAGAGAGCTTCAAGTTCGGTGAAGCTCGAACTTCATCGATTAAGTTCGCCGAACTTGGTATCTTCAACCCAACAATATGTTCAATTTCTTCAACCTTCTTTAAAATGAAATTTTTACTTGTACGATCGTGACCGAACCCAGAGTTGGCAATCTTGTATGAACCTCAAACCTGTGATTCAAAGATATGTACTCTTCAAAGTTTATGGTCTAATAGCATGTTATAATTCTTGCAAATCTAGAACTCGACACTTAATTCCTCGTAGAAACATGATATAATGATTAATTTCACAACTAGGTTCCTAACATAATAAATTTAGCAGAAGCAAAGAATACCAATCTTAATCACAATGACAAAACAAATTCTACCCACTAACATTTCTTCATTAAATTCTTTAGAACATACATGGTCTCCCATCTTGGGAAATGGTCCAATTAAGAAAATACATACAACTGGAACTGATCCACCTGATCAAGCAGCCTGTGGTTGATCTAGATCTCATTGTTGCCCCTTTTCCTCGAACCCAACACACCGACTGAGATGCCATCCTCAATTTTGTGATGTTGTATGGTTTCTTCATTTTCTCCTTAGCCTTTCTTTTATAATTTTACATTGAGCTAAATTCCTAACACAATTCTCCAAAGAGATTGCCCGTAAATATCAGATATTGCCTCATTTGAGATCACGGGTTGAGATTAAAACATATTCATTAAAGTAATTTACTTCACTTTTCCTAAGTTTACTTCAGCTCAATAAGCCAACATAATAATTATGTGCTTTCCTAAGTCTAACTTAGACGAAGTTACAAAAACAAATTACTCGAACTAGAGCAAGCGTCTTAGGAGATCTAATGCAACTTTTGCACCCCCGGACACTTTTGCAAAAGTACTTGCCCACGCTACAAACATCACCACAATTGATGAGACCTTTATGTACATGTCACCTTGAATCCCAAATACCTCAACTAGATCCTGGTCAAAATGCGAAGCATTTTAACAATGATACACCTCAAACCAAATTTTCTTATTCTTCCAATTCATCCAACCAAACATCTATCATGAGTTTCTTCCCTATGACCTCAAATGGTAGGACAAATTGACATTAGCAAAGCTTGATCACCCCTTAGGCAATACATCCCCCTTTTGTACTATTGTTGATTTTCTTCTCCACTCCATGCTCTAGCATTATTGACTTTTAAGTCTTTTACAGCATAGGCTAGTTTTGCTTATATCATGTCTTTCTAAAAGCAACCTTGCAATCCCACTATGTATCTCACACTTTTGTACCTAGAAAACCCTTTGACCTATTTATGTTCGTTAGTTGGAAATTAATAAAATTAACTTATCTCATCTTATTAACTACAAGGAATTCTTCGTTATTAGGTGTTAGAACTTAGGACATCTTTCACCATAACTCCCACTTCCTCTCTATCTTCTTCCCAATTGAGGTTGGAAAGAAGTGATGTATATATATGGAAATTAAAGTGTCAACTCTAAATCAAACTCTTTCTTTGGTTTCATTAATGAGAAAAAATCTAGCATGGAACACATTAAAGAGTAGATACAAGGAAGGGCCCAACAGATACAAATTATGCAAAGTTGCAAGAGAGTATGTCATAGTAACACGGGTATCGCTCCCAGCAATTGGAGAGCACATACCCCACGCTCCCGCACTCCTGGGAGCTTGGGAGCTGGTACAAAACTTTCCAAAATCGTTGGGAGCTTCAAAGGATACAAATTATGCAAATTTGCAAGAGAGTATGTCATAGTAACACGGGTATCGCTCCCAGCCATTAGAGAGCACATACCCCACGCTCCCGCACTCCTGGGAGCTTGGGAGCTGGTACAAAACTTTCCAAAATCGTTGGGAGCTTCAAAGGGTACTTTGGAGCTTTTCGAGAGCTTCACTACAACAAATTTTTACATTTCAAGTACCTAATTTGAGCAGATTTTCACCTTTTTGGTACCTATTTTGAGCAGAGAAGGTACCATTTGTTTATTTTCTAAGTGATTTTGGTTTGAGTGAAGGGTTCATCTCCTCAACCTTATAATATGGTAGAAAAAGTGTCGCATGCCTAACCAATTATTTTGTTTTGAATGAAGGGCACATTTTTGTTAAGGCCATGGTAGAGGAGTTCAACAATCAATACCACCAACACCAATGAAGTTTAACAATCAATACCACCAACATCAAGGTACACGCAAGGCTTCATGCCAATCCCATATCCTCACACATGACATAATCAAATGGACACATTGCAATCCCCCAAATCCTGAAAACTATTAATTCTATCGATTTGGTACCTAACATGTACAAACTAGCCCTCCAACCAGGTTTTTCTACCAGTTTGTTACCTAGGCCTATCTGACCGGCCAGTTTGACCAGTTTCCGGTTCATTCCGACCAATTTTTGAAATTGTGCTTCAAACCTGGTGGAATGACAAACGTTTTAGAAGTCACAAAGCTCTCACTAGTGACTTCATGGGCACTTTGGCTTGCACAGAAGTCATAGATATTTCAAGACAAACTTGTTCCTCCTTTTCAAGGAGTTCATCAGGTAAGGCTATCCTAAGATTATACTTATAAGTATGTTGTAAAGCACAAATCTCTAGGTATGGTTAAAGAAGGGTCTATAGATAAAACCATGTGCTAGGGCCCTATTGAGGGAGCATGTCAAGGCGATCCTCATAAGCAAGGAACGGGTGGCTACCTCTTTTTGTCTGCTTATCACCGCTTAGAGTTCCATGCAGCAGTTGGGCCTCACAACAACTGGGCAGAGATCAATTCTACTTATTTTGTTTAAGTATGCCATCGAAAAGAATGTTTAGACAGTGCAGGTATATGGGGATTCTCTTGTAGTTGTGGGGTGGATGAAAGGGAAAAGCAAGGCCAAATGTTAATGCCAATGCAAGTCCCTTCTCATGTATTGGAGCTGATTGGGTAATTTGGCATCTCTTGTCAACATGTTTACAGAGGACTTACAAAGGAGCATATTCTCTCTCGAAAAAGGGACTGGAATTAGAGACAGGTGTTGTTTGCTATCAGGAGGAAGTCATGACTAACTTTCTACCCTTTGCTTTTCAAGACCACTGATGAGTTGTTTGTTGATCTCATGTTGATCAAATAATTTTTACAAATGGTTTTGCTATTAATTTGTAGTAGGTGATAAGCCCATAGTGTCTAAATAATTATGGCAATCTAGGATATATTTTGATGGGACTGTATATGGAAGTTCTCAAAACTTTATTATGACTCAATTTTTAAGTTTAAAAAGAACCATTTTGTAAGCTCAAGAATCAATTCCACCCACATTTGAGACTGGTGCTATTTGCTATCAGGTGGAAGTCATGACTAATTGTTAATTTTGGGCAACTAGGTCCAAACTCCATGTTGCACTCTCATATGACGATTGTCATATTTTTGTTGGATTCCTCTTTCAGATAGGTGCAAGATTGATCTAAAGATCATCTTGTTTGGATGAGCAGAACATTTATTTTGAATTTATTTTCCAAATTTGCAAGGTCGGCCAAATTTGCAATGTAGGCTCGCATGCCTAATAGATGTGTCACACACCCTCACTGATGGATATAAATTGGAGAGACTTGGAGGTCATTTTCATCATCAACTCATCACACGTTCTCTCATTGTGATCTGATTGGTTCGATAGCCTTTGGAGGCATTTTTTCCCTCACACATGTGTAGCTGAACTATTGTTTACTGCGAATCTGTTTAGGGCTTTTTGCTGCAGCGTTGACCAAAGTTGACCATGGTCAACCCTTTGTCGTTTGACCTCAAAACTTTGCCAAAATTCTGATTTTGAGAGGTTGTACTGCTGGGCACTAAAATCGAGGAAATCAGAGAAGTTTGACCAAAGCCTTAATCTACAGCATTGACTTTCTGTTGTTGTCCTTCATTGACTTTGGGTTGACCATCTTTGATTTGTGGTCAGTCGTCTTTAAGGGTTGTGGGTGTGACACTTGGAGGATTTGTTGACCGAGAAAAACTTTGTTGGTTGAAGCATCATATTGACAGTTGTAATGCAACAATATCTCATATCTTTGCTGGACAAAAGGAATTGTAAATATGATCTATATTTGGCTTGTCTTCTATTGATCTATTATTGTGTTCTATCAGCATTTTACTTTCATGTTTATGTGATTTCTATTGTGTATCGAGCCTAAGAAAGATTGAAGTAAAATTGCATCAAGCATAGAACACCATGGTTATCTAAATTTAATATGGTATCAGAGCTGAGGTGAAGACAAAGTCCAAGGTTGTGTTTGAAGCAATCTCTGAAGGAAGAAAATGGTCTCCTCAACCTACAAGGATTTCAAGGTTGATGTTAAATTGACTAATAAGTCTGATTATCATGCATGGAAGATGTCCTTGGTTTTGGTGGTAGAAGATCAAGATGTCATGGACTGTGCAGGGGAAGATTCAATAGCCTCCCTCACATGCAGTTGTTGCAACAAAGACGAAGTATAGAAATGGGGAAATCAAAGCAAAGATGATTATCCGAGATTCTATTCATAAGCACTTGGTTGCTTACATTTCTGAGTTAAACACATCTAAAGAGATGTATGATAAGTTGGTCACCTAAAGAGATGTATGATAAGTTGGTGAGCATGTTCAAAGCTAGCAATGCTAATCAAATCCTTTCCTTTAAGAATCAATTGAAGAATATCAAGAAGGGCAAGCATGAATCTATTCAATCCTATTTTATGAGGCTCACTGAAATCAAGAATAACCTCTTAGCTATTGGGGAAGCAATATATGATCGAGAGATGGTTCTTATTGCACTTGGAGGTCTCCCCCGTGATTGGTATGTATTCAATACCACCACTATTCTTAATAATAATGTGATTCCTAACTTTGATGAAATATTGACGAGATGTCCCCAAGAGGAAACAAGAATGATGGAATATGCCTCTAATAGAAATGGAAGTGCCCTACAGCCTTCACCGCTCATGCAAAGAAGAAGAACCATGGTGGCCCAAGAAATCAAAGCCATGGAAGAGCGGGGCCCAAAGGACAGAAGGGAAGATGTTACACTTGTAACAAGACTGGTCACTATGCAAGAGAGTGCCCTAATAGAAGGGACTCTCCCAGGGATGATGACAACAACAACTCAAGAGGGAATGTCAATCAAAGGAACAACAGGTTCAAAGGAAAAAGGAAGGCTCCCTCTGATCGTAGTGGAAATGGGCAACCTTTCAAGAGGTCACGAAATTCCAGGTACAATGAGTCTAATGTTGTTGATAATAAGAGAAATGAATTTATTCTTGTATCTTCCCTCTCAGTGCATCTCCACCCGACACCCTGGATGTCTGGATGATTGATAGTGGTTATAAAGAAGACCTCTCTAATTTGGTTGAGAAGGATGTTAATCTAGAAATTATCCTTGGAGATAATGCCACCTATCCCGTGAAAGGGACAGGGACTGTGACCCTCCATCTATCTCAAGGTCAAGTCCTTCGTTTACAAGATGTGTTGTACGTACCTTATTTGAAGAAGAACGTAGTGTCCATTTCGGCAATGGAAGACAAAGGGTTCAAGGTGGCATTCGTTGATGGAAAGGTACCTATCCGAAAGAAGAACTTCAAGGAAGCTCTTTCTATTGGTTTTAGAGTTGATACAGACTACCAGGTTGGAGGAAGTCCATTGGAGACTATGTCATGTGATACAACTCTTCAAACAGAGCTATGGCATCGGAGGTTTGCACACCTTCATTACAAAGCCCTTCCTGAAGCAAGGAAGGTGGTGACAGGGATGCCCGAATTTAGAGATGATAATGAAGGTATATGTCAGGGTTGTGCCAAAGGGAAGCATACAAGGGGACCATTCCCCTCTAGTGTCACAAAGACAACTGATATCTTGCAGTTGATACATTCTGACTTATTTGGTAATAGGAGTATGTTCCTATTACATAACTTTTACAAATGGCTTCTCCCGCAAGACCTGGATATGTTTCTTGAAGAAGAAGGACAAAGCATTCAAATGGTTCTGTACCTTCAAGGCCTTGGTGGAAAATCAAACTGAGAAAAAAAATCAAAGTTTTGACGAACAACAATGGGACCGAGTATGAATCAAATGAGTTTAATGACTTTTGTAGAGAAGTTGTGAACATTGCCGTGTATGTTCAAAATAGATCATAGCATTCCGCTCTAGACTCCAAACCTCCCGAAGAAGTCTTCTCTGGTAAGAAACCTGATGTTTCTCATTTTAGAGTTTTTGGTTGTCATGTTTACTTTCATGTGCCAAAAGAAAAGAGAAGCAAGCTAGATACTTCTAGAAAGAAGGGAATGTTTGTGGGCTACAATGAAACTTTGAAGGCATATAGAATCTATGTGTATCGTTAAACAGAAGTGGAGATATGCACAATGTCACCTTCGATGAAGATGTTGCCCTCAAGAAACTGAGAAATCTTCCTAGCTCCAAGGAAGACAAAGAAGATGAAGAAGGAGGGAAGCAAAAAGAGCCAAAGGATGACCTGATGCCCGATGTTGAAGGACCTATGGACCCCATTGATCCACCTCCTTCAAATAAGAGAAGACCCTCATGGCTCTGAGATACTCTCACAGATGTCGAGAGACATGTTGCCCCAAGGGGGACATTTCGTGGAAGTAAGAAGCCGAAGAGATACCAAGGGTACCCTAGCAACCATGAGTATGATAGTACAATCCGAGCCTGGATCATTTGAAGAAGTTGTAGAGCATCAAGTTTGGAAGGATGTTATGCACGAGGAATATGAGTTCATTATGAAGAATGATGTCTGGGAAGTGGTCGCGAGACCGGAGCACAAATCTGTTGTCACCTCAAAATGGCTCTATAAGATCAAGCATGGATCTGATGGAAGTACTAAAAAGTACAAGCCAAGATTTGTTGCCCGAGGCTTCTCTCAAAAAGAAGGCATAGATTATGATGATATATTTGCCCTTGTGACTCGTTATACCACCATCCGATCTATTATTGCCCTTACTGCTACGCAAGGATGGAGTCTCCGTCAGATGGATGTGAAGACCTCTTTTCTGCATGGTTCTATAAAGGAAGAGGTGTATGTGGAGCAACCTTTGGGGTATGCAGGTTGAAGAAAGCCCTCTATGGGTTGAAGAAAGCCCCTAGGGCTTGGTACAAGAGAATAGATAGCTACTTGATGAAGTTGGGCTTCATTCGAAGTAATGTTGATCTGAACCTTTATTTTAAGGTTGATGATCTCTTCCTGACAGGTACTGACCCTCTCATTCATCAGTGTAAAAGGGAGCTATCTTCCAAGTTTGAGATGAAAGACCTAGGACTAATGCACTACTTCCTAGGCTTGGAGGTCTGGCAGAGGCAAGGCGAGATTTTCCTTTCTCAAGGAAAATATGTTGTGAAACTGCTAGAGAGATTTGGTATAGTGGACTGTAAGTTTGTGTCGACACCGATGGAACTCAACTTCAAAATGTTGTGCGGAAACGTTGTTGGGCCCGTGCTAGCAAATCCTACCGAGTATCGACAACTCGTGGAGGCCCTAATGTTCATAGTGAACTCAAGTCCGGATGTATGTTTTGCAGTGAACACTTTGAGTCAACATATGGTAGATCCTCATCACATTCACTGGATTGATGCCAAGAATCTATTGAGATATCTTCCGAGCACAATCAACCATGGGCTGAGATACACTGTCAGTAGTTTGAGACTCCATGGATATATTGATGTCGATTGGGTTGGCAGTGTGATGGATCGCAAGAGCACATCTGAATGATGCTTCACCTTGGGTTCTGCTTCAATATATTGGATGAGCAAGAAGCAGAAGTCGATGGCTTTGAGCACCGCTGAGGCTGAATACATTGCAGCGAGTATGGCCTGTTGTGAAGCTGTTTGGTTGCGAAATCTCTTCAATGAGTTGTTTGGGCATGTGTTAGATACCACTGTTATCCTTTGTGATAACCAAAGTGGGATTCGTCTTTCTGAGAATCTCGTGTTCCACGATCGATCCAAGCATATTGATATCAGGTACCACTTTATCTGGGATATGGTACAACGAGGCGTCAAAAGGCTCGATCACATAGGAACTTATGAACAGGTCGCGGATATTCTCACAAAGCCCCTGAGGAAGGTCAAGTTCCTAACCTTCCATGAGAAGCTTGGAATCATGGAAAGACCCTATTATGAGGGTCCTGCTTCAGTTGGACAATGAGCTCTAGGATAGCTTCTTTGAGCTATAAGCACATACGGGGCTAGGCTTACCAAACCTTGTTGTGCTTCTACCCCACCGTTATGATATTGAGTTGGTTCACCTCTCTTTGATCTGTGCCCCGAACGCATCCTACCCATGGAGTTTCGGATTCATGGGAAGTACCTCTCATTTGGCGAATGAGGTGGGAAATGTGGATAGAGACCAATGCCAAGACCGATGAACGCATCGAAGATTGTCGTACTCTCTATGCTAGGATGGCATGTGTCCAACACCTTGATCTGGGATCAAGTATGATGAGGTTCTTACCTCTAAACTGACTTTGGGTCAGTAAACTAACTTCAGGTTAGTATGAGACTCTTTTTGAGTCCAAGAGAGGTTTTTACCTCTAAGCTGACTTCGGGTCAGTTGAGTGTGATGTCTTTGTGGCTCACCTTTTTGTTCTATCTAAGAACAAGAGCCAGCAAAGCAAGTTACGGCAGGATGACGCACGATGTTCGGTGAAAGTACACGATGGTATTGATGGATGGCACTTGTGGACAGATGGAGTTCTCCCTAGTTGAGAGGGAGTGTTAATTTTGGGCAACTAGGTCCAAACTCCATGTTGCACTACTCATATGACGATGGTCATATTTTTATTGGATTCCTCTTTCATAGAGGTGCAAGATTGATCTAAAGATCATCTTATTTTGATGAGCAGAACATTTATTTTGAATTTATTTTCCACATGTGCAAGGTCGGCCAGATTTGTAGTGTAGGCTCACATGCCTAATAGATGTGTCACACACCCTCACTAATGGATATAAATTGCAGACTTGGAGGTCATTTTCATCAACAACTCATCACACATTCTCTCATTGTGATCTGATTGGTTCGATAGCCTTTAGAGGTATTTTTCCCCTCACACGTGTGGAGCTGAGCTGTTGTTTTCTGTGGATCTCTTTAGGGCTTTTTGCTGCAGCGTTGACCGTGGTCAACCCTTGGTTGTTTGACCTGAAAACTCTGCCAAAATTTTTATTTGACGGGTTGTACTGTTGGGCACTAAAATCAAGGAAATCAGAAGTTTGACTGAAGCCCTAATCTGCAGCATTGCCTTTTTGTTGTTGTCCTGCTTTGACTTTGGGTTGACCAGCGTTGTCTTGTGATGAGCTGTCTTTGAGGTCTGTGGGCGTGACACTTGGAGGATTGGCTGACCGAGAAAGACTTTGTTTGCTGAAGCATCCTGTTGACTGTCGTAACGCAACAATATTTCATATATTTGCTGGACAAAAGGAATTGTAAATCTGATCTATATTTGGCTTGTCTTCTATTGATATATTGTTGTGTTCTATCAGCATTTTACTTTCATGTTTATGTGATTGCTATTGTGTATTGGGCCTAAGAAAGATTGAAGTAAAATTGCATCAAGCATAGAACACCATAGTTTTCTAAATTTAACACTAACTTTCTAGCCTTTGCTTTTTAAGACCACTGATGGGCTGTTTGTTGATCTCATGTTGATCAAATAACTTTTACAAATGGTTTGCTATTAATTCGTAGTAGGTGATAAGCCCATATTGTCTAAATGATTATGGCAATCTGGGATATATGTTGATGGGACTGTTTATGAAAGTTCTGAAAACTTTATTATGACTCACATTTTAAGTTTAAAAAGAGCCATTTTGTAAACCCAAGAATCAATTCCACCAAGATCATGCTGACCGAGCCAGTCCAGAAAATGCATCAAATGTAATTTCCATTTCTGCTGAATGGAAATTATATTTCTTTCTGCAGAGAACAAAAAAAATTATATAAAATTTTAGAGTAGTTAGTAGTGAAGTTGTAGCAAGGAGCGTGTGCATGCATGAATGGTCAGGAATAATGTGAATGGGGGACCAATGTGCAGCAGGAATTGTGAACAAAGGGCCTGTGTGATGTATTTTTGCACCATGAGGAGCTGTGTGGAAGAGGACCTAGTATGCAGCAGCAACAATGGAACAATGACAGTATAATAATAATATAATTTTAAGGTCACGGCCAACCCAAACACCAAATTGGTGTATGAGACCCCCTTGTTTGTGGGACAAGGGACCCACCTCCACGCAGCAATTTGACTGCTAAGTCTACGAAGGCATACATACTCTACCCCCCTCTAGTTTTGAACCCGTGCCCTCTTAGGAGGTAACACATGCTCTTAACCAGTAGGCCCACTCAAGCTGTATATAAGATGCCTATGAGCATGATGAAGGGTAGCTTAGAAGAAGGTTCTGGGAACCACAAGACGTGCACATTACATATGCTTCGAGGTGTATCATAGATAAAGGACTGAACAGAGAAGGGAAGAAGGTAGGTCTGTCTGGCAGAAGCAATAAAACAAAATTACCATTTATACAAGATATAACAAACTGGCACTATCAGCAATGTAACAAACTATGAATTTAATATCTAGGATTTTCATGGATAGTATTTTTTACTAGCATGAAAATGCTATTACCACAACACAGCGGTGTTCAATGTTACCAGATGTGCTCGACAAAGATCTTCGAAGCTTGCCCCGGTATCAAAATCTTTCTCTTGGAAGGGAAGACCGTCATTTCCACTAAGATGGCCATCATCGTAGTGCTGTTACAAAATTTACAGATTGAGTCAATATATGTCTATTTAAAAAATCAGTAAATACTGACAACTTCCTTGGACAAAGCTATATCAGGTCACCTCCTGAGGCAGCATGGCATTTTCAGCTTCAGCAATGCTGTTATTTGATTCCCCAAGATAGTCATCAAATATGTCAAGGTCCTCAAAATCATGTTCAGCATCAATACCCCGATCATCATCATCAGGAGCCCCAGGACCATCAAAAGAATTGCTTTGATTCAAAGTCATAGAGCTCCTTAGCTGCAACAAATAAACGAAAACCAGAATTACATAATTTTAACATTCATCGGAGCATGTTAAAAACAACTCAAACTAAAATCATCATATTATGGTCATATGGTAAAAAACCTTTTCATATATAGGTGGTGAGTGCAAGGTTTGCTTTCCGTTGATGTTGCAATCCCCAGTCTCCGACACTTTTGTAAACTCTGGACAAATTGTGCTAAACCTTTTTGCCAAAGGAAATTCAAGCACAGTGGCAACTTGATCGGCATCCCTGACCTTTTGTTTCTTAGATAATAACCCTACAAATAGAAAATGGATGCCCAGAATGAATGGAGAATGCATAGAATGGCAACATGTATTACTATTTTAGTACTAACAAAATTCTCTAAACAAACTCAATGCTACCTCTGGAGCTTCACCTCGTCTATATGGTTTCACAGGCAAATCCCCAGGTTCATGGGGATTCAAAGGCTGCCACGGATCATCTTCATCATCCTCAAAATCATCTTCAATACTATCATGCCCTGCAAAATTATCTCCATCAAAGCCTTTGTATGGTGAACAAAAGTCATGGTTCTTGTCATTTCCCATATCCTGGCCACAATGGGCTTCAAATGTTCTGGCAGCAGTTCTGTCCAAGATGTCACTGGCACCCTGACTACAGCCCGCCTCATTAAACTCAGGATGCCTTATTGCACTCTGTGGCCCCTTCGAAAGCACAGATTTCTGGACAGACCCAGCTCTTTTGCCCGGTGTAGAAAGTCCATTTTTCGGTGTCCTGGGAGTCCTACGGCGTGCTGAGTTGGAAAGGTGATTTGGAGTTCCATTATTAGCACCCTTATTAACATTGAGATATTTATCGACAGCATCAGCATCACAGGGATCCAATAGAAGGAAATCCCTGTGAAGGCTGCTAGTGGCAATCTGCAGCAGGGGAGGGAGCACTCATATTAGATATTTCTGAAGTGTCTTGACTCTTACCGGCTATTTCTAAAGTGTCTTGCCAAGGAAGTTGATAAACGTATGTAACAGAAATGCAGATCAAGACAATTTACACTATGATATACAACCTGATAAGCAGCGAGTTCTCCTCCATCTCCACCAATGTCTACAGCCTCTCCTTCTAAAACAAGCAAACTAGCAGGAGGTTTGGCAGCAGGAGTCAATGTATCAGCTTCATGTCCCTCATCATCAATGTCAATGTTTGTTTCCTCTGCAAATTTATAGAACACCATACCCATCAAAATCAACTAAAAATATGAAAGATTAAAAAACAGCATTGCATCTTTAGAAGTGAGCACATACCTTGTACATCGTCCAAGTTCAGGAATTCCTCTTCGTCCTCTTCAATAATATCAGCATCCTTTCCATCTGCTTGGATGGAGCTCTTCTCCTGCTGAGCTTGTCTGTTCACAACAAGATAATGAACTTTTAATACTATACTCAAGAGAACTCAATTCACCCAAAAACCTATTCTTCAGCAAAAGAGACCATCAAAAATTGCTCAAATTTCTGAAATAATTATAGGCTTCACAATACACTGCCAGGATTTCTCAAATATTTCTCAAAAAAACGTTTTTGGCCTTTTATAGGCTTCTTTGATAACAACAGAAATATTTTAGAAAATAACACAATAAATTCAAATTTATCACAATATTTTCAATTTGTTGTAATAAATTCAATTTTACCACAATATTTTCAATTGTTGCAATAAATTCAAATTATAACATATTTTAATTTCTCATGAAAAAAGGTACATTTTCAGATCTGCTTCTAATACAACATTCAATCAAACAAATCCAGTTATCACATAATAAAACGACTTATTTTGTCTGTATGATAGTGCTTTAACAAGTTTTCTTAGTTCTGAAAGTAATAACCATTTCATGTTAGAAACAGTTATATTTCATGAGAAGATGCAGTCACAAATAGCAAGAGAAAAAGAATGGTGTAAGATTTAAAGTGGAATAAAATCGCACCATATGTATATTCAAACCCTTAAAACAATGACTTAATCACATAATGGTATGCATACACCATTATTTTAAGGATAAGTAATTATGTGGTTACATTCTACTGGGCTAATATGATCTTTAATACTAATAAAAATTTATTTGAAGACTATTAAAGATGACATAATTTTATTAATGTCCTAAAAAAAACTATGATATCCAACTCTTTTCAAACTTAACAAAGAGAACCTAAGTTAACTAAACATGGGTTAGACTACTAAGTCTAAAAACAAGACTCCCAAGTCTGGCAAGTGGGGAGGTTAGCCAAGACTGTTGCTAGCTTGTTTAGTCACTCATCCTAGTTCCGACTCGATAAGACTCTACCAAACTCATTAGTCTAACAACACTTGTGTCATCCCTTAGAGACTTGAAGATTAGGATTTAAGAGGAAACTCTAGGTTGTACATGTTGAAGTGAAGATGAAGAGGTGTATTGCTTGGTAGACTTGATTATGTGATGCATGCTTGATGGATCTCCTTGGTTGAGCTAGGGTTTTCAATGTCATAGGCTATATGAATGACTGTCAGATCTGCTATATGAATGATAAGAATGCCCTAGAAGATCTGTCTTATCATTTATGCATGATAAGATTGCCCTGAAGAATTAAAACTTATTGGTACACTTTGGTATCTTATCTTTTGAATTGCCTAGTGGATTGGGGTAGTTAAGAATTGAAATATTATCCATTTGTTGCTGCTGTTTTACTCATATTTCATAACAGCCCTAAGGCTGAAACTTCACAGGCTTAATATCCTAGAAACCTCTAGTTTAGAGATGAAATTTCTCTTTGCATTAATTGCTACTTGTTCAAAAATTCTACACAAGGCATCAAGTTATGGGGTTTCTAATGGATGCAAATCTTGAATTGATTTGACTATGCAACCCTCTTGATATTTTATGAACGAGCAGTCTTTAGTCACAATTTGGTCATGTATAGGCATTTGGGAAATCTGGTCTGCAATCTTGTAATTCTATAATGTTTTGCAAAAGCATCTTGATAATCATTTAAGTTGTGGGATGGAAGTCTTTGCCTGAGTAAGGATAACATACTTTAATAAGTCAATATTCATGCAGCACTTCCTGCGGCAGGAAACATTTCTTGTGCACATCTCCTTAGTCGCTTAGAAGACAAGATTCCTAGACTCCCAAGCAACCGCAAAAGGCCAAAAAATGTTAGTGGTGATCACTTTCACAAGTTTTAACCTTGGTTGGCTTCCATCAACGACTTACATCCCAATTCACCTACAACCATATTGGTTATGGTACCTATCTAGTTAAGAGATCCTCCAAATATTCCACTCATCCCTAAACAAATACTACCCAAAATTGTGATACGGGAACACGATGGACACACAGATTCGAGTGTCGGACACGGACATGGTGATCCCCCAAAACAAGACACGTTCGAACATGTTATATATTATTTTATTAAAAAATAAATATATATATATATATATATATATATATTAGATATTTCTTACACAAATTCATACAAATTCATTGATTCAAACATAGATCTTCATCTAGATGTAAGTTTTACAAAGATACATCATACAATTATACAAGGTAATAGACATATTCATCAATGATCCAATAGGAGAAAGACAAGCTTACAAAGATACATCATACCATTATACAAAGTAATAGACATAAGCATCAATGATCCAATAGGAGAAAGACAAGATATTGTAGTTTTCTCATTAAGTCATCAAAATCAAAATGTGTTACATAGGTAGTACAATGCCAATGGCGAATAGAAATAGCAAATACAAAACAACTACAAGTCTACAAGCCTCAAGGCAGTGTCGTAGTAAGTAGCTCATGAGTCATGCATGAGTGATCAATCCTCATCATCATAATCAGCATCACTGTCCTCATCATGATCATGGTGCTCACCACTGCTCTCCTCTGCTGCATCCTCCTCCTTTGTATCCAATGTCATCTCTGCATCTGCTGGTGTGGAGGATGACCCCTCTATTGTATCATCATCATCAAATGTGACAGGCTCTAACACTGGCTCATTGAGATCCATGTTGGCCAATGCCAACAACACAATTGTCCAGACCCATATCATCGGGAAAGACATCCCACATCTTTGTCAATACCTTCAACCAATCCTCCCTATGCCTGTAAATAAGACGAAGGTTGGTGTGCACATACACCATTGTCTCTGCCCTGGACTACTCAAGCCTGCTCTTCTTCACACTATACAAACTCCCATATGTGCTCCAATTCCTCTCGCAACAAGAAGATGAAGTCACCTAAGAGAGGAGCCTCATGGCTAACTATTGTAGAAGAGGACTTGTTGCCCCATGAGTTGCCCACCAAGAATAGGGCTTCTTAGCCCCCTGTCTCTGATCACATCAAAGCCTGCAAATCACCTAATGCCAGTGGAAAACCCAGCAAAGGCATCCTCCACCTCATCAAGGGATGCCTTATCCTAAAAAATCCTCCTGGATGCATCTTTCCTCCTCTGTGAGAATTCACCATCCATGTGAGGAGGGAATCTGCGGGAAGGTCCACCATTTAGCCACTCATGGTTGTAGTACTATGGGTTCAAGGAGTGAGCCAAACAATGTAAAGTGTGCAATTCTTGTCCCATCTGCTGACAAGAATATCATGTATGGTGGTGAAGAAGGCCTCTGGTGATGTCTCTTTCTGGAAAATCTTGCCCATTGGACCAAGTGCATTTGTCTTTCTTTTTGCTACTTGTCCCCCATTAGAACTCTCAAATGGGAACTTGTTGTTGCTTTTCCTCAAGAATGGAAGGGGGTCATCATTCTTGTTTTGTTTTGTTTTTTATGCCACATTTGTCACACTAACAAATGCCTCTCTATCCATTTCCTTCCTCTTTGCTAAAGGCACCTGTGTACAAGCTGCAATTCCACAACTTGGCAAAGCCAACAAATGAGCTTTCACACAGGTAATATGTGCTCATGAAATGGTTGTGGCAAAAACTGCATTTCCAAGCAATATTGCCTCCTCCCTGCACCTTGTTGCCTGGCCTTGGCTCTCTTGTCACATATATGATATTTCCACAAAGGATATTTGGGGTCTTGATTTTGTTTTCCCTAAACATTTGAAGTTGTTGTTGCAGCCCCACTTCCAATAAATGGAATACTTGTAGACCCTGATGAAATAGGAACAGGAGGGGCATCTCCTATGGGGACATTCTTCCCCTTTCTATGCCCCTTCCTTGCTGCCCTTGATTGAGCCATGAATGTTGTAAAAAATAATTAAAAAATACACAAAATTGTAAAACATATGCACATGCAAACCAAATCCAAAAAATAGAGACAATGCACTTATTGGTTGCTTGAATCTCCTTGAAATCGCTCCCTTGCTCCTTGCTCCTTGCTCAACTCTCACACAAAGACAAAGTGAGAAAACAAAAGACAAATTGCTTATTTTATAACAATGGACGTTTTTCCGTGCTAAGCGAGTCTGGCAAATCGGGATTTGATCGTGTCCGTACAGGACACAATCGAGACATGATCATGTCATGTGCGGACACGATCGAATTTGATCGAGTGGATACAAATCCATATGAATCGTGTCTGATTTGACGGATTTTGGACACGTGGAGGGTGGAGGACAAATCTGGTTTCATAGGTTCCCTTGTACATTTAGGGTAGCTTTATTTTAATTAAGTAATTCTTTTCTTTCATGATAGATTATTACTATTGTCATTTATTTATTGCATTGTTTATGTTTAATTCAGCACAATGCAATATTCTTTTGAAAAAGCATTGGCAGTCTTGAAAGTTAAAACCCTTGTCATGTGTTGGCACATTTTACCCCTCATTTCAACAAAGGTACCGATAGCCACATTTTTTTTTGGCAATGTTGACCACTAGAATGGCACCTGAAGAATTTTGAACACTCCATGCCCAAGGATATACCAAAGTCTATTTGTACCATTAGAGATCATCATATCACTTGAGTTTTTCAACTCTACTTTTTCTCATCTTCTTCTGTTGTACCTTGATTCCACAAACCCTACAAGGATGATGTAAAGTGATACTAGAATGATGAGTTTGAGTCATCTAACAGACCTAGGTAGCTTGGGACCTTGTCATCAGGTGAGTCTACTCTAGGAGGTTTTTTTCACTTGGTTAATTATCGTTTTCTTCCAAGAATTTAATAATTAATTAAGTTTTTTCCTCCAAGAATTTAATAATCAATTGAGTTTTTTCCTCCAAGCATAACCCCCAAAGTCAAAGTATGCCTTGATGGCAAGGCCTTGGGTGAGTCCTAGTGTCTAAAGTCATTGTATATTACCATACTATAACACTCATAAAATTTCGTAGTATTTAGTTAGGTCTAGCGGATCATTTTTTTATTTTTTAAATTTCCTGCGAGGTGGAAATTGGAATAAAATTTGAATGTAATATCTAATAAGTGAAATCTAGAGAAGTTGTGTGGGTTATGTGTGCTCAAAATTACACCTCTCACCCTCAACTTTCTACTATGACACACTTTGAGGGGTAAAAAATGTGTTCTAGACCCTCAAAACCCACTTTTCCTACGTCTAGTGGAAATTGTGACAATAAATTGAGCCAGCGATTAAATAAATGGAGAAAAATAAATATCCACATGTTAAATGATGTGGAAATGAGTTGGAAAATCATTGAGTTAAAGTGAAGTTCCAAGGTGATGTGGACTCCTAAATTTAAGGAAAACACATGTGCTCCAAAGAAATCGAATTTCATGGAAGGGACCACAAATTTCCCAAAGAAAAACACATTTATTAAGGAGAGGAATTCGAGTCATCATTTAGTGGGATTTGAACTTGAGTTCCACTAGAGATTAGTGGAGAGTGGTCTTCCACCACTCCACTCCAACACACACTTGTCCCTTCTTCAACAACGAGTTGTCCTCCTCAAGGATTGTGTAGGCCTCTCTGGAGGAATTCGAATGGCACTTGGGGGAAATCGAATTCCATGGGGGAGCCTTGGGATTGTCATCATCACACTTGGCACATGGTTTTCCATTGAGATTTGCTCCCATTCTCTTATATAATGGAGCTTTGAAGTCTCATTTTGTATCTTTTGTTACTAGCTATTGTGTTTGCAGAAGGGATGCTATTTTGTACACTTTTCAAGAGTTTTAATAATAATAAAAACTTTGGGGGTCCATTCATGGGTGTTCTTCGTTTGGAGCATGGTGCATTGTGAGTTATTGGTCAAATATTTTCTATGCTTTGAATTATTTCATTTTCCATATATTATTGTTAACTTGCTAGTGCAAAGTTATCTTATATCAGCATTTGATTTGAAAGTAGGCTCTAGATGTTGAAAGTTCTAGTTTAGTTTCAAATAAATTTTTAGAAGTTTCATTTCATTGTTTGTTTATCTAGATCTATAAGGATTGATGTGTGATTTGAGTGTTGTAGAATAATTTTTGGTTGGATCGACCGCGAGGGGAAGTCTTTGAGAGACCAACCCACTCTTGAAGCACCTTCAAAGTAACTGTCATTTGTTATTTGGATTTTCATAGTCTGTCTTACGAAAAAAGTGTCTTGCAATGATTCGTTTGGGCATAGCTTGTATACAAGCAATCACTTTAAAATTTAAATCTTTTGAAATAGTGCTTCGTTGATTATATATTAGCTACTTGAGAGCTTTTTCTAAACTAAACCAAGTGATGGGATTCATTCCCATCAATTGATTTGGTTTCTTGTATGCTATTTGTATTTTATTTAGTTGTTTTGCATAATCGATCTACATTAATTTGTCTCTTGATTTTGTAGTTCATAGGTAGAGTGTTGGTGACAAGGGGATTGAAGAAAGATTACTTGAACTCTAACCATTCTCTTGTAGGACCTCTCAACCCCTTTCAAAGTTGATTTCTTGAGCAGGTCGTGGACAAATAGAGGGTTGCTACTTGGCAAGGCCGTGGGCATTTGAGGAGAAGTCTCTCACTTGGTTTGGCCATTGGCATTGAAGAATAGTTCCTCTCCTTTGCAAGAATTCATCATCCATTAGAGGCTAATCTTTTGGACATCAAGAGACACCTAACACCTTCATTGAGAACATTCTTATTGTATTTTCTGATTTTAACTTTCAAGAAGGAGATTTAGTGCTTGAAAAGCCTCACATATTGTAAAGATCCATCTTGAAGCTTTAGTTGAGATCCTCTTGAAGGTTTCTCATCTTTGTATTCATTTAATAAAGGCTTAGTTTTTTTCTTGTGGGAGCTTGGGTTTTCACCCAAGGCATCCTTTAATCCTTATTTTAGAAGGAGGATTTTGGGTGGATTGATCTTGCATGTTTCTCTTTAGTTATCATTTTGCACATCTTAAGAATTAACACAATCTCACCATCACAATCTAATTTTCTAGATTTAATTTTGCTACTAGTTTCCATTCTTATGCTTGCCATTTCATGTTTCTTCAAGTATAATTTGGAATCTTACTTTGGAGCAACTTATTTTATTACATGCAAACATTCCATTTCATGTGGCAAGTTGGCAAAGTTGATCTAGTTAGTTTAACAATTTGCTTCATGTTGGCCTCACAATAGGCTCATTGTTTACATGCTCATTTATTTTAAGTTATTTGCTCATTTTGCAAGCATATCAAACATTAAAAGCTTCATTTGATTTCTTTGCTTTAGTTTGTTATTGATGTATCATTTGTCAAAGCACTTAATTTGCGCAACTTGAAATCTTATGTGCTTATGAAGCTTATGTTCTTGTATCTTGAACTAATTTGAGAAATTTTCCAAACAATCTTGTTGAGCATATTTCATTTAATTGAAGCATTTCCCTTTATGCAAAACAAAAGCAATCTTGCTTGCATAGCATATTAGGCATTTCAATATAGTTGCATTTTAAATTAATTTACCTCCAAGCATAAGCTTAGTTGAAAGACATTTCTTAGGGACCCCTTTCTTTCATCAATTTGAGAGACATAGACCTTGCAATCGTCAAAGCCATAGTCTTTGCAGCACCGAAGGCATCGGGTGTGTTGGGTAATTCAAGGAAGGTATCGTTAATATAGCTTTGGTTGTCTTTCTTTGGACCCATTCCACAACTCACAAAAGATACTTGTTTCAAAATAGTCGAAAGAAAGGTCACGTCTAGACTAGGCATTAGGTTAAAATTTACCAAGATAATTGCATTAAATCTTAGTTTGAGTGCATTTCATGCTAACACATCTTACTAATTTACTTGCAAATAATTTCATGTACTTGTCATTGATGCAAATGCCTTAAATTGATTATTTTATTTAAGCAAGTATCATCTTTTTCACTTTTGCAAGTAAAATTTAATTTGTTTCCTTTGCAAGTCACTCTATATTACTTCCATACATGCTCTGGATTTGTGAATGATTATATATATTTTGAAAGCATATTTTATATCTTGCACTGTTGTTTGATTGACATAGTTATTTGTGTTTCAATTTCAAACACTTCATTTTATTTTGAGCACATATTATTTATTCTTAAAACAATATTGAAAGCATTGGTTTTATATATACAAATCTTTATCTCATGTGTTGATGTTTATTAAAGTTTATTTCATTTCATATTGCTCATTTTATTTGCTCACAATCTCAAGTAATCCAAATTTGACATCTCCTAGAAATCTTCTAACTTAGTTTTCCATTTAGGGACCCACCCTCTTTACAGCTTAACGCCTAGGAGAGAGCTTGAACAGAGAGAGTTAGGAATAGGTGAAATCCTCATCTCCTAATTTGCCAACAAACACACCTTGTAGGGTAACTCCAAAGAATGCAAGTCAAAGCCTTGTAAGTGATGTGATGTTATGTATTATGGTATCTTAGGCCTATTACAATCAGCCATACCTGGTCCTTTTGAACTCCCCTCTTACATCTTTTCGTCCTGGATAGAATTGGAGACCTTGGGATGGACCTACTTGGACACGTGGTTTAGAGGAACCATTGGTTTTATAGGAGTGATCGCACAATGTAGGGCCAGTCCAACCCATATCTTGAGCACACATGTCTTCCCATGTGGTCATGGTTCATAAAGGTTGTATGCATTCCTTTAACCTTGGTGCAATATTAATTACAATTCTTAACATAGCAATCTCACTATTCACAACATTTCATGTTTCCCAAGGCAGTTCACAAATTCTAATGCACAAGGCTCCCGAGACCAAAATTCAATAGTGACTCAAAATGATCGTCATGAGGCTTACTTGACATGCCACCATCAAAATTTGGGAAAAGAAGGCTTCTTCACACATAATTCAACCTACAAAGGGGATGCATACATGAGCAAAAGGTAGCAAAATATCATTGCATGGCATGTTCCAAAATATCAACCCACTCTAAATCAAAGGAACAAATGGTAAGGTGGCAAGGTGCCACGTCAAGGTTGAAAACACTAGTGAAAGCATGAACAATGGGCTAGAAAGCATGAATGATTGGCCTTATTAAGCCAAACGCATACCTTTTAAAGCCAAACACTCCCCATATTAATCGACACGTGGGTTGGTCAAAGACATTTCTAGCCACATGTGGGGATCAAAATGCCCTACATGGGGTGTCAAAAAGCATAGATGTCAAACCAAAAAAGGGTAAGAGTTGAATTCCTATGATGGATGGATCGAGCCATTTTCAAGGCAAAACGACTCAACTAATCAAAGTAGTGAGCCTTTTATTACTAGTCATTTTACCCCCAAAGCAAATTGATCCACCTTTACAACAACATGTGGGATTAAAGACAATCGTAGCACAAAGGCCCACCATCCACATGGACGTGTCAAGTTAACCACTTGGCTTAAAAGCAAGCCATGAGATTTTTAAGATAGTTCTATATCACTTTTTTAGCACACATGGTTAAAAAGTAGGCATGGATCAATCAATGCAAAACAATGGATTGCTTTTATGTTTCCAACACCTTTCAATTCATCCAAAGGTGAGCACTGCAGTTTCAATGTGAATTAACCCTCTTTAAAGCAAGTCGTGAACCTTGTTGGGCTAGTCGTACCACACGTGGGGTCCTCTAAAGCTACTCACAGGGATGTTGCGAGTTAACTTTTACCATCACCTATAAAACTCAAATTCCAACTTTGAGATCTCAGCAAAGCATTCGTCAAAGAAAGCAATTCAACCCCCTCTTGTGGACAGTTTTCATTGCATAAAACTATTATCTAATGTTAAGATGACTTAGTCTCCAACATACGAATGACAACTCAAATTTTTATTTAGGGAAGGAGGAAACTGGCCCTTAAAGAAAAATTATAAAAGCCTAGATCCTCCTCTCATTTGTTGTTGAACTATGAGATTAAATGTCATTCAATAAAATTATTTTTCAACTGCAAACAATTTGTGGGTCAATTTTTCTATTCCTCTTCTTAGTTTTATGTTGCAATAGTGCTTCATGGGATATATGTAGGTACTCCAAATTACTACAAGGCAGATGGGTTGACCCATTAAGGTACAGTGATCACGTGGAAGGGGAGACCAGGGCATTAGACCTCATCTCGCCCTCTGTTGGCATCAAAAATTAACCAAAACCCAAGTATTAGACAAAGCCTTATAAGAGGTCCAATAAAAGGAAGATGTAACTCGATGCCACAATTGGCCCAGTGATTAGAGATATGTCGAAAGAGATGATATTTCTAGTAGTATTATGGAATTGCTACACTATTCTAGACTAGAATTAGATGTGATAGTCGCTAGACTCAAATCCTATTCTCTAGTCCAAGGTGCATCACTTGACTTAGAGGGGGTTGTGATCACAATCCAACATTTGGAAGGTAAACAATACCAAGCTAAGCCTCACCATTACAACCAATCTTACAAATCTTCATTCAAAAACCTCTTCATTTTAGTTTTATAAAATAAATAAAAACACAATATTTCTCTAGCTCACACTTCAAATCCATATTTTAGATAGAATCTTATCCATTCGGCCCAAGAAAGGTATGTCTCTCCTGTGTTTTGTGGATAAACAAATCTAAAGAGATTTCAAGGGGTTGCCAAGGGTTTTACAGACCTATCATACAATTTATAGCAACAATATTTTGGTGGAAAGGGAAACCCTCAATCAAACCATGTGTTTCCCTCACTTTCAGGTTATATTTTATCATTACTGAAGAGATAAACAATTTCCAATTGGTTAAGGATTAAATAAATCTCCATAAAGATAATTGTGTTTCGACCCTAAGGGGATTTGACCTCTTTTGTTGAGTAAACAATTTCCAAATTGCATTATTCATTTATTTGTATTGCAAGGTTGTTTTATTGTTATTGAATCATTGCCCTAACTTTCCCACCATTAGATTGTAACAAATATAATTTATATAAAATAGAGTAAATACAAATAAATGTAATTACTAAATAATCAAATATTGATTATGTTAAGTAGTCATTAGTTAACTAAAAAGGCATGTCTAAAAGACATGCCTAGTCATGAAAGGTCACCTGCATAGGTATATATGCAGGGCCTCATTGTAACATTTATCATCAATCACATATACATTTTATATATAATATATTATTATTACAAATACCCCTTGTGTATTTTATAACTTAAGTCAACAAGCTACTAGTTTTGTTGCTTCAGTGGTATCGGAGCCATGTCGCACAACATCGTCTTACAAGCCTATGAACGTAGTTTACGAGCCTATGAACATTGTTTACCATACAATGTGCCATTATGTGAAGATCCTGAAGGAGGTGGGAAGACTAAAAAAGTTCAAGAAAAGCTTCACCAAATAAAAAATTCATGTGCTGAAGTTACATCGTGTTTAAATAGATATGAAGAAATCCTAAATAAGAAAGATGATTATAATATTGAAGATTACGATTCAGATGAAGTTGATCTTGACATGGATGAAAGTAATATAGATAAAATTGTTGAAGAAGATGAACAATTTCATAAAAATGTGGAAAAAGAAAAAGAAGATAACTATGAAGATGACATGTTTGAGAGGAAGAAGATTTCGTCTAAAATAACTCTTGCTGACAAAAATGCACCAAATGAAGAAGTATGGAAGCAAATTGAAGATATGAGCAGAAGCACTCGGGCAGTAGCAGTGCCAGTGGTTCCCAACTCTGAAGGCACGAGTACGAATCCTTTTGCTCTTGATGCTTTGGCAGTCTTCATGTTTCGTGTTCTTCAGCGAGTTAACCACCCAGGTAATCTGGATAAAAACTAGAAGAATGTTGGCTATGTTCCACTCATGTTTTACAATCTCTATGAAGGGAAGAGTAGGAGTGAATTTGAGACAGAACTGCAGGAATGTTTTGGCCTGCTTGTTAACATGCCTTTGTTGAAACCTGGCAAGGATCCTTTGCCTGATTCAATTAAAGGTATCTTGGATGAAGGACTGAGTTTATACAAGCTTCACACTAAAAAGCATGGAAAGATGGACTGCGCTAAGGGTTCCTATGCAAAAGAGTGGTCCAGGTGGGAACAACGACTCAGAGAAATCTTATCTGCAAACGCAGATTATCTCACCGCGATTCAAGTCTCATTTGAACATGTTATGAAGCATGTGTTGGACGATCTGCGAGCTATTGCAAAGGGAGACTATGCTGCCGTACCCAAAGATGAAAAAATCGCTATCGAGATATTATCGCCGAGGGGAAAAAATCGGAAAAAATCGTAATTATCGGGAAAAAATCGTAATTATCGAGAAAAAATCGGCACATACAAAAATATTCATTTTTTTTCAATTTTTTTAATATTTAAAGCATCTACAGCATAAAATAAATGCATTGACACATAAATATGAAAAAAAAACTAATATATAAGATGTGTAATATCATGTCTAGTGCTACATCACACATAAAACTGAATCCTGTCCTGAATACTAAGTCTTGAGTCTCAACTCAACCTCAAAATATCAACAAAAAATATAATAATGTATCTCATATCATGAGTCATAATGTTATATACAAAGGAATGCACCAAATAACCTATACTACCGATTTCCTCTGCCCCTCTTGCGAGAAAATGTAACAGCTTTCCCTCTAGACGAAGAAGTTGGCGGGGCTGGCAATGGACTCTGTTGTGCTCCAGATCCTGAAGCACTAGGAGCTAAAGGAGGTAGACCACGTCCTCTACCGATAGCAGGGGTAGGTGGTGTCACCTCCTCCTCCTATTGTTGCTCCTCCTCCTCCTATTGTTGCTCCTCCTCCTCCTCCTCATGAAACTCATCATTGATTCATCGCTACTAGAAATGGGATCATCAACAAGAGATACATAAACATCATCTAGCTCAAAGTCTTCAGACTTGGATTGCTCAACCTTAAAATGCGGTAGAAAAAGATTAACATGCCTAACCAATTGTTTTCCCTTGAGTGAAGGGTACATTCTTGTTAAGGCCACAGTAGGGGAGTTCAACAATCAATACCACCAACATCAACAAAGTTCAACAATCAATGCCACCAACATCAAGGTTCTTAAAGGACTTCATACTCTTGATCAAATGCCAATCTCATACCCTTACACATAATAGAATCAAATGGAAACAATGCAAATCCCCAAACCATGAAACCCTAAAAACCATTAAGTCTGCTGAATTTTGAGTGAAATCTAAAATTCTTGTTTCTCCATATGAAATCCAATGAGGTCGAAACCACTCTTAAACATCCTGAGTCATTTCATGGTAATGTTAAAAATTTAAGTGAAAGGATGAAAATGAAAAATAAAGGAAATATCACTTTATATCTTTTGCTTGAAAATCGCGATAATTTCAAATAATCGCGATAATATTCACATTTTTTTCATCTTTATTGTACCAGAGAAACGTAAGCATGGGACAATTGTTTTTGCTGCAATTTCTTTGGTCCCGAATGAAACCAAAGCATTGTTTGACAAGATATATGATCTTGATTCACGTGCTAAGATGTTTCTTGAGGAAAATAATGTTAATAGCACTCTTAATAGTGCCCATGTGACACTTGCTCACAAGAGGTCTCATGGTGTCACTGCAATTGCTAGTTTTGGTGTTTTCTGTGGACAGTAGGTCCCTGTTGAATTTACTGCAATCCTGTTTCCAGATAAGCTTGCTGCGCTGGAAGCTCATTTTGGTTGCATTGGAAATGAAAAGATATCTTCAAAGAATGAGTGGCCTCATTTGACTATATCTCAGAACAATATGGGTATCTCAAAAGTCCAAGACCATGTCACCTCGACATTCATCTCTACTGGTAATGAAGTGTCCGAGAACACCATTGATAAGGAGACATGCATAGGTTCCATCACCCCCGAGGTCGAGGTCCAATCCCATGTACATGAAGAGTTCGATGAAGTCTCTACCTTCAGAGAGCAGAGTATGAACGTAGACTTGTGACAGGCTCAGTGGAGGAATTAGATGAACTTTGACAAGGCTAATAATCCATTGTGGAGGTCCCCATTAGTAGCAAAAGAGGAAGAGGATGAGCTTAATTCTCTGAGGGAGTATTGTTACCTCCATGGGAAAAATATGATGTTCTTGAGAAGATCCCAAGTCGAGAAGAACTTAATAGGACATTTCTCGATAAACAATATCAGGCCCAACTTCATGGATTTTATGCACAAACCACTGGGTCCAAATTTGATAACATGGCCCGTGATATTTTTCTCCATAGTATTTTTACCATCCCTGCATTCCCCTGCCAAATGCCGAAGATTGGGGATATCGAGAGAGTCACACGCATTCTTGTCCCTCGTCGTCAAACCCCGACAATTCCCACTACAACAACTCTGTAGTGCTCATTCAGCTGTTAAACACCACACAAACGCTGTCCATTCTGGCGTACACAGCCATGTCCTCGCTTGCCACGTTCATCCAGCTAGTCAACGTTGCGCCGGTCACGATCCATTACGACTTTAAAAAAAAAAAAATTGTAGTTGAACAGCTGTGTCATTTCGTTAAGTGTCGTTTCATTAAGCATGAGTTATACAGTGTGACGTTTTATGGTTGCGTATTATATAACTCAGTTGATGCGAGTAATACAATATTGGATACTGTGTAACGTTACGGTGGATATATACATAACGTTATATAATCAGAATTATATAATAAGGTTGAAAAAAAAAATACACCATAGCTAATGAAAATACATATATATATCATATAACTTGATTACAATATATTAAATAATTTAAATAAAAATATAAAATATAAAATATAAAATAATAAAAAAAATAAAAATAAATAAATAAATAAATATATATATATATTAAAAATAAAAAATAAAAATAAAAATAAAAAGGAAAAGAAAAAGGGGCAATAGAGAACCCAGTTTCAAGACAGCATTACTGGAGAATTATACAAGGTATCAGTGATGAATTACACAAACCCAAGATGGCAAACGCCAGATGAAGGAAATTGTCAGAAATTAAGCTTTGAGGACAAAGCTTTTGAAGGAAGAGGCAATGTAACAAATATAATTTATATAAAATAGAGTAAACACAAATAAATGTAATTACTAAATAATCAAATATTGATTATGTTAAGTAGTCATTAGTTAACTGAAAAGGCATGTCTAAAAGACATGCCTAGTCATGAAAGGTCACCTGCATAGGTATATAAGCAGGGCCTCATTGTAACATTTATCATCAATCACATATACATTTTATATATAATATATTATTATTACAAATACCCCTTGTGTATTTTATAACTTAAGTCAACAAGCTACTAGTTTTTGTTGTTTCATAGATCCATCTATCTTGCACATTTCTATGCTTGTGGGTGGTCATTTAAGCACTTTTAACTTGATGGTTTCTGCGTTTTATATCATTTTTGCAGGTCCGAATGTGCAAGACAGCGATGGTGCAGTCTACTTACAGCTATTTACCAAGGTCTAGAGCAAGGTAGATGGTTTCTGCGTTTTATATCATTTTTGCAGGTCCGAATGTGCAAGACAGCGATGGTGCAGTCTACTTACAGCTATTTACCAAGGTCTAGAGCAAGGTATTCATCACCCATTTGGTAAGGTATCTTTAACACTCCACTTTGTTGAAAATAGTAGTGAGTAAGGTCTTCTTTGACTTGTGCCTTAGTCAAAGAGACCACAAGCAATATTTCTTTAGAATGCACAAGTTCCGATAAGTTAGGATAAGTAATTAAAAGTTAAGATGAGTTCATGAAGCAGTGTAACTCATGCGTATTGTTGGAGGCTCAGTTGTTTGTCTCCTAGTGCGAGTTAGGTATGGAAAAGGACAAGTGACAAGTCTCAATGCCTATTTGTGGCTAGGACGAGTTGCAAGAGTCAATTAGAGTTCCAAAAATAAAATTGTCAAATTTAGATTGGTCGAATTGCTTATAAGAAGGACGAAGGCACATTGTTGGATCATTATTGTTTACACAAGGTTGTGTGAGCAAAGACTTCTAGCAAGGAGAGTGTGTGAGGAGAAGCCCATACATAAGATTGAAGGGAGGAATTCTTGCCAAATTTGCGCCAAGAATTCTTGCTAAGAATTCCCTATAAGATAGGATCCTCTATTGTGCTAGAAAATAGGGATTCTTGCGCAAGGAAATAGGGCTCAAGCCAGGCAAGGATTCAAGGAGCATATCAAGGCTCCAAGTAGGGTGTTTCAAGCTTATGTCAAGCAAGGATAACAAGTGTAGTGTCTATTGAAACAAGATTGTTTTGTAAGATATCTATTGCTCAAACTCCTTCAACAAAATTCTTAAGAATAGAAGTGGGTTTTCCCAATTGGGTTCCCAAGAAAAATTGTATTGTGTTCTTGTGTAATGGTGTTTTTTATCTTTGCATATTCTTTTATTTCCGTTGCTTGTCTATGGTAGAGAAATTTTGTGTCTTAATGAAAAGAAACTAGTGTTCAAATTGTTCATTATAGAAGTTGCAGAATTCAAAGACTTTCTAAATTTCTACACACTTCATGTTATTTTACGAGTTATTTCTTGTAGCTTTAGTGTCTTTTGATTACTAATCTCTGTTTTTTCTACAATCATATTCCATTTCTAGATTTAGCAAAACATTAAATTAACTCTTAGACTCCATCACCCAATAAGTATTATTAGGCACTGGTCTACTAACATGTGTTGAAAGGTATTTAGAATAGGGAAGCATCCCTTGGCTTGTAGGAGTTGGCCTAAAGAGTGGGGACTTGTGCCAAGGTGACAGAGGGTACTTGTCCTATGTTGTACCACCTAGCGCCTTGTTAGAACCTTGACGAGACCACTATTTTGGGTAGAAATAAGCACCCTCATAAGGACTTTTTGGAATCACTTCTCATTCTTACATGATCAACCTCGAGTACAATTGTTGAACCGATTCCCTTCTAATAAAAACGATTTATGGGGTCTCTTCGTTTTCAATTTTTACTAATGGTCTTGATCTTGGACCTAAGTTATGGCCCCACTATGCTTCCACTGCGCACTATGTCTCGTGCATGCATGTAACATCAATTCCTCATGCTTGGTTCACATTTGTATATCAAGCTATAAATGCATCAAAATCCATCAAAACATCAATCCATGATTCACACACATAGAATTACATAAAGCATAAATCAAATATCATTAAATTAAACCCACTATACTATTACATAACATCTATTAGAGCCTTAGTTGGCCAGATCTTCATTCTAATGGTCGTCGTTCATACACACAAGTTTACAATTTATAATAGAAAATTATAATATCCACAAAGCGCTCTTATCCATAATCTTCTCCATAAAGCTCTCAACATGATCCTCCCCACAAAGCACTCACATGATCTTCTCCACAAAGCCCTCAACAAATTCCTAAGATCCCTCACAAATCTGAATTTTCACACTCTTAATCTTTCACAAAATAGATATTACCCTCCCTTTTGACAGTTGCACCTTCCAGAACTTGTTCTTTCTGATTTTTCAGAGAACGAGTCAATGCTCCTCCATCATACTCCCGAGGTACAAAAAATTATGACCTCCTAGCATATGGATCTGGTTAAGTCGTAGCAGCTTCAACTCGTGAGCTACAACACACCTTTGCAGTAACAAGTCTCCACCTTGCTACACAATACCTCACCAAACTTTCTCTTGAGTTTGGGCTTTTGGCATCTTCCTGGTTCTCTTGTCTGGAACCCTATGAGCACTTCTTACTTTAGGTTGTTGCAAATCTTTTCACCTTCCTATGTTATCACCCAAACAAAGAAAACAAATCTCTTACTAGATATTCAATCAACATGTACCTTCTCTCGTTGCTTCTCCTCCACACTACATGCAAAAATCTTTTGTGCTCTGATACCACTTTGAAGAAAACAATTTCTAGGGTCTGTTTTCAGTTTTTACCAATGGCCTTGATCCTGGACCTGTGAGTTATGGCCCCACTATGCTCCCACTGCGCACTATGTCCCATGCATGCATGCAACATCAATTCCTCATGCTTGTCTCACATTTGTCTATCAAGCTATAAATGCATCAATGAATCAAGCCATCAAAACATCAATCCATGATTCAAATTTCATTAAATTAAACCCACTATACTATTACATAACATCTATTGGTGCCTAGGCTAGCCAGATCTTCATTCTAATGGTTGTCATTCATAAACACAAGTTTACAACTTATAATAGAAAATTACAATATCATGGATTATTTCAAGATCCATTATCTTCTCCATAAAGCTCTCAACATGATCCTCTCCACAAAAGTGCTCAACATGATCTTCTCCACAAAGCCTTCAACAAATTCCTAAGATCCCTCATGGATCTGATTTTTCACTCTTTTAATGTTTCACAAAATAGATATTACCCTGCCTTTTGACAGTTGCACCTTCTGAAACTTGTTCTTGCTGATTATTCTGAGAATGAGTCGATGCTCCTCCATCACCTTCTCATTCTTACAACAAAAGAATGTACCTTACTAAAGTGCCTAGAACTTGCTACAAACATAAGTGTATAAACCATTCATTGTGTTCCGGACTCAACACAAAGTGCAGTATAATGTTAATTTTATCTGAATCGGTAGCAACCAGCCATCAATGTTAACCAAGATGCTCAATCAGATTACCCACCTTATACAATGTTTTGAAAGTTTAAAATTTAAGAATGTAACAGGTATTTAAATGTGGAGGTGGACAACTTGGGAAAAATTCTGCAATAAGAGACATTAACTTAATCAGAATTGAAATTATAATTAACTGTGACGTGATTGGAATAGAAACTACTAAATTTCTCTTCTAACGAATGCACATGTCACAAAACTATTAAACATGGAATTCTCAACAAATATGAATGCAGACCTCCTTAGGAATTTCATAAATTTATCATACCAAAATCTGACAGTAAATATTCTGAAATTAGACAATACATGAATATTGACTGGAATGTGTTAATTCATACAAGGAAATTAGAACTTGTATCCACAAGCAGGCAAGCTTTCTCCAGTCTCCAAGCCCCAAATCCACTCTGCAAGAGTAAACTACCAGACACCTCCCAACAATTCACAAAATCTCCATATGCACACTCAATCAGGCTGTCCCTCCTTAAATAACAGCGTCCTTCCTTGATTAATATGAAGTGGGTGCTTAACAGATCCTTGACTTACTAATTAAGAATCAAGAACATGATTCCTATGCCATGGGGGGACCGATCTGGACTGAGCACTAATAGCCCACAAAGCATGACCCTTAATTTATTCCAAACTTCCTAGTCACTTAACTAAACAGGGCTTTGCTATTCAAATTTCAGCTAACTGTCCTCAATTTTAGTGTGCTGAAATTTCAGCACATTGTCCTAAATTTCAGCAAAGTGGCATTTCAAATAACCGTCCTGAATTTCAGCAAACTCAATCATTAAACACTGCTGCCTAGATTTCTAGAGATTATCCTAATTTTCAGTGGACGGGCATTTCATCAAAAAGTTGATAAATATTGGCAAATAGTACTAGATTTCAGTAAACTAGAGTTTCATTGAACCATACAAATTTCACTACAAGGAATTTTTTTACTTTGATCCCTAATTGATCCTTGCTTCTACTTCTTTTGACACCAGTTATATGACTGTCATCTGAGACCCTGTCATTATAGAGATGGATTCACTTTCTGTTGCTGAGGATTGCTTCGAGGTCATGAGAAATTTGACGAACTAAAGCTGAGCTCTCAATCAATAGCATCACTTCATGAGGAGGCAAATTAAGGCTCTTAAATTGGAAATGTGTAGATCTTTAGAACCTTAATTATGCAAAAGCAAAGAGGCCACATTCAATGACACTACAGCGTATCTTGAAAAAAAGGGCAGGGTGTAGGTGCACATTAAGTATCTGGAGGGATAGGAAGGTAGTCCAGAAGGCTACATCAAGAAGCCTACTCATTCAGGCTATCCCTCCTTAAACTAACGGTGTCCTTCCTTGACTAATGAAGTGGGTTCTTAACAGTTCCTTGGCTTACTAATTAAGAATCAAGAACATGTTTCCTATGCCATGGACTGATCTGGACTGAACACTAATAGGCTAATAGCCCACAAATCATGACCCTTAATTTATTCCAAACTACCTAGTCACTTAACTAAACAGGGCTTTACTATTGAAATTTCAGCAAACTGTCCTCAATTTTAGTGTGCTAAAATTTCAGCACATTGTCCTAAATTTCAGCAAAGTGGCATTTCAAATTATTGTCCTGAATTTTAGCAAACTGAATCATTAAACATTGCTGCGTAGATTTCCAGAGATTATCCTAATTTTCAGCAGACTGGCATTTCATCAAACCGTTGATAAATATCGGATTTCAGTAAACTAGAGTTTCATTGAACCATACAAATTTCACTACAATGAATTTTTTTACTTTGATCCCTAATTGATCCTTGTTTCTACTTCTTTTGACCCCAGTTATATGCCTGTCATCTGAGAACCTGTCATTATAGAGACGGATTCACTTTCTGTTGCTGAGGATTGCTTCGAGGTCATGAGAAATTTGAAGAACTAAAGCTGAGCTCTCAATCAATAGCATCAATTCATGAAGAGGCAAATTAAGACTCTTAAATTGGACATGTGTAGATCTTTAGAACCTTGATTATGCAAAAGCAAAGAGACCACATTCATGATTCAATGACACTACAGCTTATCTTGAAAAAATGGGTAGGGTGTAGGTGCACATTAAGTATCTAGAGGGATAGGAAGGTAGTCCAGAAGGCTACAACAAGAAGCCCCATGTTCAAGATTAGACTTTGGGAAAGCCACAATGAAAAGAAGAAACTGAAGAGTGGCAAAGATGACAACATAGGTTAATGTCACAGTTCACTTCTAATCTCTCACTAAAATCATGGTCCTGGTTAGTTTTTTAGGAATTGAGATATGCTTGCACCAAAAAGCAACAATTGTGCTTTCATTTTTTTTCCAAGAGAGTTATATAAAAAATAAATAAAAAATTCTCTAGGAATATACTCGAGACTCTGGAATTTTGTAGACAGGACCAAAAGTTTTGAAAGCGCTGTTGGAATTTTATAGAGAAATTCAAATCCTCCTACAAGTATAGATAAGGCACCAATTTAGTTATATGTAAATATAACATTAAATATTTTTTTTAAATGATAATAGAAAGCCACAAAATGTTAAATGTTAACAAACATGTTGCATCTAAGAATCTGTAATAGTTTATAGTCAAATGTAATTTCCATATAAATATTGATTTAACATACATCATTGCTCCTAAAAAATAACAGATAAAGTAAGAAGCCAACCGTAAAATTCTTACGTTCACATTAAATGGAATGAAATTAAAATTTGTATTAATGTCTACAAAAGACCTATTCAAGGAGACTAGTGATTACTACAAGCAATAAAGAGCAAAGTAAAAGAAGGGCGCAGCAAACAAGCAGAAGCACCCCTACAGTAATATGAAATGAAAAATGGGTACATGAGCAGTATGAAATGAAATGAGGTAAGCATAGGCATACAAATAAGTTATTGCAAGAAGGAAACCTCTGGAAAGTGAAGGAAAGCCAGAAAGGTGTGGCTGCTACGAAGGGAGGAGAACAGGAAAGTGCACTAAATTTACCCATCTGCTCCGTGATCCTAAGAGAACAAGGAGTACATTGATCTTGACAAGAAATAATATGTAACAGATATATCAAATTAATTGTGATCACTTAATATTTGTATCATTCTACAGATTATTAGGGTTTAGTCACATTGAATTATCATTTTGTTATTTTAACAACTCATTACAAATAACTAGCTTCTGTCTTTTCTATTATTTCCAAACCTACATTCAAATGTGTATTTATTCATGCTCAAACACAAAGGAAGCTTCACACATACCACTTCTGTTGTTTATTAATAAATTTAAAGAGGTTGGTTTATTAATAAATATAACAAAGTTAATCAACCCCATAATTGCTGGTCACTTCATAACCAATAGGTGACCAAACACTTGCATAAGAGTTATACATTAACTTTTAATTTAATGATAGGAATTGCCAACGATGAGTTGGTTTCATTTGTGAGGTTGACAGAGTGTCAAGCCATCTACCAACATTTCACTTGTGCTGTGTTTTCCCATCTGAATGGGATGAGTTCAAGAAGGGATGAAACCAGAGCAACATGCAGGTTGCTTGGGCAGAACAAATGCCATAGAAACATGGCCCTTTAAGTTGACAAAAGTATATTCTTTGCAGTGCAGCCCCCGTGTTTCTTGAAGCAGTTCCAACAAAAAAATCTTCAATAGGAGTCCATTTATTCATCAAAGAAATAATTTGTCATGTGATTGTTCGTTTTTAAGCACTCAAAAAAATTTCCACGTTTCTTTTTGTTCCACACAGATCTAGAAAGATTGCTCGGGTATTATTCTTAAAGTCAAGACCAATATTTTAAGCAATTCAATAGCATTTCATATAAACATTATATTTGTATTTGCATTGAACTGTTCACTTATCACTTTGCCTATATCATTGACAACCATAAACTTTCATCTCAAAATTACCAAGATGCTAATAATTTGGGATGTGATCTTGCAAAATATACTTTTGCAAGCAACCTTTCCTTGAGATACATTTCACATTAACCAGTAGCTTAGAGAAACAAAACATTTAATATTTCTAGGGGTATGAAAACATGCATATCAAGCCTGCAGGGCATCACCATTACACATCATATAAGACGTAACAATTTAAAGTTTAGAGACCACTCACTTCTTTTGGGCTATGAACTCCAAAGCCTGTAGGACAAGAGCATACAAGTATTCAACCTTTCTGCTGTATATCTGTATTGATCCTTGTATCAATAATGCAGCTGTACAACATGACCATTTGATAAGAACAAATATTTTTCACAACAACAAAAGTTAGACAAGAAAAAAATTACTAAAGCCACAACCACTTTCTGCTGTATATCTGTATTGAGCCTTGTATCAATAATGCAGCTGTACATCATGACCATTTGATAAGAACAAATATTTTTCACAACAACAAAAGTTAGACAAGAAAAAAATTACTAAAGCCACAACCACCCAACCATGAGGCGACACTAGTCAGAACAGCAATTACAGGAGGGCATTGGAAATGCTAGATATCTGTAGATGCAATTTTCCTAGAGTAGATACAAAGTAATAACTCACATGCCAAAAGAATGTCTGCATTATACCTTACCATTTTTTAAGATCCGTGGAGGGTCGGTAACATCACAGTTTGCAAGTATACTAAGGATGGTAGTTAAATGACTTCTCATAGAAACAGTTTGTCAAAAAAGAAAACAAAGTAGGGAAGAGGCAAGGTGGGGTGCTCACGACATTAACTTATTGGGGGGTTGTGGATTGAGGACAATCTCATGAAAATTATAGATTCAAAGACTATGGGCACCTTGACAAAAGAATGGTTTATGTGGCAAGTACTCCATAGGTCAAAGGAACAAGGGTCTGGCAAATGAAAATAAGTTATTCAATCTCAGCTATCAGACACAGGAGACCTTGACCTTATTAGCTAAATCATCAGATCTCTCTCTCACTCTCTCTCACTCTCTTGACAAGCTCTTGAGTTTTCCACTGTCTTCGACAAACTCAATTAGTATTTTGTATCACCATGGATTTGTCACAGTTATCTACATGTGTTTTGAGGCTGTACTTCTACAGATTTCTTTCTTTAAGTTATTTTTGGCATTCTCTAGGAGATGTGCTCGCACTCCCACAATGTATTCATACTGGTTGTGTTCTTTGGTCCCACTGACCTACTTTTGTGGTCATTTGTTAGACATTAATAAAATTATTTTATCGTATCTATTGCATGTTTCACCAAACTGTCAAATTATTTAGGTGCAATCTTGTCTGATTTAAAGTATCCAGCTACTTGGAAGTACCTTTTTGTAATAGATGAAGTGGTTAATTGATTTGCACTGTTTGCTGAGTGAACAGGGTAATACTATATCGCATCTAAGAAAGGATAACGTTGATTTAATTTAATTGCTGTAGCTGGATAAAAAAGCCTGCTCCAGGACAGAATTAGTAGTAAGACCAGACGGGCTGGGAAATTCCTGCACATAAATCTTACTCTAAAAGAAGGATTACCCTCCAATGCAGAGGGTGAAAAAACAAGACATCGCAGTGTAATGAGCTATCCTCGCAAAGAGATCTGGCAAAACCACAATCCCAAAAAAAAAAAAAAAAAAATTGAAAGTAGCAAGTGTTCGTATGGAAATTGTCTTCCTTAGTTGTGTTGCATGGGTTAATGGGTAAGCTTTGACTTGTGCATCTTTCACCAAAACTCTCAAATTATTTATTTGCATTCTTATCTCGTTGAAAATATCCAGCTACTAGGAAATGCATTCTTATGATAAATGGAACAATTAAGGAATTGAACCATTCACTGAGCAAACCACATAATATCATATTGCATCTAGAAAGGGTCACAATGCTTTGACTCAATTGGTGTAGCTGGATAAAAAAGACTGCTCCCAGACAGATTTAGTGAAACAGCCAAAAGGGTTGGGAAATTACTGAACATAAAGCTGACTCTACAAGAAGGATTATGCCCAAGTGTAGAGAGCAGAAAAACAAGACAGAAGAGTGCATGACCTGCAAAACTAAAAGGGAAGTTTTGAAGGTAGAAAATGTTCATATAGAAGTCTTGTCTTTCAAAATTGTCTTCCATGGATTAATATATAAACTTCCTCTTGTGCATGGATAGCCAAAGCTGTAAAATTATGTATTTGTATAGGTAGCTTTTTATGATAACTCGAATGGTTAAGTCTCAGTTAAGCACTTGCACTGTTCCCTAAGTCACGAGTGTACCAGGTCATACTATGTCACATCTAAGAAAGGATCACAAATGATTTAATTTAATTGATGCAGTTGGATAAATATGCCAGCTCCAGGACAGAATTAGTAGTACAACCAACAGGGCTTGTAAATTTCTTTCCATGAAGCCAAGTATACAAGAAGGATTGTCCTACAGTGCAAAGGATGCCAAGACAAGACACAGCAGTGTGATGAGCTGTCCTTCCAAAGATATCTGGCAAAGCCACGCTGCCAAAAGAAAGGGAGGTTTTGAAGGTGGCAAGTGTTCATATAGAAGTTTGAAGGTGGGAAGTGTGTTCATATGGAAGTCTTATAAGTAAGCTTCCTCTTTGGCATGTTTCACCAAAACTTCCTGTCTCGTGGCAAGTATCCAGCTCCTTGGAAGTAGCTTGTTATGATAAATGTTCATATAGAGGTTTGGAAGGTGGCAAGTGTGTCCATGTGGAAGTCTTATAAGTAAGCTTCCTCTTTGACATGTTTCACAAAAACTGTCAAATTATTTATTTGCATTCCTGTCTTGCTGCAAGTATCCAGCTTCTTGGAAGTAGCTTGTTATGATAAATGTAGTGGTTGGGAACTTTCACTGTTCACTTAGTGAACCAGGTAATACTATATTGCATCTAACTTTCTAAGAAAAAATAGTAGCTGTTTGGGTAAATATGGAATGGTTAAAGACTTGCACTGTTCGCTGAGCAAGCCACGTAATACTATATTTGCATCTAAGAAAAAGTCACTATGATTTCGTTCCATTGGTGTTATTCGATAAAAAGCCACACTCCCAATAGATATGAGAGTTTTGAAGTTAGCAAGTGTTCATGTGGAAGTTCTGTGTTTCATAGGCTAATGAGTTAGTTTGCAATTTAAGTAGCTGCTAAGGGTTTTGTTGTTAAAAAATCATTGTTGCATCTAATAAAGGAGCATATTGATTTAAATTGATCGGTGTTGTTGGATAAATGAGCCGGATCCAGGACAGAATTAATAACACGACCAAAGGGGCTGGTAACTTTCTGCACATAGAACCAAGTTTTAAAGAAGGATTGCCCTCCAGAGTCTCGTGCAGAGACTAGGAAAAAAGCCAGGTCCACACTACCAGAGGAAAAGAAGTTTTGAAGATTGCAAGTGTTCATACGTAAGTTCCGTGTTCCATAGGCTAATGAGTGAGCTTAGAATACAAGTGGCTGCTGAGGGGTTTGTTCGTAGAAAGTACATCATTCATGCAAGGAGCGAACTGATTTAATTTGACTGGTGTCGTTGCATAAAATCCCTTCTCCGAGACAGAATCAGTTATATGACCAGAAGGGCTGGTAAATTTCTGCACATAAAGCCGAGTCTCCAAGAACAATTTACCCTCATGAGATGAGGACGGAAAAACAGGACAGGAAAACATGAAGAGATGCCCTTCCAAAGAGATCTGGCAAATCCACACTTTCAAAATAAGGGGAATCTTTAAAGGTATCTAAGTGTTCATATGGAAGTCCTGTGTTTCATGGCTTGATGAGTAAACTTGCAATACAACTAGCTGCAAAGGGTTTTTATCTTGGAAAGTACAACAGTGATTCGGATTACCGTGCCCGGTCTTCTAACATAGGTCAGAAGTTCGTAATGAGACTCACTTTTTCCAAACGACAAAAAAACAAAATAGGGCTCCGAAGAATTTGCTGTTGTTAGTCCAACAAAGCGGGGCTGAGACTGGTTTTTATCTGACTTAAGCCTAATTTATCCTGTTCTTATTCTCCAGAAAGAATAAAGGTGTGGATCTAAAACAAGGGTAACCCCAACCCCAAGCTCAGGCTCCAGATGAGCAAAATGCAAAATCCAAAGAGAAGTAGAGAATACCTTGAGCAAAATTGAGAGAAGAGGTCCCGTCTTGGAAAAGTGCAGCAACTGAAACTTGGGCCAAGTAGTTGTCGAGCTCTCGACCTACATCCACGGCCCAGTTTGCAGCCAAATCTCTGTTGTTCGGCTGCAAGAGATGAATAAAACTCAACTCAGAAGGAGGAGGTCCTTGGTCTTGATCTCTATCTTTACCCTTCCCTGTCATCTTAAACCTTCCATAGCTAATCTTCACTCATCCGTGTTTTCTGGAATTTTTCCTTTTTTTTCCTCAAAACGTTTTAAAATAACTCTTGGCCTTCACTGTCTGCAAATTTTAGAAGAGGAGAACTTGGAAACCTGCCGTAGGCGTGGGAGCATCCGAGGCTCCAGAGAAAATGATATGTAAATGCGGGCGGAGCTTCAGTCACAGGATAGATCGTCCGAGCAGCAAAACCCCAGCCAGAGCCCAAAGGAGAAAAATAAAAGAATAATGGAAGAATACCCGAGAAACTCTGCGCTCAAATTTTGATATATTTTTTCCCGCTCTCGCCATATATGCCATTCAGGCACGCCATGTCATTAGGAGCTTGATGACATGGCGAGCGTGTGCTTTTAAGGAGGGTTTCCGTTGCTGCGTGGCGTGGGCCGATCTCTTTTACTCTCTGGATAAGGTTTGGCCACGGATCGATAATGTGTTCATTATTTTATTTTCTTGCCACGGACGGTTGAGAATTTCAAATATTAATGTCCACGGGTGACCGTTGTGGGACTTCGCATTTAACGTTTACCCACAACGGAGACTAGATGTCCACCGTGAGACTTCGTCCACACGAATCAACCATCACGTGATACCTATGGTAGGTGTAACCGTGACACTTTCAAAATTTAGGTTTTATAATAGTAATTTAAGATATCAAATTATTTAGATTGGAAAATAGTTTTTTTTTTTTAGCCGGTTTGGAGTATGTTTTAAAATTGTTTTTATTTGGTTAAGAGTTTATTTTCCTCTGATATAAAGAAACAAGTTAATCACCTAAAATTTAAGGTACCTTACAAAGAGTGAATGTCGAATGTCTACCCTCTTACATATCACTAGTGGTAATTCCAAGTAGCATGGTTTTCCTTAAATAACAGTGATGAATCAACCTAAATTTGCAAATAGCAACCAATAATAATTGTCTTTGCTAGTGATTTGACAAATGAATTATGTTGAGTTTTCCCACTATTTTCATAATGTTGTTTTAGGAAAAAAATCATATGTTTTTTAATCATAAGACCCACAAAAATTATATATTGAAGACTTGTTAATTTAAAGATATAAGATAGATATTATGTTGGGTGGATAAACATTTTTGTCATATTATATGTATAGTTGGTTAAATATTATTGAAGTATTGAAGTATTGAAAAGACTCAAATAAAAAAATTAAAATTAATAAATGATATATATATATATATGTGTGTGTGTGTGTGTGTGTGATTGGGTATACAAGATGTACCAAAAAATATCTAGGCATAAATCCATTTATGTTTAAATAATAAGGGTCGAAATGGATATGAATTTACTAGAAAAAAAATGAATATTGAATTTAATATGTAAATCTTATCTCTAGAGAAGAAGTAGAGTATGGACGAGTCGAACTTGTCAAGGGTGTGAGTGGCTAAGGTTTCCTAGCCCCTAACACTCTTCCCCACCCATTGCAAATCTACATGATGAATTTGCGTAGATTTGGGTTTGTAGTGGTTGTGTGCAGAGATCTTCATGATAGATCAGGAGTTTATGTTGTTGATTTGAGATTTCATTTTCTACTACCCCAGCTTTTTATTGGCTTGGATGATCTATTCTCTTAGTCGATTATGTTGATTTCATTGTTTGTACTATGGGTGGTCTTTCCAACCCTACTGTGGATGGTCATGGTTCTCTTCCATGTGGTATATTTGTAAAAAAGATGGATTTAATTCCTTCTCTTGATTTGGGGTTTCTTGCCTTTATGAAGAAAAATGTTAATATCCTTAAGAAACGAGGGTTGATTACTAAGTTCATCAGACTTTGTCCCAAATATAGCTCTATCTTTGAATGGATCTTGAAGAATTGGGTAGACAATGAGCCCATTTATACTTTATATTTGTGGAAATGGTTATTTTTCTTTAGAATTTTAAAGCAAATAGGACATGGATTTGATCTGCATATTTGGGCCCTATTTCATGGGCTCCAAGGGAATGTTTCTCACCCACGAGACTCTAAATTTAAATCCTACCATGGAAATTCTTTTGTGCCTATATGGATTAGATTGTTGTATCTTCCTTTTTTTCTACAATGATGGTATTTTCAAAGCCATAGGTAACAGACTGTGTTGCTACATTACTAATTCTGAAAACAAGGACGATAATTTCTCCTATGCCATAATTTGTGCTAAAATGGATTTTGCAAAAGCACGTCCCATATTCAAGGTCTAGATTATGGGCAAGTTCCCTTTAAATGCATTTTTTTCCATGAGTATGGGCACTTTGCAAAAAGTTGTCTAGAAACTCCATCATCTCAGTCTCCTTTTATCCCTTCGCCACCTTCTAAAAGTAGTGACAAGCAAGGAGCTTTCAAACTAGTATCAAGAAAGCACAAGAATCATTTATCTGAAAGTCTCATTCTTACAAACTTGAATCTCATCAGCATCCTCCCTTTAGTAATAGATATGAAGCTTTGAGGTCCTTGGAGGTAGAAGTTGAAGAAGATCAGCCAGATCGAGATTAAGTGCCTTCAAAGAACACCAATTCACCCGCGACAGATACTACTTCTAGGGATATTGATAAAACCCCTCCTTCATATAAGAAGGAAGAAGAGGCCAACTCGAAAGAAGAGAAGAAGGTCAATCTCTTCCCTTCTTCTCCTTCATATTCAGATGTTGTAAAAAACAATCAACAATTTTCTCCTCTAGTGACAAAAAGTATAAAAGATCGAAGCAAGAAATCCTCAAAATTTGGTGCCCATCATTCTTTAGTCTCCCATGGTTCTAATGGGGGCTCGGTTTAGATTAAATATTATAAATGTTTTGTTTTTGTAGAAAAAAAATATCATCTCTTTAATTCATTGGTGTTTTTTACCGATCGTATAAGGCCATAATGGTGAGTTTGGGGTCATTGCAAGCTTGTATATTTTATTCTTTACTTCTCAAATCATGTTAAAACCTTTGGATGAATAGTCTGAAGAAGTGAATTATGGGAACCATGATTACCCTGGCCCCACATCTGTGTTTGAGTCCCACCAAGAATTGGTGAAGTTGTGGTCAATAATAAAACATTAAACAAGGATAAAGGTTTAGATGGCATGGTTTTTATTCTAACCAAAGATAAGAGAGGTAGCTAATGTGGAAGAGAAGAGGGAGGTTGGATGAGTCGCATATATACTCATTTGAGGAATAAGGGAGGAGAAGGGAATTATGTTTTAATCCTCTTAAGATGAAAAATTAGGGTTGCAATCCTTTAGTGTTTCATTTGAAAGGGTGGCTAATGATTCAGTGTAGATAACTAATTTATATTTTGGAGAAATTAGAGCCATTATCTAAGAAGAGTAAATAAGAGCCTCTATCTAAGAAGAGTGGAAATAGTAGGGAGAAGTTTTTTTCTTTTTCTTTTTTTCTTTTTTTCTTTTTTTTTTTTTTTTTTTTTTTTTTTGTAAAGGGTGTCGTTGGAGCATTTTGTAAAAGGAACAAAGGACAATTGGGTGTAGCTCAAGTCCCTAAGAGAGATTGTTGTTTTATTCCCTACATGGGTTCAAAAGCTATCATGTGACATGCTTTCTTTTGATAAGACAATTGTTTTTTAGATGTTGACTTGATCTTGAAAAAAGAAAAAATGGTCAATCGAGTGTAACTCAAGTACATGAGAGAGATTATTGTTATCTCCCCTACCTAGGTTCAAATCTTATCATGTGGCATGATTTCTCTTGGTAATTGTTGTTGAGATGTTGACCTAATCTTGAACCTCGAAGCATCTAATTTGTCATGGGTACCATTCTTGGAATGAGAGGAAGTGTATAGTGGGCTAAGAAATGCATTCCGCATTAAAATAAACTAAATGGCAAGAACAAAAATATGACCCCCCTCCCCCCCAAATAAATAATAATAATAATAAATGAATAAGGGTGCACTAAAGAAAGAAAGAAAATAATATCAAGTTTGGATGTAACATTGAATAAAGTGGAAGGGATGATGGGAAAAAAAAATCAATCTTGTTAGCTTATAAGGATGAAGTTTTATAAGTAAAAATGATAATAGGTCTAGATGTAACACTAGATGAAGTGGAAGGGTTCGTGGATAGGATTGTTGTAGTTCGTTTCATGTGGGAAATGGTTGAAGTGGATATCTTTAAGCTTTGGATGTATGATCATTGAAGGCCAGTTGTAAGATATTGCCTAGTATTCCATCTCCTAGTCGAGGGTTGCATTTATTTCTTGGGAAACAATTCAAAAGGTGTTTAAGCTCTTAATCAAGATTATAAATGGGGGGCATTGAGCATGTGCCTCAAAAAGTGGAAACAAACTTCAGCCCAAGGAACAAACCCTCTTATATCTATAAAATTTAGGTTATGCTTCCAAGCCTCCCTTTGGGACTTTGGAATAGAAAGATCTTGGAAAGGATTAAGGGGTCAATTTTCCATTTCATACCCCCAAAATATGTGTTTAAGGAAAAATAGGACATGAGAGAGTATAAGTGGAGATTGACTTGAGAGAAGGGTTGATTGTAGAGATACAAATCAAGTCAGGGTCTTAGTCCTTTATCTAAAAACTAGACTTCTAGAAATTCCCTTTTAGATGTAGATATTGTCACAGATTAATACATCCATGGGATTATTACATAAACCCTAAAAGAACCTTGAATTCCATAACAAAAACAATTATGGGTGGAAGAAATATAGAACTATTGGACATACAAGGTCATGGGTGGAGAAAGTAGGAGGTAATTAATTTTTGGATTATCAAGCTTTGAAGCTTTCTTCTTTAATGTCAAATGACCAAAGTTAAACTCCTTCGAAGCAATTGAATTTTTCTTAAGATAACCAACTAGAGCATGTTGTGCATGGACAATAGTCAAGTGGCCAAGGTATGCATACCTCGCAATCACCATTATCTAAGTCAAGAAGTTCATGTAGATACAACTTGTATTGGTGATGCTTGGGCTCTAAAGAGGGATTAGGTGACAATAATAATATGGTTAAATTTCATTCTCTTCAAATTCTTTGGTTTGTGCATGACCCTACCTCTAATGGTTTACCTCATATTTATCACAAGTCTATGTATAAAGAATCATATATGAGCACTCAATATTATCCCATTAGAGAAGTATCAAACCCCCCTACCCTCTTCATTGGCTCTAGAATTCTAGACAAGCTTGAAGGGATTTCCCCCTAATCCAATCCAGTGAATAAGAATAGTTGAATAAAACCTCAAATACTAACTTTAAAATCCACATACCAACTAAAGTTTAAAAAGGGTGTAGCGAGGAATCAAGGGAATAGGAAGGAGGTTTGTAATTTAACCTAGAGTACCAAGGATGAAAACCTATATTTATCTTAATATGTTGATAGTTTGTCAAGGGGTTTGGTTTCTGGGTGGACCAGTAACCTTGAACCTATGTCATCAATTGTATTGCATGTGAGAATTGAGTAGAAGTTAAAATGAAAGAATTAGGGAAAATTTTCAAATTTTAAATCTGTATGATCCTTATAAAGATAGAAAAAAATTATGGGCAAGGATGGGAGCATATGGGCTTATCAAATGGGACAATATAATCCTAGGGTGCATCCTAAACTTGGCATTTAATCAAAGGGAAAACTTGTGAGGCCTAGCAAGGAGGGACTTTCTTACAAACTATTTTTCTCACTTTTTGAAGAACAAAACCTTATTGATATGTAACCAAATAAGATTATGCATGTAAGGAGAAATGTAAGAGGAGGAATGTAGGGTGTATCTAAGAGGTTGGACAATTTTATTCTTTCTAAGCATCCAATATATGATAGAGCCGATAGAAAATCATGGGTGGGTTATGTGAGTTTTTTCAAATCACTTGGCCATATTGCTTCAACACAAGTTCAAAAGAAGGAAACCCCCAACCCATATTAGTTGAATGAGGAGGATTTTAAATGACAACAAAACCTTTTGATAATAATTGTAAAGACTCGCCCACACAGTAATTTGTTGGTCGCATAAAAAGAGTGAACAATGTAGCAAGAGAATGGGTAAGGAGTCTAGTTCCAGTGAGTGAAAGTACCCAAGGGAAGTGGAAGATGATATAAATTCAATGTTTGGGAATAATTCCAATTATTGAAAAACCCTTGAAGGAAAAGAACAAAAAAAAGGTTCTTCCTGATAAAGAGTAGACAAAGTGAAGGCTCAAAAGAAGAACCACGTGGTTGGCTTAAGGGGATAATAATTGATCTGTAAATGGTGGGATTATGACATGTTTGTTTCATCAAAACATGTGCCTATTGTAAAATACGAAATACCCATCTTTGCAAAATATGTTCCTAAGTTGGGTTTCAAACTTAGCATCCAATCAATTACAAATTTGATATGCTAGAAAAATGTATAGTCTGATCTTTATGCCAAAATTGAGTCAAGACATCGCTCCTACTTGGACATCAAATCATTTCAAGCTACTTAATCAATTATTTGGTGCTAGGTTATGATACACAGGTTACTATTGTCAAGCTAAAAAAACATATTTCTTCTTCCTGTATTCTAAATAAAGATGATGTGTTATGTTAGCGTATATTAACAATGCAAGAGTTCTAAATAAAATTTTAAATTAATCACTTAACAATTGTTCAAGGGAGTTTATGCCCAACTAAAGTGTATATGGGTTTCCAAAATAGAATGTCAAGCATTCCAAAGAACTTGTTGCATGTATAATTTCATATTGATGGGGGAACATGTGGCTACAACTAATCTATGTGCTCGAGGACATTTCCAAATGAGTATTACTTATAAATTTAGATGGAGCCCCATGTATTTTCCAAGTTAGCATTCAAGAAAAGGTTGATCGGCTCATGTGCTCCTCCCATGACTTAATTCAAAAAGAAATTTATGCCCTCGACAAGTTAAGTAGGGAGCAATTAACACCAACATGTTGTACTGTGTCCTTACTCAATAGAACAAATCCACTAGTGATCCCAACAGGCTATTAATTGATGAAGGAAACCCAACTAACGGTTATAAATCCATAAGGGTGTTGTTGTCTTCAATAGGTTGAAGGGATGGTTATAGGTGGATTGCTACACAACCAATTAATTAACCCAACAACTGAACACAATTGTAATTAGGTGGCGAATACAATGAGTTTAAACTTTCAAAGGAACATGAGCATAACGTAAAAAATGATTCACTCTAGGAAATATGTTAAGAAACCAACTCACAAAATAGAAGAAAAGAGAGATCAACGACTTAAAAATCATCCACTTCGACGGGGAAACCTCCTTTACATTACATAAATGAACAATTCTTAGATGATACATATGACAAAACCTCCTTTCTATATATAAGAGTCCATGGGGTCACAATATAATCCTAGCTGACCTAACAATAATAATGTAAGGGCACAATAATAACAATAATGGATTTTTATGGGGCATAATAATAACCATATGGGGGCTATATGGGTACAACAATAACAATAATGGGGCTACACTAACAACGATAAGGGACTACGCTAGTAATACAGGGACCTAACATGCCCCTCTCCTTCAAAAAGGTGTTTTCCTCAAAGCTTGAGTAGCTATGGATGCTTCTGTATAAAATTCTCATCCTCCCATGTCGAATCTTCAGTGGGCAAGTTCTTCCACTTGACGAGATACTCTGAAATTGATCGATTTCGTAGTTGTCAAGTTCTTGTTTCCGTGATTGCTTCAGGTTCCAATGTCTTTTTTCCTTCCTCATCAAGTTCTGGCAATATTGTTTGAATTGGAAGTTTGTCACCTATAACCTTCTTCAAGCATGAAACATAGAAAATTAGGTGCACTCGAGACGAAGCAGGAAGCTCCAATTTGTATGCCATAGTACCAACCTTTTGCAACACCTTGTAAGGAACATAGTACTTTGGTGATAACTTATTATCCTTCTTAGCTTGCTTGAGGGACATTTGTTTGTATGGTTGTAGCCATAAAAATACCCAGTCTCCTACATCAAATCTTCTCTCGCTGCGATGTTGATCCGCCTGTTGTTTCATTCGATTTTGTGCCACATTTTGGTTATCCTTTAAGAGTTGGAGATCTTGTTATTAATGTTAGATGTGATATTCCACTACTTTAACCTTGGAATTTTCTCTTAAATATGATGTTATGGACGATGAAAGATATCCATAAAGTGCCATAAATGGGGTCATTGTTGTTGTAGTATGGAACGAAGTGTTATACCACCATTCAACCATAAGTAACCACTTGAACCATTGTGTTTATTTATCAGATACAAAACAATGAAGATATCCTTCCAAACATTTGTTCACTATCTTAGTTTGCCAATCGGATTAAGGATGATAAGATGAGCTATGAGCTAGTTGAGTAGCTAAACAATAAAAATAATTCTGTCAAAAATTTTCCAGTAAAATGGGATCTCTGTGGCTTACAATAATCTTTGGGTTTCCATGTAGCTTTTGAATTGTTTCCATAAATGCAATAGCAACTATATTTGCTTTAAATAGACGAGATAATTAACAAAAGTGTGCATACTTGGTAAGTCTATCAACTACCATAATGATGACACTCTTTCCTTCGGACTTAGGTAAACATGTGATAAAATCCGTTGAAACCTCCTCCCAATGTTGACTTGGAATGGATAAAGGTTGTAGAAGACTTGCGGATCTTAATTGTATCGACTTTATTTTGCTGACAAACCAAACATTATGCCACAAACTTTTGAATATCAGATTTAAGCCCATCCCAAAACAAAACTTTCTTCACCCTGTGGCAAGGTTTTAAAAATCCTGAGTGTCCTCCTAAGGGAGAGGTGTGCAATTCCAAAATAATATTTTGTTTTAGTTGGGAATTCTTACAAAGATATAAGCGATCTTTATACCATAAGGAATCATTTTTCCAACTAAATGTATCATTTGTACTAGGATCTTGTTGCAACTTTTGAATGAGTGTCCACACTTCTTCACCATTCTTCCATTCATCCCTTGCTTTGGTTTTCCAATCTGGTTGGATAATATAAATGGCACAAAGCAATGCTTCCACCTCTTCATCCTTTCTTGAGAGTGCATCTGCAACAACATTTAGCTTCCCTCTTTTGTAAATGATTTCAAAGTCATAACCCAACATCTTTGTGACCCATTTTTGCTGCTCTTCTGAAGATAGTCTTTGTTCCAAAAAGTATTCAAGAATATCATTATCAGTTTTTACCTTGAAGTGTCTTCCCATTAGGTAAGGTCTCCATTTACTTAGTGTATGTAGTATTGCCAACATTTCCTGCTCATAAATAGCTTTCTATAAATACTTTCCTTTGATTGGACGACTTTCAAAACCAATCGGTCTTCCTTCTTGCATTAAAACAACACCAATTCCATTTCCCGAGGCATCACATTCCACAATAAAGGTTTTTGTGAAGTTTAGTGTAGCTAAGACCGGTGCTAGGCACATTGCCTCTTTAAGATCTTCAAAGGCCTTAGTTGCTTCAGGAGTACGTGAAAATGCATCTTTCTTCAATAATTTTGTTAGAGGTGTTGCTATTCTCCCATAATTCTTAACAAACTTGTGATAGTACCTTGTTATACTTGAGAAATCCTCGCAACTGCTTTATGGTTGTGGGGACTTTCCACTCCTTAATGGCTTTAATTTTGTTAGGGTCTACCTTAACACCCTCATGAGATACGATATGACCTAGATATTCCACCTCTTGTCCTCCAAAGAAACATTTGGAGGTTTTTGCATATAATTGTTTCTCCTCCAATGTTTGAGCAGCCTGTCAACATGTTGAACATGATCCTTCCAAGACCTAACATAGATTAGTATATCATCAAAAAATACTAACATAATTTTTCTAAGGAAGGGTTGAAAATGGAATTCATCAACCCTTGAAATGTAGAAGGTGCATTGGTAAGGAAAAAAGGCATGACAAAAAAATCATAATGACCCTCATGAGTTCGAAATGTTGTTTTCGAAATATATTGAGTCTTCATTCTAATTTGATGATATACTGAATGAAGATCCAACTCGGTAAAATAAAATTCTCCATGTAATTCAACAAATATTTCATCAATCACATGAATGGGGAATTTATCTCTAATAATGAGCTTATTATGCTCCCTATAATCCAGACATATGCCTCGTGATCCATCCTTCTTGTGCACCAATACCACTGGAGCAGAGAAAGAACTTTGACTAGGTTGAATTATACCAGCCTCTAACATTTATGTAATCATACGTTCAATTTCGCTCTTTTGGACATAAGAATATATATAAAGCATGATGTTTAGAGGAACAATCCCTAGAATCAAATGAATAGCATGATCATGATCGCGAATAGGTGGGAGTCCTTTAGGAGTTTCAAACACATTGGAATGATTGTCCAAGACTTTTTAGAGATTTGGAGAAATAGATGATTTTGATGTTGGAACTTCTAGTGAGCATAATTGTGCATTTATGCTCCTGGCTTCCCTGCGATACCCCGTAATTCAACTTCCTTTCCTTCCAAAAAAAATTCAAGAAAAGTTCTTGAAAATTAAAAGATATCGTCCCCAAAGATTGTAACCATTGTACCCCTAGTACAACATCAACACCTCCCATTGGAATGAAAAGAATTGGACAATTCAATACATATTCCCTCATGGTTAGCTTGATATTATGGCATTTTCTAGAGAAATTTATAGTTCCTCCAGTTGCAACGATCACTTGACACTCTGGTGCTGGGTATAGGAAGCAATGCAATTCCCTGGCTACCTTACAATGAATAAAATTATGGGTACTAGCCGAATCAATCAACATTGAGGAGTGGTAATTCCTTCCAATGCATTACAGGATATGGTCAGACTCATTTCTTCTTTCTCTAGGGTTGGTTCCTGGTGTATATCCTCTTCTTTTTAAGTTTCATGTTCACTTTCTTCCTCATATTCTTAATCTATGTAAAATAAATTATTCTCAGCACACTTATGACCTTTAGTGTATTTGCTATCACAACTATAGAAAAGCCCTTTTGCTCTTTTTTTCTTCCAATTGTTGCATTGTCAACCTTGTAGGTTGTGGAAGTCTAGGAGTAGCAACACTTCCATCTTTATAGATGTGAGTGGTAGGCTTCCTTGTCGCCATAATTTTACTTTCAATTTTTCTTGCCAACCCGAATGCCTTCTCCAGTGAATCAGGTTCCCAAAGGCGAACCTCATGTTGGATGTTATCCTTTAAAGTCCCTACAAAGAGATCAATCTTGTGTTCCTCTGGAACCTAAGTTACCCTTATATTCAATTTTTGTAAGTCCTCAATGTGTTCCACCATTGTCCCCTTCAGTTTGAGATTTATCCATTGGCTAAAGAAGGTGTTTCTCTTTGCATCCTCATAATGTGCTATTATTTCCTTCGTAAAAATTGACCAAGTGACATGTTTTTTACGAGAGCAAAGCCATCAATACCATACAAACGTATTTTGTTCTAAATGTAAAGTTGCAATGCGTACCTTTTGTGTGTTTTGCACATTATGGAGATCAAAATATTGCTCCATTTGTAGTATCCATGTTACGGGATCCTTGCCATCAAACTTCCTCATATCCATATTTGGAATATGGTGGGTCTTACATCCAACATTAGAGTTTATGAAATCGTGATTAACATTTATTTTGTTCTCATCTTGAGTTTCCTATACTACCTTTTCGCCATTAATTTCTTGTGTAAACTTTGTCAAACCTTCCTTAAAACTTCCATATCTGCTTCATGTCTTCCATGTTAGCTTCCATGTCATCCATCTTAGCTTCCATGACATCCATCTTAGCTTCCATGTCATTCTTTGAACCATCCATCTTAGCTTCCACGCCTTTCTTCAAACCATACATATTAGCTCCCATGCCTTTCTTCAAACAATCCATATTAACTTCCAAGCCTTTCTTCAAACCATCCATCTTAGTTTCCATGCCTTTCTTCAAAACTTCCATTTCATTTTTTGTTTCTCGTTGCGAGAGTGAAATTTATTGCACTTGCTCTTGTAATTTTGATATATCATGTTGCACTTCTTCCTCTTCATGAGTCGTAGTAGAGCCTTCTAAGGGCTTAATGGGTGTTGAATACTTTTTTGGGGGCAATTTAGAACCCAATACTGATATTTATGCTTCAATATGCCCTTGGAATCACTTCAAACTGATTTTTAAAACAAGAATTATGCAATTTGAAAAAAAAAATACACACCTTTTTTTCTTGCTTTTGAGGAGCTCGATATTGAAACCGACGTCTCTCTATAATTTAAGATCCCCGAGATTTTATCTTTAGTCCTTTAGTAGCCCTCTTAATCTTATTTCCAATGCCATTGGTCTGACCTGATTTGGATTCTTCAAGACAAAATTATGTCCAATCTCCCACAATGACCTAATTATGGACTCGTTCAGTATAGCTAACTTATACGACATGCCACATGTCATTGTTTCCTCCTTCAGCTCTGAATTTGATACATAGGAAACTAAAGTGCGTGTGCTTTCGACCACTTTTTATAGAATTCCAATTTGATGCTCAAAGAGAGAATTATGACATTTTTCCCAAGGTCACCTCTTTGAGATGAAATTCATGTTGAAAATGCAGCAAGATGATGGAGCTTAGTGAAATGAAGTCGCCTTCACTAAGTGGGCCCGCAGGCAAATTCTGGCGCAAAATCTATTTTTAGACTATGTCTATTTTTAGACATATGGAGCATGGTTCGAGGATTCCAGTTTGAGATTCTTGGAGCATTGGTCATGTTGGTAAAAATAGATGAGACTCTATTTTTTAGGTCAAAGAGGTCGAAGTCTATTTTTAGACTGCCTCTCCTAAAAATAGGGAAGTCAAATATTATTTACCCTTAATAATATTTAGACTATAAACTTTAGTTTACTCTCTTGGAGCACTTCAGTTCGAGCTACAGAAGTGGCTCATGCATCTGACAGAGGAATCACGTGGTTCCCAAGGGTTTGATGGCATCATGCATGGTTGACTTCAGTTGGACTTCAGTGGCAGAAGTTTGGAGGAGTTAATGAGACAACTAGTGGAGTTGTGTTCCGTTTATTTTAGTTGAACTAGTTGAGATTAGTTTAACTAGATAATCAATTAGTTATGAGTGGAGTGAATTAAATATTATTTAATTCATTAATTAGTAACTCATTATTCAACTCAAGAACACATCAGTTCACTACAGTGCATGATTAGTTCAGTGAAGACCAATGAAAGAGGTAGATGAAAGGGTGGAGTTAGCTATCAGTTGTGACTATACTGTTGCTATTTGCAACACACAGATAGGTGGAGTAAGCCCATGAGGATTGCGTAGTTCAGGCTAGTGGTTTATCTATATAAAGAGGCCATCCCATAGCATTGAAACACGCAATAGAGGCAAGGCAATTGGCGGTGAGTTTTGAACCAGTAACCTGTTCAAAACCGAGCTAGATTGTGGGTAACTGTATGAGAAAGTACTGAGTACTTGTGAGGAGTATTGTACTGAGTTTGTTACTTGATTTCTCCATTATAATATACACAATAGCTGCGGGGTTTTCAGCTATAAGCTTTCCCATACATACTGTGTTAATGTGTATGATGATTTGATGTGTTATCGCTTGATTTTATTTCCGCATGTGTGATGATCTGAGTTGATTGAGTGGAAGAGATTATGTGTTATGTATGAAGCTCAAATAGTATGTGACCAGGATAGTCTCGGTGAATAATTATTTATTATTCAGCAAATTTCTACATGGTATCGGAGCTATTGAAGAAGAGATTGATCATCACAGTGATTACAAACTTATTTCGGTAGACAGAGTCTGCATGCGGGCCAGGTAGCCTCCGGATTCATCTTTCTTCGGAAAGTGAAAGGTCCGGTAAACACCCCTTGCAGTCGATCTCTGTGCTAGAAATAATTTGTTCTCACGACCTAGAGCGGTTGAGCTTTGAGGTGGAATTCGAAATTTTGCAGCAGTTTTGTTTTCTTGGTGCCCGTGTTGAAAATGTCTTTCAACGGTTTGCGACTCGAATATGCTCTTGAAGGCAGTTCGAATTATGTTGCATGGAAGGATCGCATGGAGGCAGTATTAGAAGATAATGGTTTGAAGGAGTTCGTAGATACGGATGTCCAAAAGCCCACTGATCCTGCTGAAGTCGATGCATGGCAAAAGAAGATGGCGAAGTGTCGAAGGATCCTGTTGGAGGGCGTCAAGGATCATATTGTATCTAGCCTGCATGGAAAGGCTTCTCCATTTCTAATGTGGAAAGCTTTGACAGATCTATTCCAGAGTAAGAGTGACCAAAGGAAGCTGGCACTCAAAGATAAGCTCAGAAACATCAAGATGGAGAAGGGCGACAATATTGCCAAATACCTCAGTATCGCCAAAAGCTCACTGATTGCATGCTTGGTTTCAAGTGTGCTGGGATCGGTGTGGTTCTTGGACAGCGGTGCGTCATTTCGTATGACGGGAGATCGGGATTTGTTCTCAGATCTGGAGGACAAAGATTTGGGTGTGCACATCGAGATGGGTGATGATGGTAGATACAGTGCGACTGGTATCGGTACCATATCCTTTCAGAGGGATTCTGGTAAACCCTTTGTATTGAGGGATGTCATGCATGTACCTGGATTGAAGAAGAACTTGATCTCTATGGCGATGTTGGAGGATAAGGGGTATGATGTGGTCTTCAGCGAAGGAAAAGCCTTCCTGCGCAGTAAGACTACTGGAGAGACCCGGAAGATAGGGGTTCGAACCAAGAACCTTTATCAGTTGCAGGTAGATGGCTGCGTAGCTATGGCATGCAAGGTGGGAGAAGTGGTGAGCCGGGATGATGAGGGCGAACTGTGGCACAGGAGATTGGGCCACCTTCACCATGGAGCTTTGAAGATTCTGCAGCAGATTTCTATTGGGCTTCCTAAGGGCACTCTTGCGCAGTCAGATCAGTGCAAGGGGTGTACTTTGGGGAAGTATGTGAAAGCCACCTTTCACGAGAAGGATAGTCGTGCCATGACGATCCTTGAGAGAGTTCACACAGACGTGTGTGGTCCTTTCTCAGTTGCTTCGACAGCAAAGCACATGTATTATGTGATCTTTGTTGATGATTTCTCTCGAAAGTGCTGGATCTTCTTCATGCAGAAGAAGAGCGATACATTCGCGAAGTTCTGTGAGTTTAAAGCACCGGTCGAGAAGGAGTCGGGGAAGAAGGTGATTGCTCTAAGGAGTGATAACGGTGGTGAATTCATCTCGGCTGAATTCAAGGAGTTCTGCAGCGCAGAAGGGATTCGGAGAGAGCTTATCGCACCCCATAACCCACAGCAGAACGGGGTGGCTGAGTAGAAGAACATAACGATCGTGGGTGCTGCACGGGCGATGTTGCATGATCAGGGCCTACCCCTTCACTTGTGGGCTGAGGCATGCAATACAGCAGTGTATGTGCAGAACCGTTGTCCTCACAAGGTTCTTGGCATGAGTACACCAGAGGAGGCTTATTCTGGCAAGAGGCCTGATATTTCCCATTTGCGGATTTTTGGTTCTCCTGTCTACATGCATGTGACGAAGGATGCGAGAAGGAAGCTGGATCCAACTGCTGAGGTTGGAATATTTGTGGGGTACACCGATACACCTCACAACTATCGGGTGTATTTTTCAGACAGTCGAAAGACTGTTGTGCGACGGGATATAAAATTTCAGGAGGAGAAAGCCATGCAGTGTTCGCTTGAGAGGGAGCTACACTTGCATGCAGATGAGGAGCTGTTAGTTCCTAAGGAGGAGCTTCCGGATGTGGATCACCCACAAGAGGAGGTTCAGGAGGTGGAAGAAACCACCCAGGCAGCGCCAACCATCAGAGGGCGCATGCGCACTACAGAAGCTGAGCGACTGGCTCGGGATGCAGGGAAGGTTGTAGGACCACCTACAGCACAGCGCAGACAGAGACAGTCACCGGATCGGTACACTGGATACATGGCTCTTATGAGTCAATGTGTTGTGACGGAGCCATCCTCTTTTGAGGAAGCCGTGGAGGAACCCGCATGGGTTGATGCCATGATCGAAGAATATGATTCGATCATCAGGAACAGTGCATGGGAGATTATCCCAAGACCGGTTGGGAAATCAGTGGTGGGTTCGCGATGGATCTACAAAGTGAAGCAGGCGGCTGACGGGAGTGTGGAGAAGTACAAGGCGAGATTTATCGCCCGTGGCTTCTCACAGATCGAGGGGATCGATTATGAGGAGACCTTTGCACCTGTCGCAAGGTACTCTTCCATACGGACGATCCTAGCTCTCTCAGCGCAGATGGGATGGCACATCCATCAGATGGATGTGAAGACTGCGTTCCTCAACGAAGTCATTGAGGAGGAGGTGTACATAGAGCAGCCTGAAGGTTTTGAGATCTTCAGCAGTGAGTCGCATGTGTGCCGACTCAAGAGAGCACTGTACGGGCCGAAGCAAGCACCTCGTGCTTGGTACACTCGGATAGACAGCTACTTCACCGGGCTTGGATTCTCCAAGAGTGAGGCGGATCCAAACCTGTACCAGATTGTGGTGGAGGGGAAGCTGTTGATCATCGTATTGTATGTAGATGATCTAATTTTGACTGGCGATGAGCAGTTGATACTTTCATGCAAGGAGGATCTTGCACGAGAGTTTGAGATGAAGGACTTGGGCATCCTTCATTATTTCTTGGGATTGGAGATTTGGCAGCGCAGCGGAGGACTGTTTGTTTCTCAGGGAAAGTATGCCCAGGAGATTCTGGAGAGGTTCAACATGCAAGGCTGCAAGCCTGTTGACACTCCTCTTCCCGGTGGTTGGAGGAAGGAGGATGCTACTTCAGCGGAGGTAGTGGATGCCACTGTCTATCGACAGTTGGTGGGGTCGCTTATGTATCTGGTCAATACACGACCCGATATATGCTATGCAGTTAACCAGCTTTCGCAAGCTATGGTTAAGCCTACCAAGCTCTTTTGGAAGGCCGGCAAGCATGTATTGCGCTATATTAGTGGCACATCGGGATATGGTCTATGGTACAGACAGGAGGATGGAGCGAAGCTTTCTGGCTTCACTGATGCAGATTGGGCAGGGAGCCCAACGGACCGGAAGAGCACATCCGGAGGAGTTTTCAGCATTGGGTCGACAGCAGTTTCCTGGTACAGCAGGAAGCAGAGATCCGTGGCACTCAGTTCAGCAGAGGCCGAGTACATGGCAGCTAGCTTGGCTGCATGCGAGGCTATTTGGATGAGGAAGATCCTCGCAGGATTGTTCATGTTGCATTTGGAGCCTACAGTGATCTACTGTGATAACCAGAGTTGCATTAAACTCTCGGCTAATCCAGTATTTCATGATAGGTCCAAACACATCGACATCAGGTACCATCATATCAGAGATTGTGTTCAGCGGAGAATCGTGATGCTTTCATATGTTCCCACGGAGGATCAGGATGCCGACATCCTGACGAAGGCGCTCACCAGGAGCAAGTTCGAATTCCACAGAGGCAGGATAGGGGTTGCAGATAATCCATATCTTGCTGAGTGGGAGTGTTGAAAATGCAGCAAGATGATGGAGCTTAGTGAAATGAAGTCGCCTTCACTAAGTGGGCCCGCAGGCAAATTCTGGCGCAAAATCTATTTTTAGACTATGTCTATTTTTAGACATATGGAGCATGGTTCGGGGATTCCAGTTTGAGATTCTTGAAGTATGTGTCACGTTGGTAAAAATAGATGAGACTCTATTTTTGAGGTCAAAGAGGTCGAAGTCTATTTTTAGACTGCCTCTCCTTAAAACAGGGAAGTCAAATATTATTTACCCTTAATAATATTTAGACTATAAACTTTAGTTTATTCTCTTGGAGCACTTCAGTTCGAGCTACAGAAGTGGCTCATGCATCTGACAGAGGAATTATGCTATTCCCAAGGGTTTGATGGCATCATGCATGGTTGACTTCAGTTGGACTTCAGTGGCAGAAGTTTGGAGGAGTTAATGAGACAACTAGTGGAGTTGTGTTCTGTTTATTTTAGTTGAACTAGTTGAGATTAGTTTAACTAGCTAATCAATTAGTTATGAGTGGAGTGAATTAAATATTATTTAATTCATTAATTAGTAACTCATTATTCAACTCAAGAACACACCAGTTCACTACAGTGTATGATCAGTTCAGTGGAGACCAGTGAAAGAGGTAGATGAAAGGGTGGAGTTAGCTATCAGTTGTGACTATACTGTTGCTATTTGCAACACACAGATAGGTGGAGTAAGCCCATGAGGATTGCGAAGTTCAGGCTGGTGGTTTATCTATATAAAGAGGCCATCCCATAGCATTGAAACACGCAATAGAGGCAAGGCAATTGGCGGTGAGTTTTGAACCAGTAACCTGTTCAAAACTGAGCTAGATTGTGGGTAATTGTATGAGAAAGTACTGAGTACTTGTGAGGAGTATTGTACTGAGTTTGTTACTTGATTTCTCCATTATAATATACACAATAGCTGTGGGGTTTTCAGCTATAAGCTTTCCCCATACATATTGTGTTAATGTGTATGATGATTTGATGTGTTATTGCTTGATTTTATTTCCGCATGTGTGATGATCTGAGTTGATTGAGTGGAAGAGATTATGTGTTATGTATGAAGCTCAAATAGTATGTGACCAGGATAGTCTCGGTGAATAATTATTTATTATTCAGCAAATTTCTACAATTCAGGAGCCTGCAAAAACCCTAAATTCCACAGATCATATATCCGAAAATATTTTGAACCAAGATCTAAGATTTTTACAAGACGTTCCTCAGGATTTCTTCGCAAATGGGTTTTTTTAAGCTTTTGAACCTTCGTAGAAAAAATTTTATAGTGAAAATGCCCTGATGACCTATTTGAAGCAGCGAAACCGTAGAATCCAAAGCTCTGATACCAAATGTTATGAAACTAGCTCGCCACTTAGAGGGGGTAACCTCTTTTACATTACATAAATGAACAGTTCTTGAATGATTCAAATGGAAAAACCTCCTTTCTATATATAGGAGTCCATGGGGTCACAATATAATCCTAGCCGACCTAACAATAATAATGTAAGGGCACAACAATAACAACTGTGGGGTTTTATGGGGCACAATAATAACAATATGGGGACTATAAGGGTACGACAATAACAATAAGGAGGATATGCTAACAAAAATAAGGGACTACACTAGTAATATAGGGACCTAAAAGAGCTAGTAATGCAAAGAATATAACACATATCCAACAAGATACACATTCACAATAATGACATGCCATGCTTGCCTCAAAATTTCCTCTACCACTACTTCCCTTTTTATACCTTGTACACAAGGAAAAAAAACTAAAAAACAAGAAAAAACACCATGAGGCCCAACAAAATACTTGAAACTAAATAATCCCTCCACGAGTCAGCACAAAAAATAACCACCCAAGGAACCTTGAAATGGATAACTATGAGACACAAATGACTATCTCTTCTATGGGCAAGAACATGGAAAGTCCAATAGTGGAAACCATAATTAAAATCAACCAAATCATCAAAAGAATAACATGGAGGTAGAAATTAAGACCTCCTCTATGACCTAGAACATAGAATCCAACACATACACAATGCAATGTGGGATAAAAAATGCAGTAATAGCCATGAACATATGAAATTGGTCACTCTTCCACTGAGCTAAAATGTAGAACAGCCCACCATACCTTGAAATTAATAACTAGGAGTAGAAAATGAATACCTCTTCCATAAAAAATAACACAAAATATTGCTATAACACAAAGAATCCAACCATAAAAATCACATTAATCACCCACCTAATTAATCGTGAAAGGAATAGAAATGAACACAAAAATAAAAATTTCTTCCACCATGCAAAAAAATCCAACCAACATACAATACAAAGCAAAGAAATGCACCCATGGTCACCACCTACCCCACATTTATGATGCTCATGGTCCATGAACGACCCCCCATAACATTATGACATACCACATTTACATCATTACATATCCATCGCACACCCACCACATTCACCACTCTGCTTACATGGAAAACAATAATTTCTCAAATCCACAATGCTACCACATATTCTATGAAAACAATCCCATCCAAACCCCCACACATAATTTTGAAAACCCAAATTTACTATTAATAGAAACCCTGCCTTGGATTTGGGAAAAAACCTAAATTTTCTTTTATGAAATACATGGCATGATCATGTTAATTCCTAGAAAAACAAGGAAAGTTTTGGGGCAAAAAGTCCTTGCCTTGATTGGGGTAGTAATTGACCCAGAATTTGTGTGTTTTGACCCTTGTTATCTATTTATCGAACTTGTAGGGACATAACTATCCACAACCAACATTCAATAGTTCGTCCACCAACAACATTCAACAACTTAGACACTCTATTTGGGATGCATAATTTAATAAATGTTTCCACTTCACCCCTAGTTCCCAAACCAACTGTATTGGCTCTTTTTATATTTTTGGGAGTGATGGAATACATTGTTTTATGTTAAGCCATCACTAAATGGGATGCAATCATAATTCATCATGTTATTGCACAAATAACATGTTCTTGCTAAAGGTACCTGAACTTTTACTGAAAACACTAATCTTCTTATGTATGTCATCCTTCCATTTACCTTTGGTTTGGCACATCATTGATGTAAGTACAACAAGTAACATATAAACTATAATATCTGAGAAATAACTATGCACATTACGCCTTTTCAATATGAGGATTCATGGACTTGTATTTAGACCAGGGTTCATGTCTCTGAAACTATAACAAAACAAATATCTAAAATTGAATGGCCTCACGAACTTGTATTTAGACAAGAGGTGAAATTGTATGAAAACTAGAACACAAAAAACATCTGAAATTTAATGATGTTATATGATTTGTATTTTCTTGAAAGGAACCATTGCACGAAAAAACTATGTTTGAAGTCATTATCTTTTTTGCAGAACCTCCGCATAAAGTGAGGTAAAAGCACGACAATATGCTCTTGTATATGAGGGCTAATTTTCTAAGCTATCTGGATATAGTTGACTGAAAAGAAAATTGAAAATTTCAATTCTACTTGTAATAATGTATTAGACTCTTGTAATCCAATGTCTATTGCTAACAATAGTCTGAAAATAAATCGTAAAATATCCAAATTATTTCCTTAAAACTAAATCATTTGAGATAATACACTGATGTTGAATCTGGACATTTTTCCCAATTTCCAATACTACCAATAATATACAAAATTTTATCAAAAGAAATCATAAAAAAATCCAAATTATTTCCTATACAACCGATTCATTTTAGATAATAGGACAACGTTGAAAGAAGCTCTTACTCTTGAATAAAATATAACATTTTCAAAGGTTACTGGACCAAATCATTTCATGGAAATTCAAAAAAAAAAAAAAGGTAAAAAAATTGGCGTAAAATGCGTGTTTAAGGATTGAATGGAGAAAAAACTATCACTAAACATTATAAAATTTAGTCACAATCCTTCAAAAAAAAAATCACATTCTGTTTTTTTTATTTTTTTTAAAACAAATTCCCCCCTTCAATTTAATGTAACTCTTAGAAAAAGTTTAAATTTTCTAAAAAACCAAAAGGAATTTTTTTTTAACAAGAACGGTTATGGTTTATATTAGAATTTGGCCAAAATGCCTTTCACCGGATACATTTGATCGGGCATAGCCCTTAACCTTTCTTTCACTAACTGATCACAGGCCCCTTAACTTGGAAAACCGCAAGATTTACTCGAGACTATCGAGTCTATCTCCGTTATTTTCCCTATCTTAAAGAGACAAACAAACTGTTTCAGCAAAATGCAGAAAAACATGACAAACTTTATGGAATGGGGTCCCAATTCTCAATTCCATTTGCCAAGAGACAGCCAGCTGGAAGTGAAACTGCCCTGTTGGCTTCCAAGTCAGCAGCTTTATTATTTTCCCTCAAAACATGAAGGAAGGAAGCAGTCCGGAAGGATTTCACCAAATTTCTGGTTCTTGAAATTACTCTTGCCAGTCTAATGTCTGCAGGAGAGGAATCCTCCACTAGAACTTTGATAATGGATTGAGAGTCTCCTATGATACTGATATCTGAAAGACCGAAAGCCTTTGCTTTCTTGAGACCTTGCAGAAGAGCCAAGGCTTCAACTTGCATGCTGGTAGAATGCCCTAAACCCCAAGCGAACTTTTCCACGATAATACCCTCTTTATTTTTAATAATTCCTCCTGCCCCAGCCAAACCAGGATTTCCTTTCGCTGCTCCATAGAAGAATAAAGAGAATCTGGAATGCCTGAGGAGCAGATCCGAAAGATCATTCTCCTTCCCTCTGAATTGCCACTCTTTTGTGGCCTTGTAATGCCTTATTTCACTAGAGAAATGGAGGTCCATCGAGGCACCCCATTCTAAGTCTTGCTGACTCAGATTTAGATCCGGCAAATGATCCCCCAAACTTTCTTTCCAAAGGCATTTTATTTTGGTGATGATGAACTGAGCGTTTATACTTTCATCTCTGAAAACTCTTCTGTTGCGCTCAAGCCAGATCTGCCAGCAAGCAAATTTCGGCAAAGAGAGCCATGCAGCTGTGAAACTCTCATTTTTTGGAAGCGATCCTGGGTAGGAATTCCGCCAGTTTGCAAAAAGATCAGATATGGACGTGAGTAAGGTGAATTCAGAATTCCAGAAGCTCAGAAGGCCGTGCCAGATATCTCTTGAAAAGTTGCGGTCCAAAATAATATGTTGAGCGTTCTCCTCACAATCACAGCATAAGTAGCATCGAGAGGGACCGTGAAATCCTTTCTTCTTCAATCTATCTATAGTTAAAATCCCTCTGTGGCATAACAGCCAACAGAAAGAGACGACCTTAGGCATGGTTTTGCGATTCCAGATCCCGTTCCAGACTGCAGGATTAGGAGGGACGTTAGGGCGATCATGAAGGCATTTGTATCCCTGTGCAACCGTGTAAAGCCCTGGGGCGGCTCCCCATCCTCGGGCATCCTTCTTACCCACGCGCAGAGGCGCCATACCATTTAATAAAGAAAGGAAAAGATCTCGAGCTTGGGACAACGCAGGAGGGACTGGAGGGAGCCTCCATCGCTGCCAATGTCTGCCTTCCAATTGTGAAATGTCCCAAAGAGTGGTGCATTCAGCGTTGTCCAACCACAAACGCAGCGCTTGCAGAGAGCAGTGGGACGATAGAGGAGGGTGCATCATAATGCTGTCATCCCAAATTTTAATTTCTTTGCCGTTTCCAGGGATCCAATACCCTCTGTCTCTGATTAAAGGGGCTGCTTTATGACAGAGCTTGATCAGCTGCGAACCTGAGGAGGGTAGGAGGGCGTCTAGACATCTCTTCCTCTTTCCCATGAAATATTTCCTCCATAGGGCTTTTTGCGCCCAACTTGGATTTGGACCAATGATTCTCCAAAAGATCTTGGCTCCCATAGCTATGTTTTGGAGGCTAAGATCTTTGAAATTGAGGCCTCCTTCACTCTGGGGCTTGCAGATTTTCTCCCAACTGACTAATGGGATTTTCCTGTCATTGTGATTGCCCCTTTCCAGAAGAACTTGCGAATGAAGGCTTCCATTTTTTTTATGATGCCTGAAGGGGCTAGAATTACAGAGAATTGAAAGATGGGGAGACTGCTAAGAACAGATTTGATGAGAACAGTTTTGCCGGCTAGATTTAACCAAGAGAATCCCCAAGCTTGAATTTTGGCCTTGAACTTGTCCAACAGAGGAATCCAATCTCTGCTGTATGCCAATTTGCGAAATATGGGAAGGCCCAAATATGAGAAGGAGGACCAGTTGAGAGTGGCGGTAAAGCCCAGAATTCTTGAGATGGCAGAAAGGGTGGGAGCCGAGATGTTCCAACAAAAAGCTTTGCACTTACCATTGTTTAAACTGCTGCCAGTAGCTTCACTGTAGTCATCCAAGACCTCCTTGAATCTAAGAGCAGATCTGGCAGAGGCAGCCCCTAACAAGAGGGTATCATCCACAAAGAGGGTGTGATTAACATTTTTGACCCCTCTGGCTATATTGAGCCCCAAGATCTCTTGGTCAACCAGTTTCTGATCCAGGTAGAAACTCAGGACGGAAACATGAAGGACGAAGAGGAGCGGAGAGAGGGGGCAACCCTACCTAAGCCCTCTTGAAGCTTTAAAAAAACCAGTTGCTCTCCCATTCACCAGGGGGGCGATCCAAGGATCAGCAATACAAGCACGGATCCATTTTAGAAAGCCCATTCCAAAGCCAAATTTTTTCAAGACTTCCCAAAGAAAGCTAAGTCTGACCCGATCGAAAGCATTAGCCAGATCTAGTTTGATAGCCATACCTTTCTCTTTGCGAAGCTGGCTCGAGTGAATCGCCTCTTGCACTAGGATGAAGTTGTCAGTGAGCTGTCTCCCCTGAACAAATCCACCTTGGTTCTCTGGGATGATGGCTGGAAGAATACCTTTAAGTCTATTGGCAATAACCTTTGTGATTAATTTGTATCCAATATTACAAAGAGAGATGGGGCGGAACCGATTAAATTCTTTAGCACCCTTTTCCTTGGGTATGAGGGCAAGAAAAGCTGAATTGGTGCTGCCCCAATTTTCTGGCAGTCTTGTGATTTCAAAATCATTTTTTAGAGGTCTTTCTCCACAATCTGCCAGCAGGTTTGAAGAAATCTTGCTGTAAAACCATCCGGGCCTGGGGCTTTGTCAGGCTCCATGTCTGAGAGGGCATCCTTTATTTCCTGAATAGAGATCTTTGCTTCAAGCTGCTGATTCATTGAAGGTGAGATCCTAGGGGGAACCGCCTCCAAGAATTTGGAGTTTGGGTCCGTCACGCCCTCTTCTCTATACAGGTTTTGAAAGTGGTTAAAAGTTGCTCTCTTTATGCTATCAAAGTCTTTGTGTGTCAAATTGCTATCTTTGATTTCTGCAATAGAATTGAAGCTCTTTCTGGCTTGAGCTTGCTTGTGGAAGAAGGCCGAATTTCTGTCTCCTGCTTTAAGCCATAAGGTCCTAGACTTCAGTCTCCAATGCTCTTCCTCCGAAAGGCAAGCTTTGTGGAAGATTTGCTGGAGCTCAGCTTCCTTATTTAGAACTTCTTTAGTGATTTCTGCATCTTCACATTGGGCATGGTGCTGGGCAAGATTATCTTGAGCCTGCTTTCTCTCTTTTGCAGGAGAGGGAAGAGCTTTGGCCCAAGATTTAAGCACCGTTTTCAGTCTTCTAAGTTTTTCTTCCCAAATGAAGAAAGGGGAACCTTTCACTGGCAGTTTCCAGCAGTCATGAACCAAGTTCAGGAACTCAGGTTCTTTGACCCAAAGAGGGTTGAACCTGAAGGGGATGGGGCCAAGATATTTGTGGCCCAACATCTCAAGCAAGATGGGCTTATGGTCAGAAACACTGCATGGGAGGATATGCAATATGAAATCTAAGCCCAAAAAAAGAAAGGAACTCTGAACCAAACATCTATCAAGTCTAGCAGCAATGTGATCAGGACCTATTCTTTTGTTAGACCAGGTATACTTACCATTTGCTGGAGGGATGTCAAGCAGATCCCAATCCTGCATGAGGTCTTCCACCCATTCCCTTGCAGGGTCCCTTACGATTGTGCCTCCTCGCTTTTCCTCCATGCGCAAGGTGAGGTTAAGATCACCTGCAACAATGATGTTTTCCAAATTTTCTGACTCCGACAGATGTCTGATGGAGTCCCAGCACTCCCTTTTCTCCCCTATATTTTTTGGAACATAGACATTGAAAAGACTGACTGCCACCCTCGAGTCCAAAGGCTGGAGCTTCAAAAACAACCAGTGGGTGTTGTGCAGCACGGTGACCAATCTGAGCTTGAGAGGGGAAAAAACCAAAAGGAAATTACCAACATATTAAGTCTTTAATATAAAAATCCAAAACATTATAAATATATAGTCTTTTAAGTAAAATGGAATATTTCCCCACTATTATGTAGAACATGTACACAACCTTGTTGGTGATGTAATCACTCGCATATATGAAACAAAGTTATCTCGCACCGGCCGATGACACAATGAAAACTAAGAGGCCATAATGTTGGTAATGAATCAGTTGGAAATGAAATTAGAAAGCGAAATCAGAAGGCGAGGATTTCATGCAATGGGAGTAAGAAAATATGATAAATAAATATTGCAATGAGGGTAAGTAAAGATGATAAATTTATTTATTTATAGATATAATTGCTTTTGTTCTCTCAAATGCAAATACATGATAATTATATCTAGGGTACTTACCATCTTGCAGGTGAGGGAATCTACAACACCCAGAGCCCTCCAAGGCTCCATTGCAGGCCACTCTGCAAAAATGCCTACCTACAGAGCCAGGTTGTATTATCGACCCTTGATTTCCAACTAGATTGCTACCTTCATGAGTATTGTTAGACTGTGCTGATATATTTCCACTACTACCACAACTTCCTCCTATTATTAGCTTAGCTAATGGTTGGGGTTTAGTTGACTAACTCACCGGTGATTTATCAATCCCTAAAAGCAAGAAAGAAGGTGCTCAATCTCTAATCAATAAATTACATGCAACCTTTCATATAGAAAGTTCCTTGGCCTTCAAAAAGTGGCTTCGCTCTTTAAATGCCAATATTCATTAATAAAAAATCATTTGATTAGACCGATGAGGAAATTTCAGGACTTCCTAAAAAGTCGATTTTATTGATAAAAAAACACTTAATGAGTATGTTTTCTATAATATGTAGCCTGGCCAAGTATCCCAACAAAGTATATAAGTATCCATGACTAGATCAAGTGCATTGAGTAGTGGGACAGAGTGGATTGACACCCTACTCGAGTAAATCAAAACCTCACACAAACTCCTAGATGATTACTTAGAACTGAAAATAACTTCTACCTGAACATGAAATAAATTAATGCACTTCCTAACTGCACCTTCTAGTTCTGATTGAGAATAAGAAAACATTGACTAGCGACCTTGACTCCTGACCTCAACTACGAGATATCGTCAATGAGAACTAACTATAAGTGGTACTGATTGACCTTCGATCAAGAACTCCCAACGAGTACTTTCTGGAAATGATTGATTGGGAATGATATTCATTCAAGCACAATGACGATAAGCTAGTAGTAACCACATGATATTAACTATGATCAATTACTTGACACATAATATAGCTATATTCCCTGAGTACATCTTTTATGAGTGTAGCCATTACGAGTATTGCTTCCCAAGAGTATGGCTTCTTTCTGACACTGATGATTCGTTGCACTAAGTAGCTACATTGACCATAAATTCTATACTTACCTAGCTCCTACATGTTGTAAGTACTCTTCACACATCTTCCCACTATTCATACAACAATAACAAATCCTTCTTGAAAGGGTCTCAATCTTACATATTTGATTGCATGAAATGTTCAAATATTTGGGAGATCCTCTTTGAGACATTACTCGGTTTGATTCACTCTTTGTAACCAAATTATGGTGCAACAAGAGAGTATGTTGGACTGGTGGTTATTCGTGCTTATCATTAAGTAGATGCCAAAAATTATTGAACCTTATAAAAAAGTTTACCAAGAATAGTGCCCGGAAACTGGATTTGGTGTTGACATGTGCATAAAAATTTCACAAGAAAGAGGACAGGGGCAAATCAATGTCTATATTATTCATGCATATGCTCATGGAACGAATCCTACAAGTGCTACTATGTGTGGCAAGAAAATTATTTTTGTTGGTATAGATGCAAGTATAGAGAAATTTCAGCAATCATAAGTAAACCCATGTCGAAAATTTCACTTGGATATATGAAAATGCCACCTCCTTCTTATCCAACAATATATATCTTCTTAGTCAAAGTATATCATCAAAAATAAAGAAAATAATAAAATAAAAGAAACAACAAAAAAAGAAAGTTTAAGAATCTCGTTCTCTGCAATTTCCCCCCACTCCACTTTTCTATATCTCGTAGAACCCGTTTTCTAGAATTAGAAGGATTGCATTTTGTATCAAATACCGTATAGATGGATCATGTGCTATGTGTCAAAAGAGCCTAAAAATATCTAACTATCTAATTAGACACACACAATTTTTACATTCAAATGAATTATGATAACAATTATGCTACAACACACATAAAAAGTACATGGAATGAATTTGTAGATTCAAATGAATTATGATAACAATTCCGCTACAACATATACACGCTCGGTAACAAGATCAATAGATACCAAGCCAAGCCATAAAGATCCAACCTAGTCGATTCAACTGATTTGCTAAAAAATGTAGACATACCTATAACATTTAATTGAGGGTAAAAACCAGGTGAACCACCAGAATTATGCAATATTGCACCATCAAGGTCTCCCACACAAGATGAATAGTGAGTGATAGGCGGGTGAAGGGGAGGATCCAAACAGAGATTAGAGGAAGAATTTTTCCCCTATGCAAACTGTTAGCCCCAATAATCTCCCAGGCTGAGGAGGAAATCGAATGAGGTAACCTCAGACCTCTTTTGGCTTGGTATCTAGCCCTACCAAGCTAGAGAGGGCTCTCTCCATGAAATCACAGTCAAACATTGACTATGAGGGAAAGGGTTTTAGGCTAGATCTATTAGGCTCAAAGGTTTTGATTTAGGGTTTTTGGGTCGAAACAACAAGAGAGAAAGTACCATTGGGCAATGGATTAAAGGCTGGTTTCTTTCTACAGATTTGAGGCAAAGTAAGCAGTATGTTCAGCCAGATAAATTATAAGAAATGAGAGATGGAAATGAGAAGAAAGCCCACTAAACTATAGGCATCTAGCAATGGATGAATCCCCAGTGTAGCTTTAGAAGAAATAACACAAGATAGGTTACAAAATATAGCATCAAACGTGGATGAATTCTGTAAAGATAACCATTAACACATAACAAGCATCATCAGTATGAAAGGAGCATCTAACATGCATGAATTCCTATTACTTACTCTCAAACAATACTAGCAGAAAAACATAATCATGGAAATGCTATACAGGAACACATATTGAACAAAACACCATGATGAATCTCAAAACAAAGAAGAGAGAAACTCTTGCGTTTAATTACATAAAAATATCCAAGGAAAAATACACAGTCCAACATCCTCTCCCTCTCATTTCCAACCTCTACATTGAATTTACAAGATATATATATAGGAATAGAACCCTCCGTTAAGATTTAGAGGTCGAAATTATCCAATTCACCCAAAAGAGCAGTCTGTTACATCAAAATCTAGAACTGTATCCCAAAAAAAGACCAACCTACTACAGAAATAACACTGTAATTATGAATTTGAAACTTCCAACTCATGATAGTTGTGTACAATCTGGAAGAGGTTTTTGTAGTTCAGTTTGTTATGAGAAAACACTTCTCTCAGTTCCTTGAAATTTGTTTCCATTTACCCGATATCTACATTCAAAAAATATGTGTCAAACAGGAAAATTCAGAGATCTGAAAAATAGGGCTCAAAGATGCTCTCGATTCTCCCAATATGTAACAGTTATGCCAAAAATGAAAGAGGTTACTGTTGTTGAGCCAGTGCTGAGGAAAAAAATATTTAAGTTTCCTGAGATTTGTTTCCATTTGCCCGAGATCTGCATTCCAAAAACATGTTTCAAACAGGAAAACTCTGAGATCTGAAAATAGGGCTCAAAGATGATCTCGATTCTTGCACTTTGTAGCAGATATGCCAAAAATGAAAGAGGTTGTTGTTGTTTAGCCCGTGATGAGAAAAAACCTGTTTTAGTTTCTAAAATTTCGCCACCATTTGCTTAGGAATTGTCTCAGAAGTCAATTGGTCACATAGAAAAAATTGGATTTATTTATTTATTTTTATTTTCATTTATTTATTTATTTATTTTATTATTATTATTATTATTATTTTATTTTTAATTTTTATAAAAAGTTTGAAAGTGGGTTTATCCCACATGCACTATGGGAGGTGAAACATTGAGGCTTATATGTAATTTTTCACACCATCCTATTTTATGTGTAGTGCACCCCTTTCGTCTCCTTCGTGGGCTCTTCCCCTTCGAAACTTAGACCTTGACTTGGAGAAATAAACCATAACCCAATCATCCATTCGACGAAGCCCAAATTTTGAAGGCACCTTTCAACCATGTCTCTTTCTCTCTTATTACTGCTAATAAGTCCAAATATGTGAAAAATCCCTCATAGTATTGCTCATTTGGTCAACCAATTTCACCACAGCCTGAAGCACTTGAGTCCACTGTAATAATCTCAAAGAAGGCAATGTACACAAAGTAGACCAATAATACTAAAGTATCCCAACACTTTCAGAACACTGCTTTCCTCCATTGTAGAGACAATTTTTTGGTGAAATTAACATGTAAAGGATAAAAATATGATATATAATTGGAAAAAAATGGTGATTATAAGGATAAGGAGTTTGATGACGTGGTCGACCCAATATAAATGCGAGAATGGCAAAAAACGCTGTGAGGCCAGTGATAACGACGAAGCTGAGGTGAAAACATAACAAAATAAGGCGGGGTGGGTGGGATGCAAATCCACGTTCTAACACAAACAACATGTTGTCATTCCTAGAGACAACCTTGAGTTGTGAAAGACCAGTGCCTAGGACATCTTATATGTAGCAAGGAGCATAGGGTATAACAGGGGAAGTTATCAATACAAAGCTCTCATGCTATCTCCTAAAAACCAGAAATATTTATTTGAATGGGACCAAGACCCTCAGAAAATGACACAAAGAAAGGAATACTGCAGAGGCAACGTGCGAAAATCCAATATAAAAGCAACAGACAATTCAGAGACAGCTTACTGTCAAGAGGGCCAATTCATAAATACCTCACAAAAATAAATTATCAGAAGGTATGGCTATGTATGAAAGAATAAGAGAATACTAGTGTTCATTGAGCTGATATCCAGATACACAATATCACCATGTAATGGGCTTACCAATTTAAGAATCCATACATGACAATAGCGTTTTAAAAACAACCTCCCAAAGAAACTAATATAGCAGAAATATGGTTGAGTGGATAGTGAAACAGAATATCATGCCTGAGCCATATTTAAAGCGCCTGACTAATCCGAGCATGGGTATCAACTAGGATAAATCCATACCAAAAATTAGTGAGCCACTCGCATTCCAAAAACATGATACAGGAAAGATGGATGAAATGAAATGATCTATTAAAATAACACATAAGAGAGAAAGTTACACATTGTGAGAAATCAAAGACCAGAATCCTCTTTAAAGATAGAACTCCTCCTCACTGAGACCCAACGGGCTCTGTACATTCATATAAGAACTTTTACAAAACGCATACAAAAATTCTTTCACTACATGATTTTCTGATAAAATCTAGAACTTTAAATCATCTGTTCTTCGGGAGCTTTATAAGAGAAATAGAAAGCTCCAAAAGGGAGTAGGTGATGAACATTTAATATGCCTCATTAAGACAAGATGGTGGAAACGTGCACGCCCATATTGCTGGATGACTCGGTAGCATTGTATGTACTCTGTCGCCTGCTTTCTGAAATAAATTCACTGGGTAGAAGTCTCTTCAGGAACACGGCAGAGAAGTAAAATCACATAGACATTCTGTCCTTTCCTGAAAGAAAATGGTGCTGAAAAGAAAACTTTAGGGTATTTTTTTCTGCGAATGGTACCCTCTGCCTTCTAAGCCCTGAATTACGGTTTAAGATCTTCAATGCTGAACGTTGAATTCCTCGATCATTCACTGATATTTTTCTGCTGCTCCATTAATGTCTCCATCTGCGCAATCTGTGCTTTGAATGACTCTGGAGGGTTTGACAGATGTTAACCCTGCTTCTTTAATGGAAGTCTTGTCGTCATACCTTCCCAGGCCTTTCTCCATAATTCCTACCTCTGAAAAATGGTCCTTTGATGTGCTTCTATTATAGTAATAGAGACTGTAAATCATGGCAATTTTCCGCCGTTGTAACCCTACAAAACCCGCAAACTCGTTAGGAAAACCATGCATGGGGATGGTGGATGTGGCGGGGTGAATGAAAATGGTCATGCGGACTGGCGAAATGGTGGAACAATGCAGGGTGGCGGCAAAAATGCAGTGAAACGATGGAGGATGGACTGGTGAAAGTTTTTAACGTAAAACATTGAAATTTGACCAATGAATGAAATATATAAGGGTGGAGGAGAAATACGACAAACACGTGGAATGGCGATGGGGCGGAAGACACATGTCAATGGTGGGGAGGTAGGTGATCTAGACCATCCGATCTCAAGACGAGATCGACGGCTGAAAATGCGTCGGAGTGTGATGAACGGTGGGCCAGGGGTACGATTTCCCCGTGTTAACTCGCGAGCAACTTTGTGGAGCGATCGTCTTTGGATGGGCCGCTCTAGATCGGACGGCTCACATGCATATCGCGCTGGATCTGCTGTCGAACTATAACGCGCGATGAGCGGCGGTTTTGAAACAGTGCTCGGTGACGCGTGTCATGCGGTGAATGGCATCGCTCCAAAATGAGAAATATTGCCCGCCCCCAAAAGGCGGTGCGATATAAACCAGCGAGTTTTGTACAATGAGCGGGTGCACTATGGACTGTTGATTTTGCAGGTTGATCAGACGGTGGAAGGGGTGGGCCACGGACGCGATGCAGCCTTGTGAATGTTGTTCGATCTGTACAGATCGACGAATAATACTGCGCCCGATATATATATATATATATATATATATATATACATGGCTAGCGCTCGGTTTCGACTTTCAGTCATGGGGAGAAAAAGGTGCAGGGTGACGACACGTTCATCCCTGGGCATGTCGAGAACTTCGCAGACCACCTGATAATCTTTTGTGCGAACTCTGCTCTTTAGCACTTCTACTTTTCTATTCATAATTCATCACGATATTCACATTATTCAAATGAGGGTGAAAACAAGAAACTATTATACAGTATAATACATCAGGCTATCTCTGCCAAAGCAAGTCACCCTGCAAATTTTCCAACTTGAAAGTGTTGTTACCTCCTTGTTCCACAATTTTGAAAGGACCGAACCAGAGTGGGTCGAATTTACCATGTTTTCCTTTATCAGCCCTCCGGATATCCCACTTGAGCACTAAATCACCAATCTGCAAATTACTGCCCTTGGACAGCTGATCAAAAAGGTACTTCATCTTTTCTTGATATTCGGTCAGCCTTTGATTTACCTGGCTCCGTGTTTCCTCCAATTCCACCAGCTGATTTATTCTCCTGGTCATATCATTAGGCTCTTCTTGACTCTCTTGCATGAATCGGGCTACTGGTATGGCTAACTGTATAAGGAATACTGCTGCCCTCCCATATACTAATTCATATGGGGACTTCCCAGTTGCTCTCTTGCTGGTAATTCTAATGGCCCACAGAGCAAACTTCAATTGGGAATCCCAATTTTTCTGATTTTCATTTATAGCATTCTTCAGTGCCCTTACTAGGGTTTTATTGGAAGATTCTGCCAAGCCATTTCCTTATGGGTAATAGGCTGTAGAGTGACTTAGTGTAATGTTATACTACTGACAGAAACTCACAAACTTTACAGACCTGAAGGCCTGGGCATTATCAGTCACTATTCTGGCAGGGCAGCCGAACCTGGATATGATGTTTTCTTCCATGAATTTTATTATCGTAGTATCTGTGGCGTTCCTCGGAGGTATGGCTTCTACCCGTTTTGTGAAATAATCAGTGGCAGTTAAAATCCACTTATGCTGACCACTCGATGGAGGATGTATTTCACCTATAAAATCAATTCCCCATTGTCGGAATGGTTCGTCCACGTGCACGGGAATCATGGGCAGAGGTGCCAACTTCTGTCTTTCAGCGAATTTCTAACACTTCTCACAAGCTCTAACCTGGGCAAAAACATCTCCAAAAAGCTTGGGCCAATAAAAACCAACCTTCAGGATTTTGTGAGCAGTGGCCCTCCAGCTATAATGACCCCCACAAACTCCTTCATGAAATTCGGCTATAATACTCTCTACCTCATCCTCTGTGAGACACAGGAGTAGGATGCCTAAGGGATCTCGCCAGTATAGCCAGCCATTGGCGATTATGTACTTCTGTGATTTAAATCTCAGCGTTTTGTATTTAGCTTTATCACAGCTTGGAGGGCAACTGAGTGTGAGGAGATATTCTACTATCTCTTTGTACCACTGACTGGTGAGGTACTTTATATGTGTTTCCGGAGTAGCTACCCCAATTCCTTGTCGCTCTTCTTTCTCCTCAGATTCCTCGCTTGCTATTATGGACAAATTTATACCCAGAGCCTGATAGTTTGATTCATATAATATTTTGGCAAGCCCTTGTCCTTTGATCAGCTTGGTAGGGCAGATGTCTAGCTCATACTCCTATATTTTGGCAATCCATTTCCCCCTTTTTCCTTCACTATCCCCTTGGATAAGAATATCTTTTACAGCAGTTGTAGGCACAAATGCAGTGATATGGGACTGCAGGACATACATGCGGAATGCTTTAAGGGATTTCACCAGGGCATATGCTTGCTTTTCTAATATGTTATATTTTAATTATGCATCACGGAGTACCTAAATGAAGAAGGCGATGGGCTGCTCGTACCCTTCCTCATTTTTCTGCAATAAAACTCCTACTATTGTATGAGGTGATGTAAAATAAAAGATCATGAAAGGTTTAGCATAATCCGGTCCAGCTAGCACAGGGGCTTCTGCAAAAGCATTTTTTTATCCTGGTAAAGGCTTCTCGTGATTCCTGGGACCATTTAACTTCATTATCTTTCTTCAGCATGTCAGTTATATGCCTAACTATTTTAGCATAGTTAGGAATAAACCTTCTCAGGAAATTAATACGCCCTAGGAACACCTGTACCTCCTTCTTATTCCTAGGAAGAGGAATGCCATTTATAACCTCTACTCTCTTAGGATATATCTTCACCCCATCTTTGGTCACAATGTGTCCCAAAATTTTACCCTCTTCTAATGCAAATAATGAATTCTGAGGGTTTAGAGAGAGACCATACCTTCTGCATTTCTCAAAGGTTCTACGCAGATGCTCAATGTGCTCAGTATCATTCTTCGAAAATACAGTGATATCATCGAGGTAGACTACCAAAAATTTATCTTTCTCCCCAACAAAAGCAATGTCCATGGCCCTCTGAAAAGTGGCCCCTGCATTGATCAACCCAAAAGGCATCCTGGCATACATAAATGTACCCCATGGTGTGGTGAAAGCAGTCTTCTTTTGATCTTCTGGCAGTACAGCCACCTGATTATAACCGGAGAATCCATCCATCATTGACATCCTATAAGATCCAACCACTTTCTGCAAGATGTGATCCATCTGAGGCAGTGGGTAATTATCCTTTAAGGATGCTCTATTTAAATTTCGGAAATCCACACACAACCTTATTTCTCCGTTCTTATTTCGGACAGGGACTAGGTTTTCCACCCATTCAGATTACCTCAATGGCACAATTATTTTGGCCTTTAACAACTTCTTAATTTCCTTCTCAATAGATGGAATCAGCAGGGGATTTATCTGTCTGAGCTTCTGCTTGTGAGGTTTTTCATCTCCCTTTAGTGGAATTTTGTGCTGCATTATACTAATGTCAAAAGTTTTCAAGTCCTGATAAGGCCATGCAAACACATTTCTGTAAGACTGAAATAATTTCTGATATATATTTTTATATTCTTCTAGGACTTTCTTGGACAACTTTACAATCTTGGGATCAGCATCAGTAACAAGATTCAGGTCTTCTACCTGATTTTCTTCTACCACTTTGCTGGGCTGCAGTGGGACATCATTCTTGTCAAATAATCTTTCTAGAGGCACCAGTCCTCTAGGTATAATTTTTCCCTTCAATTGCAACACTTTATTACTTGCCATTTTCTTCTCCCAGTTTCTTTCTGAAGTGTCTTTAGTCTCTTCTTCTTCATCAGCATCAATTTCCATATTGGAGAATTCCCCTACTGTTTCTAGGAATATCTTCATCTGTTCCTCATCCTCAAATACCTGCCAGTGCTTGATGTTATCTGGTATTGATGGTCGATAACGTACCTCAATCTCATACCCTAAGAGAGGGTTATGAGGTGGACGAAATGTACTAGCAGCCACAGAAAGGGAATCAACCATCCTATTCTGTTCTCGGGGCATGAACTAGATATTAAATTCCAAGAAAAAATTCTCTACCGTGTCCCAAACTTCATTCCTATAAGCCCTCAGTCGTGGATGTTTGGTTTGACACAGATTCCTGACTTGTCTAACCACCAGTTCAGAATCTCCCAAAACTTTTAAACTTTGTATATTCATGTTCCTGGCTGTCTGCAATCCTAACAGAAGCACTTCATATTCAGCCACATTATTAGTAGCTTCATATTCCAGTTTGAAGGACAATGGGACCCATTTCCCTGTAGGATAAATCAATAATATTCCAGCTCCATTACCTTCTCTTGAATTTTCTCCATCAAAATGAAGTGTCCAGATTCCTGTTTCATTGCTCTCTGAAGGCTGGTCAGTTTTGATTTGGCAGAAATATGGTTCATAAGCATAATCTTGATCTTCTTCCAGCATCAAGCATGAGAAATATCCTTCTTTACTGTAGACTGGTGAATTAATAGAGTTGTCAATCTGAGTCACCATCTTGACAAATCTAGTTTCCCTGTACAACCTCCTCTCCTGGCCACCAAAAACTGGGATAGTAGCATATGTTAAATCCAACTTGATTGACCCACATATATTTGTTCCCCAGGACCTCGACAGTAACATGCCAAAGCGAGCTGGGATGTTAGCCACCACGATGTCCATTACCACACTTTTTGCTGGGATTTGAGATAAATTGACCACCAAATCCTTGATCATCCCCATGCATTTAACTCTTTTGGAATCAAATGAATAGAGGTCCTTGTATGGACGGGTGATTTGTAATCCTAGTTGTTCCATGATTGACAAAGGCAATAGATTATGGGAAGCTCCAGAATCTAACATACAGTTATGTAATAGCAGGTCCTGAATCACTAGAGACACATAGAAGGGAGGAGTAGAAGCATCTAATTCCTCAACATGTGGGCCGAATACAACCATGGGTCTTTCTTCTTGAAGGTTGAGACTATTTAGGGTGAGTGCTGCTTCTGGAGGGATAATAAAAGAGGTGACTTGGGATTTATATGCAGGTTGATTCAATAGTTCAGTCAAGGGAACTGGGATTTTGACTTTCTCGAGTTCCTTTTGCAGACTGAAAACAGGAGGGGACTTCTCTATTACAACCTCTTTTGACTCTTTATTTTCAGTTGAGGGTTTGAATTCTTTTGACAAGACTTGGTATTAGGGGGAATGACTACTTTTGAAGAGGAAGGAATTTGATCATTAGACTACAAAGGTTTGTTTAGAAGCCCCTTACCTTTGTCTGTGAATTTCTGCATTGTTAACTACTTTTGAGCAGGTGCTTCCTTATGGGGTAGCTCTTCTTCTTGATCTTGAGTACGAGTCCTCTTCCTAGAAGATCTGAGATCATATCTTCTATTGAACTGTGCTTGCATGAAGTCAACAAATTGCTTACAATAGTGATCAATTTCTCAGTCTTCTGTGTCTCTAGCCTTTTCTTCTTCTTGCAATGAGCACTCGGTTCCGTCATTTCCTTGCAAAGGGCATTCTTCTCCATCACTATTTGAAAAAGCAAGATTTGCATCCTCCAGTCCATAGGCAGTGTCTTCAGTAGGATCATCTACTGGACCTTCCAAGTACAATGGGTGTGGTACCTGATCTTGTTGCTCCTTTAGTTCCCTTAGCAATATTTGCAGGGGTGGTTTCCTATACTGAGGATTGTAACCTCTGTTTGGAGCATTGTGGAAATTCTTGGAGGCTGAATTCTTGGCTTCCAATTCAAGCTTGACCAGTTTACCAGAAAGGTTCTTAATCATTTTTCTCATTTCTTCAATTCTATCATTAGCTGAGTCTCTGTCTTGGTTAGAGGTAGATACCTCCTCTTTGTCCCTTCTTCTAGTATCTTGTTCCGATTTTCCCTTTGATTTACCAGTAGAGGCGAAGTTTGCTTCCAACTCTAGTGCATCTGTCTGAGCATCATCTAGAGTAGCAGGCTTTCTTTCTCTGAGAGAGAAACCGAATTCTGAATCAAAGGCTGCTACAAAAACAACTTTGGCAGTAGTTTGATGAGGTTTCATATCAGCAGGAAGACTCAGATACAATTTATTAAATCTCTTGATAAATTCTGACACCCCTTCATTATGTCTTTTCTTGAGTGTATTGAACTCAGCAAGACAATGTCCATGATCTTTCTTCTCTCCCCATTTCCTGAGGAAAGTATCTTCCATTATTTCCCAAGTGGTAATAGAACGACTTGCCAATGTTTTAAACCATTTTCAAGCTTCACCGTCAAGAGATTGGACAGACAGCCTTAAGACCACATCTAAATGTTCCACATTAAAATTCTTTGCAAAAGAATAGAAGACCTCAAGATGTTTTTGAGCATCAATCTCATTTTCCCCATTGAATCGGGGCAAACTCTTCAAATAATCCTGTGGCATATCATTCAACACTTGGGGTAATGCAAGGGTGGCATATTTATTTAGCAAGAACCCTGGAACATTGGCCATTGGAGGGGGTGGTGGTAGTGCAATAGTTTGATGAGTAACAGGAGAAGTAGGAGGTGGTAGTGGAGTATGAATAACAATAGGAATGTAATGAATACCAGCTTGAGGTGTTGAGGGGAATAATGGTTTGTTAATAGCAGATACTTCGGTGACTTCTTTGACCTCTTCGACCTCAGGAGTAGGGTGAAAATTATCTTTATTTCTGACACCTCCTCGTGGTGGACTATCTGAAAAGTAATCGGTATCTCCCACAGTGGAGTCCGGAACTAGCACTTGGGCTACTTGAGAAGAAGAAGATGGAAAGTTTTCTATAGACAATTCAGGAATTTCAGAGTGGACTGATTTTCTTTCCCTCCAATTTCTTCTATGTATGATCTTCTCTGGGTTAGACACTGAAGGTGTCTTTGGCTGAGACGTATCTGACCTCAGGTGTGGCTTACGAGGAGCCAGGACTGCAAGTGAATTTATCTAATAAACGAATGTGGAGTCACCAAGGTGAGGGATCTACAACTCTAAACTCTCCATACTCACCTAATTGAAGAGTGAATTAGGTTTTTTCGAGGCCCAGGGATTTTAATTTTCTCAACTTCGTCCGAGGCAACAATGCCAAAAAGTTGTTGTCGTTCCTAGAGACAGCCTTGAGTTGTCAAAGACCAGTGCCTAGGACATCTTATATGTAGCAAGGAGCATAGGGTATAACAGGGGAAGTTATCAATACAAAGCTCTCATTCTATCTCCTGAAAACCAGAAATATTTATTTGAATGGGACCAAGACCCTCAGAAAATGACACAAATAAAGGAATATTGCAGAGGCAACGTGCAAAAATCCAATATAAAAGCAACAGACAATTCAGAGACAGCTTACTGTAAAGAGGGCCAATTCATAAATACCTCACAGAAATAAATTATCATAAGGTATGGCTATGTATGAAAGAATAAGAGAATACTAGTGTTCATTGAGCTGATATCCAGTGTTAAACACCATGTTGAAGCACACACATGGTGTATGAGGAAGAATAACACACACACACACAAGAGACTCAACACACAAATGAAGGATAAGCGTGAGGCTTTCTTATTTTCCATTATACAAAGATGTACATTTATAGTACAATGGTGTGACTCTTGGTTTCACATTCCAAGGTCACTTGGACTCCATTGTGACTTTTCGCATTCCACACCTACCCATGTAGGATTAGGTGTTCCAACATCCCCCCTTAATCAAGGGGTATGTGTGAGTCCAAGAAAAGAGTTGTAATACAAATCTGCAAAGTATACATGCATGTACGCTTGGTGAATCAACTCTCTGAAATGTTGGAAAAAAGAGTGGTTTTAGGATGACCACAAACACTGGAACGCAAAACTTGTTGCAGTTCCCGGAACTCTTCCAAAACTGGCAAGAAGCTGAAGGCTTCTGCTAGAGGAATTGTCCCTCATAAAAAAAGGGAGACCTTCGACCTAAAAGAAGGGAGGTCTACGACCTGTGATGGTTTTAGGGTTACCAAAAACTCTGGAATGCTTGTAGCATTTCCTGGAACTCAACCAATGTTGGCAAGAAACTGAAGGCTGCTAAGCTGAAGGCTTCTGCTAGAGGAAGTGTTCCTCGCTTGTGGTGGTTTTAGGTTGTCCACCAACCAAAGATGATGGTTTTAGGTTATCCACCAACCGAAAATGATGGTTTTAGGTTATCCACCAACCGAAGGTATGCTCATGGGCATCCGTGTCTCTGGCTACATCTCTGACTCCGGAATAACGAATTGTGACTCAGGCTCGCTTGAACTGCTGGCTACAACTCTGAACATGGAATGAGAGATTGTGGCTCAGGCTCGCTTGATCTGTCTTCGAAGATTGTACATGACCACCATTTTCCCCCCTGTCAGGGACAAGGTGAGATGATGGCGAAAACTCAACTGCAAGTTTTCTCAATATCCGTGAACAAGTTCTAACATGTGTTGTAAACATCTTCTTGGCTGTTGATGCCCATTGCCAAGAAGCGATCCATCCAAGATGAATCTTGGTTCTTGCAGGAGGCTTGTGTCTGAAGCATCTGTCTGAAGAATGGGTGTGTCGACCACAGTGCTTACATGGATGAAGATCAAAACAGTGATCTTTCATATGGCCAACTCGATCACAGTGTTGGCATTTCTCAATCTGATGTTGTTGTGGAACAGGATCTGGAACAGCTGCAGGTGAACTGTCATACATGAATCCGGCGCTCTGAAATCTGATGGGCTTTGTGTAGTCTGGAATATGAAAGGTCACATCCTTGTCATATCCAAGACCAGTTCGGTGCTTGTTGTGGACAAGCTCTTCCCAAGGTCTGATGATGGGCTTATGAAGTGCAGGTTGAACTGCTGCATCTGCATGTACATCTGCTCTAGTGCAAGGAACTGAATGGGAATCAACTGAAACTTTATCTTTTTTCTTCTGATGAGAGTCCTTCACAATCTTCTGAATAGAAACAGGTTCAGAATGGTGACTCTTTTGCTGAAGTTCTTCTTGTTGGAGTTGAGATTCCAACTGCAAAAACTCAATCTTTTCATGTGCATCTAGCAAACAAATTTGAATTTTACAAAGAGCATCCTTGCTCATTTTTATCATGTCATCAACATTTGAATGAATGAGGTCATTCAACAACACTAATGCCTCATTGATTTTAGCCATTTCAACAACTTAGGCTCAAAAAATGAAAGGGTGTCGGCTTCAACCGAAAATGCACCCGTTTACAATGCAACAAGAAATACAAATGACTCAAGAAATTCTCAAAGTACAAAGTGTGCTCCTCAAATGATGGAGGGCAATCAACAATCCAACAACTCAAATTTTCTGATTCCAACTATGAATGAAGAGGCAAATTCACTCACAATGTGAGTTCAATACAAAATCTTTGCAAAATATTTGAATGTGCAGCAAAAACAACTTGTGCAAGAGGCCTTTAAAGCAGCTAAATTCTCTTCTTCAAATAGCTGTTTCAAACTTGTCTTCTCATGTAAAATTCTTCAAAAAATCACTTTTCAAATCAATGTCACAAAGCATACAATGTCAAATCTGCAACTTTTTCTATGTGTACTGTCCATTTTCTTCAGTTTTGCTCACATGTCATTCCTCTTTTTCTGCTGTTCAAATCTCCTCTCTCCTCTCTCTCTCTCTGCTGTTTGTTTGTTTGTTTTTTTTTTTTTAATTTTTTTTTAATTAATTAAAAAATGGGAATAGTTAGAAATGAGAAGGGAAAAAAATTTAAAGGTGGTGGGGGAGAGGAATTAATAGTGAGATTAAAAAATGGGGGGGTGCAGATATTGTATGGAGGGAGAGTTATTATGTGAAAAAGGGGGGGGGGAAGTGTAAAAAAGGGAGGGATTTAAAAAAAATTTAGAATTCGAATTAAAAATTAGGGGGTGGACTTTTAATTGGGGGGAGGGGCATATATTAAAGGAGATGGGGAATTTAAAATGGGATGGGATTGATTTTAATGAGTGGGAGAAGTCGTATTATAAAATGGAGGAGGGAGTATTAAAAAGATTTAAAATTTTTAAAACGAATTTAAGGGGTGGAGATTTAAAGGAGATGGGGTATTAAATGAGAGGGGAGTTAATTAAAATAAATTTAAAAGGAGATGGGGAGGGGTTTTATTAATGGGGAGGGGGGATTATTATATGGCAAAATTTATTAAATGGAGTGGGAAGTCGTATTATGGGAGGGAAGCGTTAAAAAATTTTAGGAGGGGCGTAAGGTGAGGGGTCGAGGGTGTAAAGGGGAGGTAGAGTAATGCAGGCGGGAGGGCAGAAGCGCAGGGCCGAGTGAGAAGGGCAGGCGTAGAGTTAGGGGACAGGGAGTGGTAAGGCAAGGTAGTGAGGGCGTAGGCTTGTGCGAGTAGTGGCGTAGGGAGTGCAGATATGCCGTGAGGGAGCGGTGTCGAGAGTTGGGATGGCCGTGGAGCAAGGGTGAGGGCCGGAGTATGAGGGTCGTGAGGTAGAAGGGGAGAGCGCGTAGTTGAGGCAGAGTGCAGGTGCGTTGGGTGGGGCGTATGTGGTGAATGCAGGGTTTGGGCGATGGGTAGCTGCAGAGATTTTTTTTTGTTTTTTTTTGTTTTTTTTTAATATTTTATAACAGCAGAGTAGAGCAGGAATGGAGAGTAGAGAATTTTCCTTTCAGCAACAGAGACTTTAAAAATTCAGAGTTTGAAAGTACTTGCATAAATTTTTCAGAAATTGCAGAATATTCAGAATTTTTCAGAAATATACACAATATCACCATGTAATGGGCTTACCAATTTAAGAATCCATATATGACAATAGCGTTTTAAAAACACCCTCCCAAAGAAACTAATATAGCATAAATATGGTTGACTGAATAGTGAAACAGAATATCATGCCTGAGCCATATTTAAAGCGCTTGACTAATCCGAGCATGGGTATCAACTAGGATAAATCCATACCAAAAATCAGTGAGCCACTCGCATTCCAGAAACATGATACAGGAAAGATGGATGAAATGAAATGATCTATTAAAATAACACATAAGAGAGAAAGTTACACTCTGTGAGAAATCAAAGACCAGAATCCTCTTTAAAGATAGAACTCCTCCTCATTGAGACCCAACGGGCTCTGTACATTCATATAAGAAATTTTACAAAACGCATACAAAAATTCTTTCACTGCATGATTTTCTGATAAAATCTAGAACCCTAAATCATCTGTTCTTCGGGAGCTTTATAGGAGAAATAGAAAGCTCCAAAAGGGAGTAGGTGATGAACATTTAATATGCCTCATTAAGACAAGATGCCAGAAACGTGCATGCCCATATTGCTGGATGAATTGGTAGCGTTGTATGTACTCTGCCGCCTGCTTTCTGAAATAAATGCACTGGGTAGAAGTCTCTTCAGGAACACGGCAGAGAAGTAAAATCACATAGACATTCCGTCCTTTCCTGAAAGAAAATGGTGCTGAAAAGAAAACTTTAGGGTATTGTTTTATGCGAATGGTACCCTCTGCCTTCTAAACCCTGAATTACGGTTTAAGGATAAAAATATGATATATAATTGGACAAAAATGGTGATGATAAGGATAAGGAGTTTGATGACGTGGTCGACGCAATATAAATGCGAGAATGGAAAAAAACGATGTGAGGCCAGTGATAACGACGAAGCTGAGGTGAAAACATAACAAAATAAGGCAGGGTGGGTGGGATGCAAATCCATGTTCTAACACAAACAACATGTTGTCGTTCCTAGAGACAGCCTTGAGTTGTGAAAGACCAGTGCCTAGGGCATCTTATATGTAGCAAGGAGCATAGGGTATAACAGGGGAAGTTATCAATACAAAGCTCTCATGCTATCTCCTGAAAACCATAAATATTTATTTGAATGGGACCAAGACCCTCAGAAAATGACACAAAGAAAGGAATACTGCAGAGGCAACGTGCAAAAATCCAATATAAAAGCAACAGACAATTCAAAGACAACTTACTGTAAAGAGGGCCAATTCAGAAATACCTCACAAAAATAAATTATCAGAAGGTATGGCTATGTATGAAAGAATAAGAGAATACTAGTGTTCATTGAGCTGATACCCAGATACACAATATCACCATGTATTGGGCTTACCAATTTAAGAATCCATACATGACAATAGCGTTTTAAAAACACCCTCCCAAAGAAACTAATATAGCAGAAATATGGTTGAGTTAATAGTGAAACAGAATATCATGCCTGAGCCATATTTAAAGCGCCTGACTAATCCGAGCATGGGTATCAACTAGGATAAATCCATACCAAAAATCAGTGAGCCACTCGCATTCCAGAAACATGATACAGGAAAGATAGATGAAATGAAATGATCTATTAAAATAACACATAAGAGAGAAAGTTACATGCTGTGAGAAATCAAAGACCAGAATCCTCTTTAAAGATATAACTCCTCCTCACTGAGACCCAACGGGCTCTGTACATTCATATAAGAACTTTTACAAAACACATACAAAAATTCTTTCGCTACATGATTTTCTAATAAAATCTAGAACCCTAAATCATCTGTTCTTCGGGAGCTTTATAGGAGAAATAGAAAGCTCCAAAAGGGAGTAGGTGATGAACATTTAATATGCCTTATTAAGACAAGATGGCGGAAACGTGCACGCCCATATTGCTGGATGACTCGGTAGCGTTGTATGTACTATGTCGCCTGCTTTCTGAAATAAATGCACTGGGTAGAAGTCTCTTCAGGAACACGGCAGAGAAGTAAAATCACATAGACATTCTGTCCTTTCCTGAAATAAAATTGAGCTGAAAAGAAAACTTTAGGGTATTGTTTTCTGCGAATGGTACCCTCTGCCTTCTAAACTCTAAATTACGGTTTAAGATCTTCAATGCTGAACGTTGAATTCCTCAATCATTCACTGATATTTCTCTGCTGCTCCATTAATGTCTCCATCTGCGCAATCTGTGCTTTGAATGACTCTGGAGGGTTTGACAGATGTTAACCCTGCTTCTTTAATGGAAGTCTTGTCGTCATACCTTCCCAGGCCTTTCTCCATAATTCCTACCTCTGAAAAATGGTCCTTTGATGTGCTCTCTAATATAGTAATAGAGACTGTAAATCATGGCAATTTTCCGCCGCTGTAACCCTGCAATACCCGCAAAATCGTTAGGAAAACCATGCATGGGGATGGTGGATGTGGCGGGGTGAATGAAAATGTTCATGCGGACTGGCGAAATGGTGGAACAATGCAGGGTGGCGGAAAAAATGCAGTGAAACGATGGAGGATGGACTGGTGAAAATTTTTAACGTAAAACATTGAAATTTGACTAATGAATGAAATATATAAGGGCAGAGGAGAAATACGACAAACACGTGGAATGGTGACAGGGCGGAAGACACATGTCGATGGTGGGAGGTAGGTGATCTAGACCGTCTGATCTCAAGACGATATCGACGACTAAAAATGCGTCAGAGTGCGATGAACGATGGGCTAGGGGTACGATTTCCCCATGTTAACTCGCGAGCAACTTTGTGGAGCGATCGCCGTTGAATGGGCCGCTATAGATCAGACGGCTCACGTGCATATCGCGCTAGATTTGCTGCCGAACTATAACGCGCGATGAGCAGCGGTTTTGAAACATTGCTCAGTGACGTGTGTCACGCGGTGAATGGCATCGCTCCAAAATTAGAAATACTGCCTGCTCCCGAAAGGCAGTGCGATATAAACCAGCGAGTTTTGTACAATGAGCGAACTTCGCAGACCACCTGATAATCTTCTGTGCGAACTCTGCTCTTTAGCACTTCTACTTTTATTTTCATAATTCATCACGATACTCACATTATTCAAACGAGGGTGAAAACATGAAACTATTATACAGTATAATACATCAGGCTATCTCTGCCTGAATTAGAACTGGAAGTAGGGTTTGAGAAACTGACCATTTACAGGGGCATCAAGCAAGTCACCCTGTAAATTTTCCAACTTGAAAGTGTTGTTACCTCCTCGTTCCTCAATTTTGAAAGGACCGAACCAGAGTGGGTTGAATTTACCATGTTTTCCTTTATCAGCCCTCCAGATATCCCACCTGAGCACTAAATCACCAATCTGCAAATTCCTGCCCTTGGCATGCTGATAAAAAAGGTACTTCGTCTTTTCTTGATATTCGATCAGCCTTTCATTTACCTGGCTCCGTGTTTCCTCCAATTCCACCAGCTGATTTATTCTCCCGGTCATATCATCAGGCTCTTCTTGACTCTCTTGCATGAATCAGGCTACTGGGAGGGCTAACTGTATAGGGAATACTGCTGCCCTCCCATATCCTAATTCATATGGGGACTTCCCAGTTGCTCTCTTGCTGGTAATTCTATTGGCCCAGAGAGCAAACTTCAACTGGGAATCCCAATTTTTCTGATTTTCATTTATAGCCTTCTTCAGTGCCCATACCAGGGTTTTATTGGAAGATTCTACCAAGCCATTTCCTTGTGGGTAATAGGCTTTAGAGTAACTTAGTTTGATGTTATACTGCTGACAGAAACTCACAAACTTTGCAAACCTGAAGGCCTGGGCATTATCAATCACTATTCTGGCAGGGCAGCCGAACCTGGATATGATGTTTTCTTCCATGAATTTTATTATCCCAGTAGCTGTGGCGTTCCTCGCAGGTATGGCTTCCACCCATTTTGTGAAATAATCAGTGGCAGTTAAAATCCACTTATGCTGACCACTCGATGGAGGATGTATTTCACCTATAAAATCAATTCCCCATTGTCGGAATAGTTCGTCCACGTGCACGGGAATCATGGGCAGAGGTGCCAAATTCTGTCTTTCAGCAAATTTCTAACACTTCTCACAAGCTCTAACCTGGGCAAAAACATCTCCAAAAATCTTGGGCCAATAAAAACCAGCCTTCAGGATTTTGTGAGCAGTGGCCCTCCAGCTGTAATGACCCCCACAGATTCCTTCATGAAATTCGGCTATAATACTCTCTACCTCATCCTCCGTGAGACACAGGAGTAGGATGCCTGAGGGATCTCGCCAGTATAGCCGGCCATTGGCGACTTTGTACTTCTGTGATTTCAATCTCAACATTCTGTATTTAGCTTTATCACAGCTTGGAGGGCAGCTGAGTGTGAGGAGATATTCTACTATCTCTTTGTACCACTGACTGGTGAGGTACTTTATATGTGTTTCCGGAGTAGCTACCCCAATTCCCTGTCGCTCTTCTTTCTCCTCAGATTCCTCGCTTGCTATTATGGATAAATTTATACCCAGAGCCTGATAGTTTGATTGAGATAATATTTTGGCAAGCCCTTGTCCTTTGATCAACTTGGTAGGGCGGATGTCTAGCTCATACTCCTGTATTTTGGCAATCCACTTCCCCCTTTTTCCTTCACTATCCCCTTGGATAAGAATACCTTTTACAACAGTTGTAGGCACAAATGCAGTGATATGGGACTGCAGGACATACATGCGGAATGATTTAAGGGATTTCACTAGGGGATATGCTTGCTTTTCTAATATGTTATATTTTAATTCTGCATCACGGAGCACCTGACTGAAGAAGGCGATGGGCTGCTCGTACCCTTCCTCATTTTTCTGCAATAAAACTCCTGCTACTGTGTGAGGTGATGCAAAAGAAAAGATCATGAAAGGTTTAGCATAATCCGGTCCAGCTAGCACAGGGGCTTCTGCAAAAGCATTTTTTATCCTGGTAAAGGCCTCTCGTGATTCCTGGGACCATTTAACTTCATTATCTTTCTTCAGCATGTCAGTTATATGCCTAAATATTTCAGCATAGTTAGGAATAAACCTTCTCAGGAAATTAATACGCCCTAGGAACACCTGTACCTCCTTCTTATTCCTAGCAAGATGAATGCCATTTATAACATCTACCCTCTTAGGATCTATTTTCACCCCATCTTTGGTCACAATGTGTCCCAAAATTTTACCCTCTTCTAATGCAAATAATGACTTCTGAGGGTTTAGAGAGAGACCATACCTTCTGCATTTCTCAAAGGTTCTACGCAGATGCTCAATGTGCTCAGTATCATTCTTCGAAAATACAGTGATATCATCGAGGTAGACTACCAAAAATTTATCTTGCTCCCCAACAAAAGCAATGTCCATGGCCCTCTGAAAAGTGGCCCCTGCATTGATCAACCCAAAAGGCATCCTGGCATACATAAATGTACCCCATGGTGTGGTGAAAGCAGTCTTCTTTTGATCTTTTGGCAGTACAACCACCTGATTATAACCGGAGAATCCATCCATCATTGACATCCTATAAGCTCCAACCACTTTCTGCAGGATGCGATCCATCTTAGGCAGTGGGTAATTATCCTTTAAGGATGCTCTATTTAAATTTTGGAAATCCACACACAACCTTATTTCTCCGTTCTTCTTTCGGACAGGGACTAGGTTTACCACCCATTCAGAGTACCTCAATGGCACAATTATTTTGGCCTTTAACAGCTTCTTAATTTCCTTCTCAATGGATGGAAGCAGCAGGGGATTTATCTGTCTGAGCTTCTGCTTGTGAGGTTTTGCATCTCCCTTTAGTGGAATTTTGTGCTGCATTATACTGATGTCAAAAGTTTTCAAGTCCTGATAAGACCATGCAAACACACACGAACCCATACATATTATTTAAACTTACATATAACTCAAACATATTAATTTTGTGAAGAATTTACAAAGAAATTTCCCTCTCTGTTTTTTTTTATTGTGCTACCATTGTGTCGATTAGTATTTTTGTTACTTGAAATCTTCTTAGACAATTTATTTATTTATTTATTTTAAGTACACCATATAAAATTCAATATAGAATTCATTAAATATATTTTACAAATAAATCAAATAATTTTCATCCAAAAATGCTCTAGTAACCGGTGTGGTTATCTAAATAAATACACCTGTGTGTTTAGAACATTAAACACTTTGGGTGTTCAATTGTTCATGCGCACTGTCATGGAAAATTAATTTTAAATTATTACAGTGTAATTTGTAAGGATAAACACACTGAAATGATTTAATGGTGATATTTGGAAGAGGCGTGCTAATGCGTTATATTACACTGAGAGCAACGATTAACATACTAGACATAATAGAGAGTCATCTAATATGTCGGTGCACTGTATTACAAAGGGAGCACTGATGCATTATATTATAGAGGGCGCATCGCCAAACATATAACATTTAAATAAAAAACGAAGACGACCGATAGGGTTTGGATCTAATTCAATAATTGATTCCCCTACTTTACATGTCAAACACCTTATATATAGTATGTGCACAAACTAATTAAATCTAAATCCCTAATTGTGAAGGGGTAAAGGAAGTTAAACTCTAAGGTGAAATTTTGTAGGAAGAAGCAATTGATTAAGGTAAATATTGAATATTTTTGTTTTTTGCCTAAATTTTAATTAAATTTAATTAGGAAAACCTATCATAAATAATATTACTAGTAAAATCTATATTAATTTTTTTTTTACAGGGTTATTATTATTATTATTATTATTTTATTTTATCTGAATTGTGAATTAATTTAAGAAAAATTGTAAAATATTTTAACAGTAAAATTTAAGATTTTTGCTATCTAGGGTTTTTTTGTGAATCACCATATCTTTCAAGTTCTTATCTTTCGACAAATCTAAAATATTTTGTAGATCCACAATGCTCTCAATATGTCTCTCTTGCAAATGGTCTCTCCTTTAATTAAACCCTAACAAAAATTGTAAATTTTTTTATTAGTAAAATAAATAATAAAATTTAAAAATTTTAATATGTAGGTTTTTTACTCGATCTCTATACTTTCCAGCTTCTGATCTTGTGAATAGTATTGTTGCTCCCAAGAATTATGGTGCTGCACAATGCTCTTGGTATGCCTCTCTTGCAAATCACTCACTTGAAATTTTGGGTAAAATAATGAAATGGTGAATAACTTTTTACTATTTAAAATACTTTATAAAATTAGATTTTGAAAAATCAATTGCCTCTTGTTTTTTAATTTTAAAAAAGAAAAGAAAAAATTCTTTTTTTTTTTCCTCACATCAGTGCATTCGATGGTCAAGTGCACCAATGTGTTTATACAAAAATTGCACCGACATTGCCGGGGTGGCAAAGTTTTTCAATGCATCGACATGATACATTTTTTTTGGGAAATCCTGAAATGGTGTGATTAATTTTTTTAACGGAATGATGTTGTTTCTATTTAAAAGCATCGATGCTCTAATTGTTATAAGAGTACCGAGTTGGTTGAATTCGTTGTATTTTTTGAAATCAGAAAACAAGTGCGTAGCAATGTTTTTATTTTTTTTAATGCATTAGTGCATTTTTGTAGAAGAGCACCGATATGATAACATACGGTGCAAGTATTATGTGAAAGCCCTGGTGTTGTTAATGTTTTAAACACATCAGTGCACTTTGTTCTGATAAGCACACTAGTTTGGTTTAAAATTTATATGATTATTATTACTATTTATTTATTTTTTAAATAATTAAAAACTGGTTGGATTGGGGCCAAATCAATCATCATTACAGAGATTCAAGCCAACTTTCCATGACATGAGAGACTTCACTACAAATTTAGGGAATAAATATTTGAGAAGGGGTTTCATCATTTTTTTCTGAAAGCTCCTTATAGGAAGAGGCAACCTTTGTTTGCGTTGGTGTCCGCTTCCTTGTTCGAACCTTTGAGGATGTGGAAAAATTGGTATGAGGAGAAGTCTAATAGCATGTACTTCAGCCTTTGAAGGCTCTTATTTAGAACTGGATTGTTGAATTGGTCCTTCGAATTTAACATCTTTATCAAATTTTTTGAGTCGTCGAAAGCTTGGAATTCTCTGATACCTTTCTCGCGAGCTGTTTGGCATGATTTTAGCAAACCAAGTATTTTTTCCTGATTATTTGTTCTCTGACCAAAACCCCAACCGAATTTTTCTCTTCTCACACCATCCAAGGAGTAGAGCACACCGCCGACACCCATAGTCTCGGGCTTTCCTTTGGAGGCACCGTCGAAGAAGATCATTGCTTTCCCCTGGTTCCTCCACCATGCTTGAATTATTTCGTCCGAATCCCGTAAGCGCCATCTTGGATTGGTGAAGGGTCTAGTTGAGGTTTGTTTTCTGTCCCGATTAACAAAGGTTCCCATCCAATTCTTTTATTTAGGGAGGAGTGAGCTTTCAAGTTTATGAGAGTGTTGAGATGCTGTCTCAAGAAGGAGAGCTTTGGCTTTGGCTGCCACCATCGAAGGGGACCAAGAAGTGCTATTGAAAATCTTCTTGTTTCTTGCAATCCATATCTTCCAACAAACATATTTGGGGATGTTATGCCATACTCGGAACCATAGAGATTTGTTGGAAATTGCATGAGGATATCGCACCTTCCAAGTGAAAAAATGATCAACCACAGAGATCTGGGTTAGGGTTGAGACATTGAGACCATGAAGGATAAAATTCCACACATCTTTGGCAAAGGCACAATCCACAAAGAGATGATCCATTGTTTCAAGAGCATTTTTTCAAAGCACGCATCTGTGAGGTCTGAGAATACTTCTTTTTATCAGATTTACCCCTGTCAATATATTCTTATGTATTAGAACCCACAAGAAGAAATTAATTTTGGGAAGACTAAAGGAATCCAAAACCTGTTTCCAAAAGCTAGAAGGTTGATTCCCCTCTCTTTGAGATTGCATATATAGAAATCCATGCACAACAGTGTATGTTCCAGTGTTTCCCCAGCCCCAAGAATCTGAAGCTGGCTTGTGGACCGGAGCTCAGTTAGATAACTCCTCTTTGATCATGTTTTGTTGGGTTTGGAGATTCTCAGGGACTCTGGGAAAGGCCCAGGAATGCCAATTTCCTGTCTCATCCCATGTAGATATCTCTTCAAGTCTGAGGATGTCGTGCTGAGAAATCCACTCACGAATCCCTTTTACATCTTCAGAATTGGCAAGGGGTGGATGTCCCATTATGCTGTCTTGCCACATTTTTTTTGTTCTTCCATTTCTAGGAATGCGGTAGAGGTGTTTTTGGAAGAAATCTATTCCTCTCTGGCAAATATTCCAGATCAATGAGCCTTTCAAAGTGTTTTCGACCTCTAGATTTCTCAAAGGAGCTCCTTTGACATACTTCTTTTTTAGAATTTGACTGAATGGATGTTTTGGATCTGCATAAAGCTTTCATATAATTTTGCAGCCTAAGGAAATTTTTGCGTGTATGGGATCTCTGATCTGGAGTTCGCCTTCCAAAATTGGACGTTTTACCATTTCCCAATTGACCATAAGGAACTTCTTCTGGTTGCCTTTCCCTCCACGCCAAAGGAAGTCTCGGATTAGCTTTGTAACCTGCTCAGTGGTAGAATTAGGGGCCAACAGAAAGGAGGCCTATTAAATAGCCAAGGCCGAGAGTATAGATTTGATGAGAATCAATTTTCTGCCATTTGTGAGCCAATGGCTTCCACAAGAGGCATTTTCCGATTTAATTTTTCATATGACTTTGCCCCACAACGCATTCTTATTAACTTCGAGCCTTAAGGGAAGTCCAATGTATTTTATTTTATCCCAATTGGCATGTCCAACGAAGCCCAAGTGATGCGTGGTTCCGTGGATGGTTTGTTGGTCAACATTCCACCCATACACCGCAATCTTCCTGTCATTGATAAGAGCACCAGGGACATTACAGAAGCTGTGGAGAATTAATTTGAAGGTGTTTTCGATCCTCATGGAGACTCTGCCTAACATGAGAGAATCATTTGCAAAGAGAGAATGGTTGATTGGATCCAATCCTTTGAACAATATTATGCCTAGAACTATCCCTACATGCTTTCCTGCTGTCAGTTTTCTGCTGATAGTATCTGCCATTAAAATGTATAGGAATGGGGAGAGAGGCCAACCTTGCCTTAATCCCCTCGAAGCTTGAAAATAATTGGTAGGTCTTCCATTGACAAATAGATCTATCCATGGCTTGCCTATGCAGGCTTTGATCAGGTTGACAAATTTAGGGGAGAAACCGAAGGTAAGAAGGACTTTGTAGAGAAACGAAAGCTTGACCCTGTCAAAGGCATTTTCCATATCAATCTTGAGCAGAACCCCTTGCTCCTTCCATTGATGGTTGGAATGCATTGCTTCCTGTACCTGAATGAAATTGTCCAGAATGTGTCTGCCTTTGACAAACCCTCCTTAAGAGGGGGAGATGAGGTTCCCCAACAATGGCTTAATTCTGTTAGTGAGGAGCTTGGCGAGGATTTTGTACGAAGAATTGTAGAAGGAGATGGGCCTGAATCTTTTAAAGGATCTAGGATTCACCTCTTTAGGGATTAAGGCTAAGAAGCTGGAATTAGTGCCATCTCCCACTTTATTTATTTTTTTCTAGAATCCTTTAATCATTCTCAGCAGATCGACTTTGATTATATCCCAACATATTTTGTAGAAGTGAATTGAAAATCCGTCAGGCCTAGGGGCCTTTCCTGGTTCCATTGACCAAATGAATTTTCAGATTTCTTCATCAGTGAAAGGCTTCATGAGGACATAATTTTCTTCTCTGCTGATAAGAGATGGAATGTGTGAGAGAAATTCAGTTGTGTCCTCGTCACTGCCATCACTCTCTTTTTTATAAAGATTCTGGAATTGAGACTCAACAACTGCTTTGATTTTTTCGAAACCTTTGCAGACCAACCCTTCAGAAGAGATGATTTATGAGATGTGATTGTGGGAGAGAAGAGCTCTGTACTAGCAATGGAAGAAATAAGTATTTTTGTCTCCAGCTTTTAGCCACAAGCTGCGAGACTTTATCCTCCAATAATATTATTAAATGTGGAAGGAGCGATAGGAATTTATTTGGGCAATCTTTTCCTTTTCAAGCTTCTTAGAGGTGATGTCTCTTCTTTCCATTTCCATTTGCAGGTCATCCAACAGCTGGACTGCTTCTTTTCTTTGGCTGGTTGGGATATTAGTGGGCTTTCTGATCCACTCTTCCAACGCATGTTTTGTAGCCTTGAGTTTATGTTCCCACACATAACTTGGGGATCCTATGACATATTTGGACCAAGCCAATCGAACAATATCATAGAACCCGTCTCTATCACTCCAGAGAGCGCTAAACCGGAATAGGATTAGGCCCAATTTTTCTTCCTCTTCTAAGAGGAGAAGGATAGGATTATGATCAAAGGTTAACTTAGGAAGGATTTTGGAGGATATGAGCCTTTGTTCCAGCAGCAACGAAATCTGAACAAGAAACATGTCCAGGCGTGCAGAGATTTGATCTTCCCCTACTCTATTGTTGGACCAAGTAAATAGTCCTCTCGTTGGTTTGAAGTCCAGGAGGTCCCATTGGTGTACAAGATCTTCCACCAGGGGAAGCATTTGGTCCCTACTACAACTGCCTCCTCTCTTTTATTTCAAGTCCAGAACAATATTTAGATCTTTGGCTAATATGATGTTCTTGGGAGAGTGGAGGTCTAAAAATTCAGAAAGATATTGCCAACAATATATTTTTTCAGCATAGAGCACGAGAACATGAATATTAAAAAGAGCAAAGGTTAAATTACTTGTGGAGTGCCTTAGCTCGGTAAATATCCCATGCTGGGTCTCAAAGGAGTTTTCCAGTTGAAATTGATCCTTCGACCACAGATTATCAATTCCACCTGAGGAGCCCCTTGCACTTACGACCTTCCCTGCATTTTTCTTCCATTTCGATTTGTTGATGTCGAGAAGGGTGTCCCCTTCAATTTTAGTCTCTTAGAGCATGAGGATTTCAAGAAGGTCCATCTTCAGAAGGTATTTGATGGCTTCAACTTTCATAGGGTTCCCCAGGCCTCTGCAATTCCAAGAGACTAATCTCATTATTTACTGTTGGAGGGGTTGGTAGCTCCTCCCTTGGGAGGCCTTGTTTTGGTGTTTCTCTCGATGGACATTTTGATTATGGATTGGATTCCTTGAGTTTTTTTCCTTTCTTCTTCTTATTCACTAGCTTCTTATGTGATTTTCTTCCCACTCTTTTTGAAGGCCTCTCAAAGGCTTCATCCTTCGAGGAGCAAGATTTTTCCAATGGATTCTTTCTGATTATTTCGACGTGTGAGGGAGGGGAGGAAGTATCTATGATTGCTCCGGAGAGGATTGTTTCTTCATTACATTTTTCCAAAGAGGGGGAAGTGTTTTATTGTTCAATGCCTTCCAATGTTGTTTCTTGAGGGTCTATTGGAGTGTTTAGATCTTCAATAGGTCTTTTGGCTTCTATCGAAGGGGGAACATAACTCTCTTCCCCAAGAGTCTGCCCTACTATTGATGCGTTGATCCCTTTTGTGGCCCCTTTTCCTTTAGCTTTTGTCGAGGCTGCATTTTGAACCAGGTTCCATTGCTCTCCTTTCAAATTCTTGCTTTCTTCTTCCACCTTCTTTTTGTAGTGCCTTGCAAAATGGCCATAACCATGGAAATGCTTGAATTTAAAAAAAAGCTACTCGTAATCCAACTCCTTGATATGGGTCCAATCATAAACCGTTAGTTTGATAGCTTCTGGTAGCCCAACTTCCAAATATACCTCAACACATATACATGTGCATGAGTATTGGTCTTTTCTCACTGCTTGATGAATATACTTTCCGAGGGTATTGCCAATGGTTTGAAGAAACTTATGGTTCCAATAATGTAATGGGAGATGAGGGAGATGTACCCACACTGGAACAACTGAAGGCACATCTTGAGCAGGATCGAAGTCGGGGGTCCATTTTTTTAAATACAGTACCTGAGGACCCATAAAATATGGTCCATTTCTGAAAATGAGGCTTCCGTCTTCCACGTTTTCAAATACAAATACAAAGAATCCTTTGCCTACAAAGTGGCTTCTGATGCCTTCCGATACTAATGGAGTCCAGATTCTCTGCACCCAATATTCCACAACGTTGGGAGAGGGCCAAAGACCAGAAAATTGTCCAACAATCCCTCTTTTAGCAAGGTTCAACGCAGATCGACATGTTTCTTCAATTGGAAGGGCCACCGATGGGATGTTGTCCAGCTTCTTCACAAACTTTTGCTAAGAGTCTAACATAGGGCATTTGTTGCTAGCCGCTATTAGTTTCTTAAATGCAAGAACTTCCAGAGGAGGAGGAAGGGGAACCTTGTGTCCCCCTTCTGTGGCCATGGCGGCTTGGAGGTCGCAGGTAGCTCAAGCGCGCGCTCAACCAGTTCAAAATTGCAGAGCGCAAGTCACAAATTAGCTATATGAAATTTTAATTTCACATAAAATGACATATTAATCTCAAATTATCCTTTAGAATGCATCCACATAAATTATAACAGTTCATAGTATACATTTTCCTTTTAAAGTTTCCTTATTCTTTAAAAATGGATTGAAAGCAATATTGAAATTCACATTGTGGTTATATGGTTGTTGAGATTAATTTTGGATATGCACACAAATTTTTATTTTTATTATTTCTCTAATGCAGGGAAAAAATATCTATAATAATTGCAAATGGACAATTCTTCAAATTCCAGTTCATTCCATATTGTTGATCAAAGTCCTTCACAAAGTTATCCCTTTCCATATCCAGTAAATAGTTCAGATTTTATTTATATTTCGATTCTCTAATTGATTTTTTATTATATTTTTTTAATCCAATTCAATTTGAATAAAAATGTATCCAAATTTGTAGGAACCTGATTCAAAATCGAGTTCAGATGTAGCAAATATTACTCCATATTTTCAAAAATGTCGAAAGCTATTATCAGGAGCAACATATCGCAAGCAGTTGCTAGATGAAAATGGACAACCTCTTCACCTTGCCAATTGTAACATGGCATCTTCCAACTGCAATTTTGGATCAACGATGGTAATAATTGTTTTGTATAATGTAATTTCAACAAACCAATTTCCTTGGCGTGCTTACTAATATCATTGATAATGTACAAATGGAGTTCAATATTTTTTGAAATTAGGATTCTAGTGATGAAAAGCAACCCACCTACCATCTTCTGGAGCACCTCACTACAATGTCAACTTGAGAGAAGGTTGCATTAAGAGCAAGAATCAGAGAGGAAGCATACAAATAATGTTATGAAACCAGCTACAAAAATAGAAGAAAAGAGAGATCAATGCCTTAGAAATAAGCCACTTCGAGGGGGCAACCTTCTTGAAATAGCTAGTAATATAGTATTGCCAACATTTCAAGATATTACACTAGTAAGATAGGGACATAACATGCCCCTCTCCTTCAAAAAAGGGTTATGCTCAAGGCTTGAGTAGGTATGGATGCTTCTGTATAAAATTCTCATCTTCCCATGTAGAATATTCAGTGGGTAAATTCTTACACTTGATGAGATACTCTAAAATTGATCGATTCCGTAGCTGTCGAGTTCTTGTTTTCGTGACTGCTTCAGGTTCCAATATGATTTTTCCTTCCTCATCAAGTTCTGGAAATATTGTTTGAACTAGAAGTTTGCCATCTATAACCTTCTTTAATCATGAAACATGGAAAACTGGATACACTCGAGAAGAAGTAGGAAGCTCCAATTTGTATGCCATAGTACCAATCTCTTGCAACACCTTGTAAGGACCATAGTACTTTGGCGATAATTTATTATCCTTCTTTGCTTTCTTGAGGGACATTTATTTTTATGGTTGTAGTCGTAAAAATACCCAGTCTCCTACATTAAAACTTCTCTCGCTGCGATGTTGATCTTCCTATTTTTTCATTCAATTTTGTGCCAAATTTAGGTTATCCTTTAAGATTTGGAGAACTTGCTGTTGATGCTCGATGTGATCTTCCACTGCTTGAACCTTAGAATTTTCTCTTAAAGATGATGTGATGGATGATGGATGATATTCATGAAAGTGCCATAAATGGGGTCATTTTTGCTGCAGTATGGAAGGAAGTGTTATACCATCATTCAGCCATAGGTAACCACTTGACCCATTGTGTTCGCTTATCAGATACAAAACAACAAAGATATCCTTCCAAACATTTTTTCACTATCTCATTTTTCCCATCAGATTGAGGATGATAAGATGAGCTATGAGCTAGTTGAGTACCCAAACAAGAAAATAATTTTGTCCAAAAATTTCCAGTGAAAATGGGATCTCTGTCGCTTACAATAATCTTTAGGTTTCCATGTAGCTTTTGAATTGTTTCCATAAATGCAGTAGCAACTTTACTTGCTTTAAATGGATGAGATAATGCACAAAGGTGTGCATACTTGGTAATTCTATCAACTACCACCATAATGACACTCTTTCCTTCGAACTTAGGTAAGCCTACGATAAAATCCACTGAAATCTCCTCCCAACGTTGACTTGGAATGGATAAAGGTTGTAGAAGACCCGGGGTCTTAATTGTCTCAACTTTATTTTTCTAGCAAACCAAACATTTCGCCACAAACTTTTGAATATCAGATTTAAGGCCATCCCAAAAAAATTATTTCTTCACTTCATGCTAAGTTTTTAAAATTCCTAAGTGTCCTCCTAAGGGAGAGGTGTGAAATTCCAAAAGAGTCTTTTGTGTTAGTTGGGAATTCTTACAAAGATATAAGTGATCTTTGTACCACAAGGAATCATTTTTCCAACTAAATGTATCAGATGTACTAGGATCTTGCTACAACTTTTGAATGAGTTTCCACACTTCTTTGTCCTTTTTCCATTCATCCCTTTCTTCGGTTATCCAATCTAGTTGGATGATAGAAATGGCACAAACCAATGCTTCCAACACTTCATCCTTTCTTGAGAGTGCATTTGCAACAACATTTAGCTTCCATTTTTTGTAGATGATTTTCAAAGTCATAACCCAACATCGTTTTGACCAATTTTTGCTACTCTTTTGAAGATAGTCTTTGTTCCAATAAGTATTTAAGACTATCATGATCAATTTTTACCTTAAAGTGTCTTACCATTAGGTAAGGCCGTCATTTCTTTAGTGCATGTAGTATTGCCAACATTTCCTTTTCACAAATAGCTTTATGTAAATACTTTCCTTTGATTGGACCACTTTCAAAAGCAATGGATCTTCCTTCGTGCATTAAAACAACACCAATTCCATTTCCTGAGGCATCACATTCTACAATAAATTTTTTTGTGAAGTCTGGCGTAACTAAGACCGGTGCTAGGCACATTGCCTCTTTAAGATGTTCAAAGGCCTTAGTTTCTTCAGGAGACCATGAAAATGCATCTTTCTTCAACAATGTTGTTAGAGGTTCTGTTATTCTCCCATTATTCTTAACAAACTTGTGATAATACCCTGTTAACCCGAAAAATCCTCACAACTGCTTTATGGTTGTGGGGACTTTCCATTCCTTAATGGCTTTAACTTTGCTAGGGTCCACCTTAACACCCTTATGAGATACAATATGACCTAGATGTTCCACCTCTTGTACTCCAAAGAAACATTTGGAGGTTTTTGCATATAATTGTTTCTCCTCCAATAGTTTGAGCACCCTGTCAACATGTTGAACATGATCCTTCCAAGACCTGCTTTAGATTAATATATCATCAAAAAATACTAACACGAATTTTCTAAGGAAGGGTTTGAAAATGGAATTCATCAACCCTTGAAATGTAGAAGGTGCATTGGTAAGGCCAAAAGGCATGACAAAAAATTCATAATGACCCTTATGAGTTCGAAATGTTGTTTTTGAATATACATTGAGTCTTCATTCTAATTTGATGATATCCTGAACGAAGATCCAACTTGGGAAAATAAATTGTTCCATGTAATTCATCCAATAATTCATTAATCACATTAATGGGAAATTTATCTTTAATAGTGAGCTTATTGAGCTCCATATAATCCGAACACATACGGCATGATCCATCATTCTTATGCACCAATACTACTGGAGCAGAGAAAGAACTTTGACTAGGTTGAATTATATGAGCCTCTAACTTTTCTGCAATCATACGTTCAATTTCGCTCTTTTGGACATAAGGATATCTGTAAGGCTTGAAGTTTGGAGGAACACTTCTTGGAATCAAATGAATAGTATGATCATGATCACAAATAGGTGGGAGTCCTCCAGGAGTTTCAAAAACCTTGGAATGATTGTCCAATAATTTTTGGAGATCTGGAGAAATAGATGATTTTGATGTTGGAACTTCTAGTGAGCATAATTATGCAATTATGCCTCGTTGTTCTTTCCTTAGAAGCTTTTTCATGACATTAGAGCTTATTATCTTTCATGGATTCCTTGCGATACCCCGTAATTCAACTTCCTTTCCTTCTGAAATTTTTTTGAAGAAAATTTCTTGAAAATTAAAAGCTATTGTCCCCAAAGATTGTAACAATTGTACTCCTAGTACAACATCAACACCTCCAATTGGAATGGAACGCATTGGACTATTCAATACATATCCCCATAGTTAGCTTGATATTATGGCATTTTCTAAAGAAATTTACAGTTCCTCCATTTGAAACCATCACTTGACACTCTGGTGCTGGGTATAGGAAGCAATTCAATTCCTTGGGTACATTACAATGAATAATATTATGGGTACTACCCGAATCAACCAACACTATTACATTTTTCTTCTTGATATGCCCTTTTATCTTGAGAGTTTGAGGAGTGGTAATTCCTACCAATGCATTACAGGATATGGTCAGGCTCGTTTTTTATTTCTTCTTATTTTGAAGTTTCTTGTTCATTTTCTTCCTCGTCTTCAAAATCTATGTAAAATAATTTCTTCTCAGCACCCTTATGACCTTTAGTTTATTTTCTATCACAATTGTAGAAAAAGCCCCTTTTCTCTTTTTCTTCCAATTGTTGTGGTGTCAACCTTGTAGGTTGTGGAATTCTAGGAGTAGCAACACTTCCATCTTTATAGATCTGAGTGGTAGGCTTCCTTGTCGCCATAATTTTACATTCAATTTTTCTTGCCAACCTGAATGCCTTCTCCAATGAATCAAGTTCCCAAAGGCAAACCTGATGTTGGATGTTATTCTTTAAAGTCTCTATGAAGACATCAATCTTGTGTTCCTCTGGAATATCAACTACCCTTATATTCAAATTTTGGAAGTCCTCAATGTGCTCCACCACTGATTTATTAATTGGCTAAAGAAGGTGTTTCTATTTGTATCCTCATAACGTGCTATCATTTCCTTCGTAAAAATTGACCAAGTGACAATTTTTTTTACGGGAGAAAAGCCATCGATACCATACAATGTATTTTGTTCTAAATATAAAGTTGCAAGGCATACCTTTTATGTGTTTTGCACATTATTGAGATCAAAATATTGCTTCATATGTAGTATCCATGTTATGGGATCCTTGCCATCAAACTTCCTCATATCGATCTTTGGAATATGGTGGGTCTTCGATCCAACATTATATTTCATGAAATCACGATTAACATTTATTTTGTTCTCATCATGAGTTTCCTCTACTATCTTTTCGCCATTATGAATCATGTATTGTATCAACTTTGTCAAACCTTCCTTCAAACCTTCCATGTATGCTTTTAGATCATTCTTCATGTCTTCCATGTTGTCTTTCATTTTTTCTCCCATGTCTTCAATGGCATTCTTCAAACCATCGATCTTAGCTTCCATGTATTTCTTCAAACCCTCCATATTAGCTTGCATGCCTTTCTTCAAACCATCCATATTAGTTTCCACTCCCTTCTTAAAAACACCCATCTTCGCTTCCACACCTTTCTTCAAGACTTCCATTTCATTTTTTGTTGCTCTTTGCGAGAGCGAAATTTGGTGCACTTGCTCTTGTAATTTTGATATATCGTGTTGCACTTCTTCATCTTCATGAGTCATAGTAGAGTATTATGAGGGCTTAATGAGTGTTGAATTCTTTTGATGGGGTATTTTAGAACCCAATACTGATATCTATGCTTCAATATGTCCTTGGAATCACTTCAAACTGATTTTTCAAACAAGACTTATGTAATTTGAAACAAATACACACTTTTTTCTTGCTTTTGAGGAGCTCGATATTGAAATTGAATTATCTCTGTAATTTCAGATCTTCAATATCTCAAATCAGTCTTGTAGTATCCCTCTAAATCTTCTTTTGAATGCCACAGGTCTGACCTGATTTGGATGCTTCATGACAAAGTTATGCCCAATGTCCCATAATGACCTAGTTATGGATTGGTTTAGTAGAGCAAACTTGTACGACATGATTCGTGTCAATGTTTCCTCCTTCGGCTCTGAAATCGATACACATGAAACTACCGTCTGTGAAATTTTGGAATTTTTTTAGAGAATTCCAATCTGATGCTCAGAGAGAGAGTTATGGTGATTTACGCAAGGTCACATCTTTTAGATTAAATTCAGGAGCCTGCAAAAACCCTAACTTACACAGATCATATCTCCAAAAATATTGCGAACCAAGATCTAAATTATTACACAAAGTTCCTCAGGATTTCGGCTTCGCGTGTTAAAAATTTCAGCTTCTGAATTGTCGCAGAAAAAAATTTATAGCGAAAAATGCCACAATGACCTGTTTGGAGCAGCGAAACCCTAGAATCCAAAGCTCTGATACCAAATGTTATGAAACTAGCTCCAAAAATAGAATAAAAGAGAGATATATGCGTTATAAATAAGACACTTCGAGGGGGAAACCTCCTTTACATTACACAAATGAACAATTCCTAGATGATACAAATGAAAAAACCTCCTTTCTATATATAGGAGTCTATGGGGTCACAATATAATCCTACCCGAGCTAACAATAATAATGTAAGGGCACAATAATAATAATATGGGGGTTATAGGGGTACACCAATAACCATAAGGGGGCTACACTAACAAAAATAAGGGACTACACTGATAATAGAGGGACCTAATAAATAATGGTTGAATCAACCACCTATTCAATTCCCACTACATCTCGATTCACCAATTAGGAATGACTACGACAATATTAGTTCTTCATCACAAGTTGGCATTGCAGGAGACAACCAAATGGAGGTTGGTATGGATGATTACTTATGGGATACGACTTCCGTGGAGGCAATGTTGTTAGATGCATTCCAGAACGATGAGTTAGGGGATGATGCTCATACCATTGATACCTTATTCAAAAGCTTGGAATTTGCTTCCACCACCCCTCTCTTTGGACCTGATGGCAAGTCAAAAGTATATTGAGATGTGGACAACGATGTTGCTGTACAACGTGAAAGACAAGTTTGGCATTTTTAATGCATGTTTCTCGGCAATATTGAGGTAATTGAATTGCATGGTCGATCAAGTTCTTTATATTTTGTCACACAATCAAATTTAAAAATGGTCGATTTTATGAATGTTAAATATTGACATTGTATAAATATATTCCCCACAAACTACATGATATTCAAAGGTAAGGTTCTTCTGGGTGATAATGTATTTTCGGGTAGCTGCGAAGAGGAAAATCAGTGGTTGAAAATGTTGGGTCTTGAATACATGTCATATCATGCATGTTCGAATGATTGTATTCTACATAGAAGATAATATGTAGGCAAAGAGATATGTCTAAAATGTGGGCATGACAGGTACCGTACTTTAAAAAAAAAAAAAAAAGGTCCTCCTCATTAGATATTGAGGCACATTCCTATAATCCCAAGGATTCAAAGACTCTATCGTTGCAAAGAATTAGCTATGTTGCAGGGATGACATGCCTCACACAGAAGTGAGTTAGGAGTTATGCAAATCCCAACATATTCAATAGCCATGAAGCATATAGAGGATACATGGCCTGAAAAATTCAAGGATGAATTACGAAGTCTATGACAGAACATAGCCATAGATGACATCAAACCATATTCTCTCCAAAACACCAATTATTATGTTTGTCTTGTAGTAGTGATCAATAACAATATACCCCCATGGTTGTCCATGAAGAATGAACATCTTATGTTGGATCTCATAGTCCCTCCTAGAAACCAAGTGAAGAATATGAATGTCTACTTACAACTATTGGTAGATGAATTGAAGGAATTATGGGAAGGGATACATGTGTATGGTATATCAAGACCTATCGCAACAGAGAGAAGTTTTACGTTGTATGGCATATGTGCTTACTACATAAATGATTATACAGGCTGAGGAGTTTGTTATGGTAAATTACATTCTTATTGATTTGTTTAGTAACAATATTGTTTCACATATTAATTTAATTCGCTGCAATTGTTTATATCTTCATGGTCACTAACATGTTGGCTTGTATACAATAATCACAGGCCTTGTAACAAAAACATGAATTTTAATGATTATCTTGTGATAAGTATGTGGAAAAAATAATATTTTCTGAGTTGTTCATTAAGAAAGAATCAAATATATTATTTGTCAAAAGTTTAAATCTAATTTAGTATCATTTTTGTATTATTTAACTCATATTTATTATTTAAAAGAGTTAAATTAAACCAATACAGTAGCAAGTAATGAACCAAAATAACATCAAATTGTTATATCTTTATTACTAGAAAAAAATTCACTTTCCTCTTAAAGGGAGAACTTCCAATAGAGGAAATCTCCAACTACAAGTAACTTCACATGAAGCCTTATCATATTACATTTCTTTGTCATCATCTTTAGAGAGATAACTTTCTAATTTAAATTGGTATGAGTTGCAATAAATATTAAATTTAAATTACTTGAAAATCTCATAAATTTAGCAATAAATTAAATTTTATAAAAATAGTCTTTTTTAAGTTATATTAAATCCAAATTAATTGCGGTGAGAAGCACTCTACAACTCAACATGGAAGAGATGTTGTCACGTAACTTTACATTTAAATATAGTAAAATAATAATTTAAATTAACAAATTAAAAATAGTAATAACAAAATAAATTAATTTCGACCATAATTACAATACTTCACTTTACACCTTAATATAACTTTATATAGAGATATAAAGTAACTGAAAGTCAAAAAAATAATTTAGCTTTTATTATGAGGAAGAAATGTAATGATTAAAAAAATATAATTTATTTTTTACTACAAGCTACAAGGAAGAAATGTAATATTTTCACATGATAAGAAATATTATTATTGATATTACATTATGTGTAATTCGTTCTATGTTCCATTTATATGTGATATTTAAAACAAAAAAGATTTTACTAACAACAATAAGTAAAATATTTCAATGTCCATATTAAATAACATGATTTTATAGATATTTTATATAGAGAAAAGTAAAGTAATTTAAATTGAAAAAATTCTTATATTTTCACTTTGGTAAGAAAGATTGAGATAATTCGTATTCCATTAATAGTTGCTTTCTAATTCAATGCACGAGGGATATTTGTAAATTTTTCAATGTTTAATATGGATTTGATATGTAATATTTTACAAAAAATTAATAATAAAAATAATTAAATGTATACATAAAAAAAATGCTATGAGGGGGCATATTTTAATGATTTTAATGTGGATAATTTGAATTATAGATAAAATATTTCAATGTCAACTACATATATATTATAACAACCTAAATCCATATAAGTCTATTATATCAACCTAATTTTATAATCGCAGTTTCAACCATAATAAGCTTTGTAATTTATAAAAATATCTTTGCATTTTTTTAAAGTAAGTCGTTTTGCATGCAATTTTGTATATAAAAGTTTGATATAATTTTATCAATACATAATATATAATAAATATTATTTCATAAAAATAAACATCATGATGATAACCATCTAACAATCATAAATATCATCTAAGATACACATTCGAATTCACTATCATCATCTAATTATATACACCTCTAACACATATAAATGCCATTAGCTAGCACATAAATCTAATAATCTAACAGGGCATCATGATTGTGATCACATCTAACCAAACACAAACATTGTAATCTAACATTACCACCACACACATCCTCAAATTAATATAAATCTCATGTCAAATAACTGCTATATTCACATACACATCTATATGCAAGCACATTAAATGAACATATCTCACATGACCTAACAATATACACATCAACACCAACATATAAATTAAATACATGAACATGAAAAAATATACAAACAAGTCAAATAATTACATCAAGTCAAATAAGTGCAATCAAACATCCAATAAATAGATGTAGTGCCAGGTTATTCTGTAGTAGAAGACTATGGATAGTCAACTACTACATGATCAATGTATGTCGAAATCAACTAAGGTAGAGAAGGAGGTGGTTGGTCTGCATGAGTAGATGACGATGGATGGTCAACTACGTATGTTCCTTGAACGCGGTCTGGCGAACATTGAGGTGGAGGAGGAGGTGGTTGATCTGCTCTGTCAGGAGAAACATGAGAAACATCCTCTAGCTCTCGCATCTCATCATCAAGCGACTGATGAGAAGGTGTACTACTAGAAGGATCACCAACACCCTTACGACCATGATCCGTTGGGGTGGTACTATTAGAAGCATCATGATCACCACCCTCGTGATTATGATCATGATCATCACCTTGATCATGATCATCACCCTGGTCATCATCATCACCACCCTCATCTGATGTATTTGTTGCTACATGATGCTGGCATGCATCCCTCATCGCTGTCAGTACCCTACTACTCCGATGATATAATGTATAAGAAAAACCATCTCGCGTGGACAATCCTTGTAAAGATCCACAAAAATAGGATTTGCGGTGATATCTCGAGGCCTCGCAGGGTGGACCAATGCATCAAACAAAACTCTAGCCAATTTATTGTAGTATTCCATTCGAACTTGTAGACCATGCCTACGGCCCTAGACGCCCATGCCCCCTTGAGGATGTGCTTCACCCTCTTAGGTCTCGCCCATCTCTTCATCTCCTCCGATATCTAATGGGGGAGGAGGCACCTCACCATCGAATGTGCTGATATCTACCAAATATATATTATAGATAAATAATTAGACAATTTCATTAAACAAATTAATAAAACAAGTTAAATAACTTGTTACAATAAATTATATTCTAATTCATTAAAACAAGAAAATGAAACTAGCTGATTAATCTAAAGAAAACACTAATATTGCCTCTATCATTTGGAGGCTTAGTTGCTGTGAAGAAGATGTTGGGACACCCTCTCCAATCAATCTTCTCATATGGAAACACCAATGTGACAAACACATGGTCATCCTCACTGTCTAGTAGCGCGATTTCTTTGCAAAAAATCATGGTCGGAAACTCCGGTAGGCCCCTCTCGAGCATCATCTAGCCCCACTTGCGCATCCAGACTTCAATGATTGGCCGAGGAGGGTGATGGAAAAATGTAGGCCTCATCTCTAGAAAACTCTCAAAAAATAAACAAAAAATATCAGAAGCAAAAGGGAATGCTTCCCTCCCATGTATCAATGTGCGACATCTATCTAAAGCCATCCAAAATTGCCTCAAAAAATGGTAGACCATCTGATGCAACATGGCAACCGAATAAAAGAATAAACATAATACAAAAGAGGAAAACTAATGCGCTGCCCATCACTACTACAATGTGCAATGATGGTGACTAATAACGAGAGGCACCTAACCTCCTCTGCAACAAAAGAAGAAATCCGTAACTGTCCACCACAATCCTGAAAAGATGATGGATGGACCACATGAGGCCCAACATATCTCAGAGTGTATGCAACTTGATTCTCAACTGGAACCCCATGGGGGACATTAGGGGACTAGGGAAAATCCTCCCCTCTCCTGGATAGTCTACTGATAAAGTATATGTCCTCCTTAGAGGGCCTATACCATGCCTTAAGATTGACAGGAAAAATCTGCCCCTGAACATTCCATCGGCGGAACAGATGCGCCAAAAAGATAGAGCACGCCTTCAGGGATGTAGCCTCTTCATAGTACTTGAGGAGGCATACATTCCTCAAGAGCACTCAGGTCGCTGTAATAATAGCGCAAGGGTATAAATCCCTTGTGCAAAAAACTTGTGCACTAGTGCGCACATATAGCCTTTTCGCATCGGTACAAAATGTTGAGGTTATCGAACACACCGAGCTATGTCTATATTTTTAAATACTAAGTTTGTGGTGCATTTGGTAATTATAAATGCACCAAGTGTGACGCATCGATGTACAATATGTCGCATTAATCACGGTGCATTTTTGTTTACAAAACACACCGCAACAACAACGATGTGTTATGTTCATATGCCGAATGGTGGTGCACCCTGTAAATTTACAGGGCACACACTATCAGTGCGAGCCAAACGTATCAAACACACTGCATGATGAAAAAAACTGAAAAACAATGGAAAATTTAGCCTAATTTACAATTCTAGTCAACTAAAAAATTAAATTACAAAGAAACACAAATTTTACCTGAACATTTTATCGTTGGGGAGGCATTGTGGACATGCAATGGAGAAAAACAAATTTTAGGACGGTTTGAAAAAAATGAAAATTCAAATAGTGAGCACGGTACGGAAGGATGGTGAGCAATATAAGCATTGACATTAAGGCACTTGCATGTGGCAAGAGTGGCACTAGTGCTTTAGAGCTCTCCAACATTATAGATTGTGAAAATGAAAATTACGGCTCGAAAGGGTTTTTTGTTTTGTTTTTGTTGTTATTGTTGTTTTTGTTTTTGTTTTGTTTTGTTTTTTGTTTTTTGTTTTTTTAATATCGTGGTGCTATTCTTGAGACCCCCAAGGGAATTTCGCTATAGGTACCACATCAATGCAATATTTTTTCTATAGCATCGCCATTTTTTTAGAATTTAAAAACCGCTTAGAGATGTTCTTTAGAAGATAACTCAGGGCGTTTTATTAAGTGTACTACATCGGGGATTTATTGGAAAATAACACCACATTTATCTACAATTTAAAATTCTAGTGGTGCTCATTACTGGTATGCACCGAGACATTTTACTATGTGAAGGGCATTAGTGCCATCAACTATTCAAGCAATGATACATTATGTTATGTAGCGCACCGTGTTTTTTTGTTTTATAAAAATAAATTTTTGACAATGCACCATGTTATTTGTAGCACTGGTTCTCTATGGATAGTAAAGCACCCGTGCGTTTGTATATTTTAGACGCATCGTTAAAAAAACACCTGCTAAAACAAATGCCCACCCACCTTCGCTACAAAGAAATGTTTGGGATACTTGTATAGGGGATTCTACAAAAACCTGTGCTAGAAGGTATTTTCCTTGTTGTGATGGGATGTAATCTTCCTTACTGTCGAATGTTTATTATAACAAATACTTTTGAAGACATGAAATATAGGACGTAGGTGTCACATGTATGCCGATTTTGGGTATAGAGGTTGTTGAAGTAATAATCACTTTGATTTATGATTTATGGTATTAATGTCATTGTATGTAAATTATGTTAATAATAATATTAATTTATTTTATAGTTTAAATATTTTTTAAAGGTAAAGTTAATTTTTTATTGATAATCCAAAATGTACAAAATTAAATGGATAAGTTATGCCTTCATTTATTACTAGGGAAATCGAATCAGTAGCAATGCATCAAGCTCTTAATTATTAGAGTTTTAGATCCAAAATTAAAGCCAAAGTATTCATGGATCTTGTATAAAAACTAATGACATGTAACCAGTTAACATAATCAGATTGACTAGCCAAAGGTGAAGAAAAAAACCAATGAAATAAAAGGAAATCATGAAGGTTAAGTGGAGTTAGAGGGTTCCACCTCAATGGGTTCCTTGCTCTGTCATCTATAGCTCCCTGTATCAAGTGGACATACCAAATGGTTCTCAACCTTCTCCATTCCATGGTCCAAATTATTCATATAATGCTAAAGTTCATCAAGCACGAGCAATACCTCCTCTTTGGCCTCGCTTATGTCTAGCAACACTTTTCCCAGTAGGGTCTTCATGTGTTGATACAAATCAATGGTATGTGGTATTGATTTTTCCTTCATAGAGTGCGATTGATGTTTGGGATCCAGGAAAATAATTTAACAAATATGTCTATATCTGGGAGGTTTTCGATGTTTGGGATCCAGGAAAATACTTTAACAACTATGTCTATATCCGGGAGAAAACCTCTCTCTCCCATTATTTCTTCTTCATCTTCATGGAGTTCACTTTGGATGGAAGGTGGAGTTTGCTCTTAGAATTGCCTCGACGAGGATTCCACGTGAAAGTGGGATATTGTCCCTCCCTTGCTTTGTGGTAAGTAGCACCTCATTGACAAAATACTTGTAATTGACATGGAATAGCTGCAACCAATGGCATAAGCACATTGATGAAGGAAGAACTAGAGTCTTTGAAGGGAAGACATTGAGGAAGTTTTGGTGCAACTGTCTTCTGCCAACTAACACGTGTTTGAGAAACTTGCTCACTATTACTTATAGTCTGATTAATGGGCACCAAAAATGGCATGTTGATGCTAACAAATATATATGTGAAGTGAAAAGAGAGGAAACAACTATGGAATTCAATAGAGCTACCAGAAATTCTCGAAGGACATGTCAAGAAAGCTCTCCATTCAGAAAATGTCAGATATGTGAGGGAAGTTCTCAGTAAGATGTCCATGATAAATAAATTCAAGATCATTATAATCACATGCGGGATTAGACCCCCCGCCCCCACAAAAAAAAATCCAAAGTGCACAACGAGAGCGAGATTAAGGCATTGATGACCCATCGCAGTGATGGTTGATCACAACGAGAGATAGAGAGTATAAGTGGGTTGACTTATACATGGGAGGGGTGACCTAACACATTACTTTCCATAATTTTTCGGTGGGGTAGCTAGTCTACCAACCTCCCACCTATTGCTTCCTACTTCACCCCATATGGGGATGTAGTTTAGTTAAATATAAAATGAGTATATGAATTTTTTATTTATTTATGTAATAAGTTATTTATTGATATTTGAGATTTTATCATTTGTAAAATTAAGGATTGTCAACCATATTTATGTATAAAATTAAGGATTTTCACACCATAAATAATACGAGAATATATAGAAAAATGGTTAAGGTAGGTTAACACCATCAAATACTCCTTATGGAAGGATTCATAACACAAGTCATGTTTGTAACATGCAATATATCTTAACACAATGATACTCGTTTGTATTTATACTTTCGAATGAATTTTCCAATGGGTTTTCGCTAAATACCTATATTAATATATTATTTCTTATTAACCAATTAGTGGACTTATTTATTACCCATCAACTACCATGCAGACCTATTCCATGGTTATGGCCACATTACATTTATTATCCCCTTGGGTACTTTCCTAGACACCCATATTATCTTCCCTAGTTACATTACAATACCACAAGATATCTACAAATACTAATACACCACACATGTACAAAAATGTATTTCCTTTCAAACTATATAAGCTAATTAAATAAGTATTGGAACAAAATTATTGATGTGTAAAATCATAAAGAACCACTTATTCAAATTAAGTAAGAAAGGTTGCAAGCAACATAGTTCTTCCATTTTTTAAATAAATAGATAAATAAATAAAGAGATGCATTTTTCAGTTTTCATCTTATTGAAGTCAATTATCTTATATAAGAAACCTCATGGTTTCTCCACAACAAGAAATTCATGTGGAATTTACTGCTATGTTGTGAAATCTATACCTACCATGATCACACAAAAGAGTAATTCAAAATATTCTATGATCTTGCTATATTGCGATACCAAACTTAAGTGTCTATCAATCATCTTTCCACCAAAATGTGTGCATTTCCAATATGAATTAAGGGGAAGACTAGATATAAAGCAGTAACTCGATCTCAAATATATGTTACTAGTCATGGAATTGGACCAAGATTTCAAATAAAAATTCTTACTAGAACAAGAAATGGCTTTCTAACTAGTTATACTATTATATTTGGAATCAAGAGGAATGATGTTGGTTGATCTGCTTCAAGCACTAGAACTTGAACTAGTTTTTCCTTTGGAAATTATAGCTTGAGTGCTTTATTCTAAGATGACCACATGTTATGTCGTAATCAAATAATTCTAGTATTAAATGCTCAAATATTTTGTAGGTCATCAAAATATATTAATTTCCATCCAAAAGCACAAGTAACATGGATAAGAATTTACCAACCATTGAAATCACTGGCAAGCACATAGGAAATGACACTAACTCGTATGAACCATTTTCTCCAACTCTGAGTAAACATGCCCAAAAAAAACTTACAACGAATGTTACACCTAGGAATAATCAACCTCATGCTATAGTTGTTAGGATTCAAATCTCATAACAAGTACTTAACCATGATTTAAAAACTATTTCCCAATCCTTAACCTCCCTTAGACAAGATGTTAGTCCAAAAAAATAACTCAACAACAACCTCTTTCTCACGAAAAAATCTCAAAGGGAGCCCTAGCCAAACTTGAACCAAGACCAAACCGGAAACCATAATTCAAATTAGGATATTATAATGACAAAATTCTCTCCAAAATCACCAACCTTGAACATAACTTGGCTGCTCAAATGAGAATGAACTTTGCTTTAATCCTACCCTCAGGAAGAAACGTGAGCATGACCCTACCTTGGCCCCACCCTAAATTCATAAAGATCACACTTTCCCTTAGAGATGAGAGACATGAGTACTCTTAGAGCCATTTCATACTTAGGCTCCAAGGAAAAATCTTTCCTAATTATTTGTTTTCCACAACTTTTGAAGTATGATGGATTTGGAAAACTTAAGGATAATCATAGGTTAATGTGGTGACATATAGCCCTTTCTAAATGAACAAATATATTAAATGGGGAAATCTATTTAGGATTGAATTTCTTAGGGGTTTTTAAACTTTTCTAGGTAATGAAGTCTTACTCAAACTTACCTTGACTTTAAAATTATTTGTGTCTATTAAAATATTAAAGAAATTAGTCCATAAATAAAAATAATTTAATTCAATTTCTTTTCATACTTGAGTGAACCCAATAAATGAATATACAGTTGCCTAATAAAACCCTTGGCTCATAAATTTGGACTTAAGTTTTTGTTATATGTAACTTAACATTGGCAAATTTAATGGAATCCTAAAATAATTTTTAATTACAAAGGTTGTAAAATAAAAAGAAAAAAGAAAACACTAACCAACTATTATTTTTAATAAAAATACCTTACCCTTAACAAAATAAATAATTTAAGGTTAGATACTTAAAATGGATATTGGAATATTTTTTTGGCAATAGCAAGGTAAGGCAATGGATTCAACCTACCGACAATTTATCAACATGTTGGAGAGTGAAATGTTTCTTGACAAAGTATACAACTCCCTTATTCCTTATCATTTATCAAACTACACAAAATCACAAGAATGCGGCATTTCCTCAATTGCAAATCACAATGAACAAAATTTGAACCATTGTGAAAACTAAAATTTATCACATATTGGGATGCACATCTAAAACTTGAACCATTTTTGCTTGATCTTATTAAGTAATATTAAAAAGGAAAATCTTATTCATTTGTGATCTATAGTTTACAAAGTCTATTTATGATTAGCAGGTCAAAATATCTAGCAACTAATGTTTTCTTATAACAATTTACTTTCATAGTCAAGAAAATTCCACTTGATGTTTCCAATCTACTGTATTGCATTCAAAATTTGACCAACGAACTCTATTATGTTGTAATAAATGAGCCTAATTAATGAAATAGAGATACTTTAAATGTGTTCAATGGATAACACCCCAACAAGAAAACTTAGGGAGACTAGATATTAACATTGTATAAACCAATTTAAATTAGCGTTCTTATATATCCTTAGGTATAGTTAGATGTATCACAAACAATTTTAACTTAGTTATCATAAAATCCAAGCAACAATAACTAAAAGTAGTATTTGCCCCAACATTGAACAATGAAAAACATTTGAGCATTCTTGGAAATTTGTAATTTGCAAAGTTATCTAGTGTAATAAGTGCATCAATGTATATCCAAAAACACTTTATTTTACAATATATAAGTACATAGGTAATGGAGATGAACTAAGAAAACTTAACCAACTCAATTGGTGAAACTATTTACCGCAAGCCCTAGGGGTTAGCTCAATTGATCGAGTCCCCATCGTTAAAGCACCTTTGTTGTTGAGAGGTCATGAGTTCAATTCTCTCGACACTTTTGGGGTCATGCTTTGTGGTTGAGCCGGTAGGAAGTGATCCCTTTGGGTGGATCTTCTTGGTACAAATATTATGTGGATGTAGCAGTCACTGATATCTAGGGCCTGTGAAACACATAAAAAAAATCCCCAAGGGTTAGTTCAATTGGTTGAGTCCTCGTCGTTAAAGCACCTTTTCTCTTGAGAGGTCACAGGGTCAATTTTCTCGACACTCTCAAGGTTAGGCTCCATGGTTGAGCTGAAAGGAAGTGATCCCTTCGAGTAGATTTGGCTGGTACAAAAATTTCGTGGACGTAGTGGTCACCGATCTTAGGGGTCCATGAACCGAATAAAAAAAGAAAAATAAAAAAGCAAGAAACCATTTACCATGGTGCCCAAATCATGTCAAATAGGAAACAATGCTATAATAATCCTCAAATACAAATAAGATTCAATGCTAGAACTCAAGCTTAAACTCTAATGATACTTAAATAATTTAATTTGCTGAATCCTAGTTATGAAAAACGATCTCAACAAAGCTATTCAAATGCCTCCTCCCCATCATCATTTGGAAGAGATAAGACAATGTTGCTTGGAACTACACCTTATACCTCACAAGACAAAAGATTGTAAACCAAATTTTCATAGGATTTTAGAAATAAACAAATTATTTTGATAAAAAGACGAAATAAAATAAACCATTTAACATTTTACTTATTATTTTGAACCTTAGGAGTAACACAAATACGTAACTTTACAAAATGAAAGTTTGGATTCTTGCAAAAATAACCCATTAGGAATTAACCCATTTTTTTCAATGCAACTATTATCTTAAGGAGCATAAAAAAAATAGATTAAACACTAACCCCACTTGTGTTCCAAGTAAAGAAATGACTTCTCAAAGTTGTAGTTACTTTTTGTAGATATGTGATAGTATTGAAGATTCTTCTTTCTATGAAAATTAACTTGTTTGGTTTTCAATTACTTATTTGTCACATCAACTTTGTTTCTATGAAGAATAATAGGAATATCCTCACACACCTTTCCATTCACAAAGAAAAGCAAGTCAACTCATCAATTTTACTAGTTTTGTCACTATGTAGTAAAGGAACCTTAATTTCCAGTTAGAGATCCAATCCCTCTCAAAAAGGCCTATCTCATAAGGCTTATAGAATCAAAAGTGTCTAGGGCATATGGAATTGATGCATACAAACTTAATCCCAATGTGCTCCAACCCCTCTCTATACAATTTCCATCTTAGCTTCTAATTATCTCTTTTTGCTTAAACATTGTTACCATATAAAACTATGGGATAGCTTTGTGCCTCTAAATTAACAAAAAAAAAACAAACAAATAACAAAATACCAAAAGCATGGGTTCCATTTTCTTCAAAATAAAGAAACATACAGAATTAATAAGAGCTCATGATGAGATTAACCTTCAATTCCCTAGATTCATCAACTCAAAACTATTTTGCACATTAAAATTAGAAATTTTATTTAATTTTAAAGAAAAAACCTACAACTACACAAAAGATACATTAAATTTAACCAACACATTAAAATTAGAAATTTTATTTAATTTTAAAGAAAAAAACCCTACAACTAAAAAATACATGAAATTTAAACCAAAGCCATCTTTTTTTTTTTTTCAGTAAGAAAAAAACGCTGTAGTATTACAGTTCATATTCAATCAAATACGAGTGATTACATCATAAGACATTACACCCAATTTTAGTCCCGAAGAATCCAGCAATTGGAACCCCAATCCTTTAAGCATTTACTAGAGCAGCCTATGAATAGAAAATCACATGATGCCCTCACAATACAAGAAAAAACTGAAACCCAGATACTGAGTGATCTCTGAGACGCCTAAATGAAGAAAAAAAGAGATTAAGAATGGATCCTGTCTGATGAAGCAATGCCAAGAATAGAGTCAATTCCAAGAAGCCACCAGCAGCCTCGCTTGCAGAAGAAGGCTCGCTTGTACCCAACATCGAAGAAACAAATTAGAAAACATGCTTGCTTCCAGAAGAAGGTCCCCATCATCTATCGACTGTTAAGGAATAGGGAGTATCCGAGTGTCGAGGCAAAGGGAGCCCCTGTAGAGATGAATATGAAACTCTCCAGAAGGACTGTCCAGTCCTTTCTTCGATAGCTTATCAGCTCTAGTATTCAAATCTCTATAGATGTGTTCGATACTATATGACTGAAATTTCTATAGAATGTTTCTAATTCTCTGAATCCAACCAAAACAACGATGGATTTGTAGATTACAACGATCATTGATCCCATCTATAGTAATATTTGAGTCTCCGTATATATAAATGTCTGAGAGTTTTAGATTATATGCAATGTACAGACCTCCCCAGAGTGCCATAATTTCAGCCTTGTTGTTTGAGCCAGAGCCCCCGTTCCAATAGATTTGATAGTGGTCGTTGTTGTGAAGACGAATCCAAGCCCCGCAGCCACATATTCCATTGATGCATGCACCATCGAAAAATAATGCCAGGAGGATGATCTGATGAGGTCTAATTCGTCTAGAAAGATATTTTATATCAGAGACGATGCATGAATTTATATTGATCCAAGTCGAGATATTCTTAATGATCAAGGCAGAGTGAGGAGGGGAATCGTAAAAAATACATCGATTTCTGGCAATCCAGATTTCCCATATAACATAGAAAGGTGTAGTGTTTAATGGATATGCGACTCCAACCCATGATATAATAGATTGTATACAATCAAAAGGCTGCCAAGATGAATCGCGAATAACACCTGAGAAATTTAAACCAAAGGCATCTTGTGTATTGCAATTAAAATGATAAATCAAATTTAAATACAAATACTACAATTTCATTGCAATATACTTTGAATTAATACTTAAAATTTCATTGCAATATACTTTAAATTAATGCTAAACAAAATTTAGTGCAAGGCTCAACATAATTTTAGACAAAATGCCTGAAATTCCTTCAATTCATTTGAGGGATAACTCACCTACTTTAATAAGATCAATGGCTATTAATTTCTTTAAAATACATAAAAACTATTTTATATTTATAAATCGTAGAAATTTCTTTAAAATACATAACAAATATTTTATAAATGGTAGAAAATTGAAAATATGAATTACTAAGGAATACTCCAAATCACTCTTAAAACATAAAGTAACATGCACACTAGGACGAGACAAAATATTTAAATCAGTGTCTATGTCTTTCTCTTAAAATATAGTATTAAATAACTATTTTATAAATGGTTGAAAATTAAAGAGGTGAATTACTAAGGAATACTCCAAATTACTCTTAAACATAAAGTAACATGCACACTAGAACAAGACAAAATATTTAAATTTGGCGTAGTTTAATTGAGAGTGGTAGTAAAAATAAAGGTTCAAACCTCCTCGTATCTGCTTTTTATATATATATCTCTAAAAGTTATAAAGGTAACTATTAAAATCCACACCCAGTGTCATTTGAGTGCCTTTGTTGCCAATTTTTTTTTTGTTGGAAAAATAAAAGAACATAAATTCACCAATTCTAACCATGTTTCTGAGTGTATTATCAACCATCCACCAATAAAATATCACGCAAGTGAATGAAAAAACAATCCAATCCATTAATCATTTGCCGGAGATGTATAAGACTGCATAAAGTTCAGGGATCCTCAAATAAGAAGTAATAATTAAGCACTCACACTCATGGTTAAAGAACATAATGGAATGGAGGTGAAAAGTTTATATGCAGCTTTTCTTTAATTTATTATAAAATAATAAAACTAAAATGGGTAGAGAAAAATAAAGAAATAAAATGATTATTATGAGAAAAGATTATTAAATAAATAAAAATATGAGAAATTATTAAATAAATATTAAGTTTTAGAAATGAAATAGATAGATGTTGAAAAAAAAGAGATAAGATTAGATTTGTCTATTTATATAGACTGATTTAGATTTATCTTAATTTTTGGATATATAAAGTATTAAGAGGGATCAATTTTTTTTGTAAGCTGAAAAATTTCTATTAATCAAGACATATACAAGGATGTCAAAATGCATATGGTCTTGACACTCTGACCAAGTTTTTGTTGATCAATGTGATAGCCATACAACATATAAAAAGAAAAATTGTCAGTTGAGAGGTCCGGAGCCCGAGAGACCTAAAATTCCAGAAAACAAAAAGAAAATGAAACACACCAGTGAGCATAATCAGTCGTCGGAGGTAATTAAGGCAGGGTTGTCCGACCCAATACTTGAGGGAGGCGGAGGGCGATACATGCAGTTGACATGGTGCTCAAAGTGAGCAAGCCATGTTTCCAAATTTTCAACCTTTTCCGTCAGCAGATTCTGCCTGCGCCAGACCACTACTGCCCTTTCACAAACGTGGCACTCGAAGTACTGAAGTTGCTCAAATTTGGCCATGACGACCTTATGTTCCTCTCTGCAAACTTGATCGAGGACATCCACTCGAGTAGAGACAAATTGCACTAGTTCGAGGATTGCCAAGGGAGAGACTTGGCCTCCTGGGCCGTGCCCGACCTAAAAAACCAGAATGCCCTCGGTGGAGTGGCCCCAGGCACCATAACACGTCGACGTCCTTGCCCGCAGCCACCCACTCCTGCGCTATGACGATACTGCATGCCCATCTTACAGTGGCTGCCCGCCATGGAAGTAACTGATGAGATGCAACCCCCACGAGTATTATGACCCTCACGACCAACGTCTCTTGAAGGACCTGCTCCCCGCCTGGAGCTCCCACCTGAAACAGATATAACAACACCCCGAGACCTAGTGTTGGGGTTGGGGGGGAGGAACCCTCAAGCTTCCCCGAAGCTATTATGCACGAGCAATAGGGGATGGGCTTCGTGATGGAGCTCATAGGGAAGCCACAAAACCAGAGAAGAGAGACGCCCATAACACTACCGCCTGCTACCTAGAACCCAACATGCCCGACCGCAGATTGGAGAGAAGAGGAAAACCAACACGAAAGTCCCCACCACCAAGAGTTCGCCACCCGAATAGAAACGAGCTGAACTAGAGCGGAAGAAAGAGACCCGAGGGGAGAGAGCCAGATAGACAATAGCAAACACCTGAGAAGAAATTGAAAGGCAAGGCCCCGAATTCGATATCAAAACCAGTGCCGAAGCAAAGAACTAGAGGGTGAATTTGGACCAGAGGCCCTAGAAAGCAAGATCTAGGATGCGAGAAGACCCAAAACTGCCACCTCGAGAGACATGGAAAATTTTAGGGGGTTGATATTCACAGGTGGGCTGATTTTCCATGATTTTTCCAAAAAATATATTCACCAATTTGCATTTTTTATAAAGATGATTGGCCCAAATTTTACAATATAAAATTATTTTACCTTTAAAATCGCCAACATTATGTAGAGAGTATATATAAAATCATTATATATTTTAATAATTTTACAAATACATTAATTTATAGTTTGCATGTTAGGGACTAGTGAGATTCACCAATGGTTTTAAAATTCATGATAATTTTCCATCCTTAAAATTTTCCCTGCCAAGAGCTACAACACCACCGACGGGCCTAGAACTACGAAGACAAGGATCAGAGGCCCAACACAAAACACTCCAGTAGCGTTCCCCAAGCGGCTAAGGCGAGAAACCTAGAGAGTAGAAGGCAATTAAGTTTGGAGCCGACCATAACCGAAGAAGGCGCATCGGCCAGATGAGAGCTAAGGGGAAAGTTTATTTGTTAACATAAGTAGAAGAGATGACGTCGGTTGAGGCACGCCCGAAGCACACAAGACATACCACCACCCTACACTAGAAGCTATAGAGGATGTGAGCATGGAGGGAGGCACATAACACAAAGAGGCATTAGACAACTAGGGAGAATTTCCATTGATGGAATATAACCAGAGGAGAAGCAACTCCATCACGTTGAAACGATTGCACACATGAGGAAATGAATTGTTCGCACAAGCGGGCATAATAGTATTAACTCTGCCATGGTGGAGGGGTTGATGTCGTGCCTTCCCCTGCCTTAAGCATTGCAGAACTGGAATCCGTCCTGTGACGAGTGACTATCACGGTTCGACACATGAAGAGGGATCAAATTTTCAAAGTATAATTAAAAAAAATTATTAATAATTAATATATATATATATATATATATATAATTTAATTTGAAAAAGTAAAAATGTTTACATAATTTGAAAACAAGGTTAAAAATAATCAAAAGTAAATATTAAATATATTTAAATTAGGAGGGTTCTAGTTATTAATAAAGCCTATAAATATTGTGAGAAATACTAAATAATGGACCAGAAAAAATTAAGATAACATATAAGTTAATTATAAATTAAGTTAGATTAACATTTCAGTTTAAATGAAAAAATTTAAATTAGAAAATACAAGTTTTGAATAAAATAACATAATTAGAATAAGTAAATAAATATTTAAAATAATGGAAAAAAATTAGGATAATTCACAAAATAAAAAAGAGTAAAATAGCTCAACAATTATTAAATGTTGGAAACAAAATCTTTGGAGGACAATGTAAAGTGAATGATACATATTCACTTGAGAGGGAGGTAAAAGAGGTAAGAGTCACCAAGTGAATTTGGATAGTCATAGAGAGTAAAAAAAAAAATTATGGAAATTGAGAGGTCATGTATTTATATGTATCATATGAATAGATTGCTTCCGTCTATTTTTTATTATTTTTATTTTTATGTGTATTTTAACAGTGGTATTGGAGCTAGTATAACTCCTTTAATTCATTACTATACTGTTTCTTATGCCTGCCTCTGCCGGCCTGAAATTTAAGAAACCATAACTCCTCTTTCTACATTGAAGCTCATGCCTGTGTAAACCTTTGAAACTCTCCACTCTCCTTTGAGTTCACTCCATCGACGAAATTTCCCTCTAGTTTCCATGAGCCATTCTTTAGCCCCTGAACTCACAATGCCACTTCAAGTCCATCCAATCGTATATTCTACCATTTGTTCACCATTTGTTATTTGTGCTTGAGCATAGTCTGACAGATACGAACTCTCCCAGGAATATACCACTCTGCAGTAACTACGTGTGGGTGCTCCACAACAACTAAGAGATTAAACTACATGTTTCAACCTCTCAGAGCTTTCAAAAAAATCCTCACTGTAACCTTACATTTTCCTTTAATGAAACGAGCTCCAGATAAGCTCCAACGCTTGAGGACTAAGCTATAGGACTTTGCTGATAGGATTGCAAAGTTTTCAAAAATTTAGAACAAGATCTCAGCTGGTTTTGAACCTCAGACTAGTAATGGATCCCTTTTTGAACATCAATTGTAGAGTGGGTTGAATTCCTCAAAAAGGATACATGATTAGAGAGTGCACATTCTATTGCAGCGTGTAGGTCATTTTGTTGCTCATGATCTGAGCAAGTATTGCTAGGAGTGGGTAGATTTTGATTTGTATTAACATTTACTTTTGAGGTATCAGTAATAAACCCTCATTCTCCTCTTGAGCATTATTTTGATCACTTGCTGTTTCTAAAGTGTCTTTTGCAACATTGATTAACGTTTGTTATAATTGTACGTTCTCTTTGTTAATTTTACTGCAGCTTTGGAATTATTTGAAGGTAGAGTTTTCTAACAATTAAGATGAATTGAATTGTAGATGGGTGTATTTTTGGTAAGCTGAAAACTTTTTTCTACTATGCTTGAATTGTTTGCAAAATGACTTGAATTAATGAGTGGTTAGAGTACTAAATACTCTTTACTTTGGCAATACAGTTACAGTGAAGAAAAACTTTTATTTGTGTTCTAATTTGTTCACAAGTTTTGTAGGACAAAATTGAAATTTTCTTGTATAGAGCAAATCTTTATTTGAGATTGATTCTAGTAAGCAATTAGTACATAATCCGATCAATGGTCCCACTTTAGAAGTTTAAAATGACTATATAAAAGTTCTACTTACACTTCCCAAGTCCATAATTATACATTGGGAAGAAATCATCAACAACAAGCACATAACAGGTTTTGGGTATGAAAATGAAGTGATCTTTCACATTACAAACTACTCCAAACCAACCCAGTTTCATAGTTTTGGGTTTCTTCACAACAACTCATATTCACTTACTCCATATCCACATTAGATTTTCAAATGCCAACATAGTCGTCAAGTTGGCCACATGAGATATTAGTGTCTTGATTTTCACTTTTATGAGCACTGTGGAAAACATACTGTTTTGGGTTTCTTAAAAAAAAACTCATATTCACCTCCTCCACATCCACATTAGATTTTCAAATTCCAACATAGTCATCAAGTTGGCCATATGAAAAATTAGTGTTTTGATTTTCACTTTTATGAGCACTGTGGAAACATACTCATCATTTAAAGATATGTTATAATTCACCTTGAATGGATTGCTTCTTGGTAATGGTCTTAGGCAACAAGGAAGATATATTTGGTCATACCATAGAATTCATTATGGAGTAGTGACACATTTTGCAATGAGAAATTTCAGTTCTCATTTTGTATTTGATATGATAGAGGGGATTGATAGTTAGCTACTAGTTTCGATGTCATATCAAGTGAACTTGAGCCACAACAAGAGCTATAACTGAGAGTTAGAGTCAACTAGAGACAAAGTCGTGGTTGTAGCTAGAGATAGACTCATGTTCCATGAGCATGATTTGGTTTGTGGTCTTTCTTGAACCTCCATGCAACTTCTGTTAGACAACATTTTATGATAATCTTTAAACCACTATCGAAGAGTAGTTTTACGTTAAACTACACTTTATGGTCATCTTCAAACCACCATTTCAAGAGAATGTGGTTATGTTGGTCGTTTTTAAACCAATAACAAAGAACACTTCCATTTAGTAAAAAAACTCATCTTTTAGTCACATTTGAAATTTTTCTAGAAATTACTTTGAACCAAGTTCCAAATTTAGTGGTTCGCGTTAAACCACCACGAGTTAAAAAAAAAAATCAGCTTCTATTACCCATTTAATTTGTGGTCTTCTTTAAACAAGAATATTTAAAAAGCCTATCAAACCATTAGTTACTATCCACCTCTATATTCGTGTTCTTTTCCTAAACTCACATATAGCTCATAGATTATGTCAATTATATTATTCATTTGATAAATTATATTATATTATTCACTTGAGAGAAAAGTAGAAAAAGCAAATAAATTTAAATAGTCATAAATTGTATTTATGTTTATCACATGAATAATAAACATTGCATCAATGCTTATCTAAAACCTAAAAATTAAATATTTAGATAAAAATTTCCGATAGCCCAACAAACTGAGAGAACTTTCTGCTTTTGTTATTGATTTCTTTTCTACTTCAAGGAGAGATATACAGAGTGGAACTTGGAAGCACTCTGCCGACGCCGGGAAAATCTGGACCAAATAAAATCGAGAAGCTGTAGTCAACGGCGGACGTACAGGTGTTCGGAGTGATTAGCTTCTAGATCAGGTTATGCTATAAATGCCTACAAGGATGGATCGAGAAGGGTAAGGCGAGTCAAAGCCAATGGCTATATATCTATTTAAACAAGTTAATCCATAGTTAGATTGGGTCGTTCAGAGTCTGGACGGATTCCCTGCCGGTATTTTCCCGGCCTTTCGTTTCATGAATTTGAATGTTGATGCCAACAACTACTCGGCTCTCTGAGAAAGAATACGCAGTGTGATAGTGACTTGCGCCGGAATTTGATTCGGGGTCACATAGTTTTAACAGTTAATTGTAGCAATATATTTGCTACAATTTTGTGAAAAAAAATGAAACATTCATGGGTGTTACTGGTGCTTGTGGTGACCAGTTTTCTGTGCTGTGCGAATGCGTTTAATATCACGGAGATTCTCGCCAAACATCCCAAATACAGCAAATTCAATCATTACCTCTCGCTGACGAGGCTGGCCGACGATATTAACAGCAGGAAGACGATCACGGTGCTCGCGGTCAGAAACGGTGCTCTGCATGAGTTGAAAGCGTTAGATCTGGGGACCATAAAGCGCGCACTGAGCCTCCATGTGTTGCTCAGCTTCTACGACGCCAAGATGCTGCGCCACCTTAATAACCACACAACGTTGACGACCACGCTGTACCAGACCACGGGGCTTGCGCCGGGCAACGCTGGGTCTATCAACATCACGAGCAAGGACAAAAAGGTCGCTTTCGGCCTGGCCGCCAAGGGATCGAAGTTGGACGCCAAGTATGTGAGGCAGGTGCGTCTGAAAATTAAATTTTAAAGTTTCATAAATTTATTTTAAAATTTAAAGATAGAATATATAATTTTTTAGATAAATGCTTCAATAATCAAATCATTCTCAAGACATTAAATGCTGAAAAGCAAAACAAATATTACTGATGTGATTAATCCTAAAGACATTTATCTAAATTATGGATCACAAAAGTTTTAGATCTAGAATATTTTTTAAAATTTTTAAAAGTTGAGTAATTTTATTAGTTTTTAATAGATAAATTGTTTGGTGATATTTTTATAAAATATTGAAATTTTTAATAAATGTAAAATATTGAAATTTTAATAAAACACAATCGGAATTGACTAATTTTTTTTTTTGGTAAATGTGTTTTTGGGAAATATTAAAATTGTTATTTTTTATTTTTATTTTTAGTTTGGAAGTTTTCAAGTGGAATATATCATAAGTTTAAGTTCTGAAATCCATAATTCTAGTGTTTTAGGCACAAAATATTTATTTCGAACAATTTTTTGGGTCGAATTAAAATGTAATAGTCTTTTAACGCTGCTTTTTGGAGTTTTTGGCAAATTTGGACAAGTTTAAATTGTGAATTCTCTACAAAACTAGTGCTTTAAGCTTTCACGGTGTTGAATCCATATATGTTGTCAAAACTAATTTTAAATAACACAAATTTTCATTTTAACAAAAAAATTTTGAGTCGAATTAAAATGTAGTAGTCTTTAAGAACTATTTTTTAAAGCTTTTGCCAAATTTCTAACCTAAATTTGAAAAAATAATTATTAACAAATCTTAATTAGTATTATTTAAAGTGTTTTTTTTTACTACACATCTCAATTCAACACCAATATAAGCATTCTATTATATTGGTGGCAAAGCAAAAGGAAACCATATGAACTGGTACGTTTTCTTCTTAAAAGAAAATCCACTTGACTTTCCCGATGATATATAGATTTCCCCTTACTCCTTAGGATGCCATTAAGAGTTTTAACTTTTTCTAAAACCCAGAAACACCCTTAGATTGGGATGACTGGCAAACCCAAAGAAACAAGGAATCATAATCTCTTGAGAAAGAGTGACACCTTTAAAAAACTCATGACACTTTGATTGTGATTTCAATGAATCTGTCTGATTCTAGCACAAATTAGATCCCAAAAAGTTTTCAAAAAAGTTCATTTCAATTAAAAACTAAAATTCCAAAATATATAATAGATAGATAATGTTAATATTTTTAGAAAAAACATGAAAAATAAAAATTAATTGTTGCCAATAATACTACCTAAAATTCCTATGATCACTGATCTAGCTAATTTTATTAGTTTTAAATACGCAAACTAAAAATCTTCTGTAAAAAAATACTGAAATTTCTAATTGAAATTGGTCAATATTTTTAATTTAGAAAAATATGAAAAATTAACAATTTCACTAAAACTAACCTTTTACTAATTAGAAAAAATTAAAATAACTATATTTTTAATAATATTTTATGAAATAATTTATTGGTTATACATTCTGAAAGTTTTATCTAATAATTTATTATTATTTTTTTCTAATCTAATTTGTCAAAAATCTAGATATATTTTTATTTATTTAATTTTATATCTTATTTTTTTTTAAAACACATGGAAAATAGAAAACTAATTCACCTGCGAGTATTAGGCGCTAGCGCTAAAATTTTCATGAGCAGGTTTATAAGGACAGCTTCAACCTATCGGTCATCGAGGTGAGTCAGGTGATAACGACTGACGTGGCGGCGGCGGCGCCCGTTGAAGCGCCCAACGAAGTCAACATCACGGCCGTTCTAGTGAAAGCCGGGTGCGGGATCTTCTCCAACTTGCTCGACGCCACGGGGGTCATAAGGGCCTACGAGGACGCCGTGTACAGCGGGCTGACTGTGTTCGCCCCAACGGACCCCGCGTTTAAAGGTCTGCAGAGCCAGCTGGATAAGCTCTCCACCGACAACAAGGAATCGTTGCTCAAGTACCACGCGTTGCCCACCTACAGTCCTCATTCTACGTTCAAGTTCAGTAAGAGCCCCATAGCAACGCTAGCGAGCAACGCCCGCGGCAAGTACGATCTCAGGGCGTCGTCCGCGGGCGACGTCGTGACTCTCAACACCGGGGTCAACAAGGCCACGATCACAAGCACCCTTCTCGACGACGCCCCGTTGGTTATCTTAACGGTGAATGGGGTGCTGAAGCCCAAAGAGCTCTTCTCCGTTGCCCCCGCTCCTGCGCCCGTTGCGTTGTCCCCTCCGGCTCCCGCTCCCGAGTCACCTGAAAACACGCCTTTCCAGTCGGCCCCACCAGATGCAACAGACTCCTCCAATGTTAGCAAAACTTCAATCGCCTCCGCCGCCACCCTCTTACTTTTCTTGATCGGATGCGTCGGAGTTTTGATGTTATAAGGGCCCAGGATCGTCTATTTATTATTATTTTACAGGGATGCAAACTATAGATGTTGGACTCATTTTATCTTTGCAATAATTTATTTTACGTTTCAAAACTATTTCTAAAGTCTTTATGGTATAGTTCATTTTGGAATAATGTTTATCAAAGTTTTCATTCTTTGAAATAAAAAAATTAATTATGCATCGTTTAAATTCAACACTGCAATAATTTTATTTTATTTTCAAAATTTGTTCAAATTAAAAAAATTATTTATGAATCGTTTAAATTTAATAGTTTAATAATTTTTTTTCCTTATTTTCAATTTTTTTGATATTTTAGATTTTTGATCGTAAAAATTTTAAACATTACCAATGACATGTATATTTTAATATATTTTAATATATTTTAATGACTATCAATATTTATTAATTAAAATTTTAAATATTTTAAATATTTATTATATATATGAATGATTATCAATATTTATCAACTAAATTTTTAAACACTATAAATAATTTCTGATTTGAAAGTTATTGTTGGTTTGTAATAGATTTTCCTTGATTGATCTCATTCATGTTAATCAAATCCATTTTAGATTTTGATAAATAGAGAAACAAAACTAAGTTAATGTAAACTTAATAGACAAAAAAATTATAAAAATATTCTTTATAATTTTTATAAAATACATTAATTTTGTTTTAACATAAATATTAAATACTACGAATAACATATATATTTAAACGCTACAAATAACATATATATTTAAACGCTACAAATAACATATATATCACTATTAATATTTATTAATTCATAATTATTTATAATAATTTATAATTAATAATAATAATAATTAATATTTAGAATTAGTACTTAATAATTAATAATTATCCATAATTATTTATAACTATTATTAATATTTATAATAATTAATAATTAATAATTTATTAATTTTTTTTTTTTATTTTTCCCAAATAATTATGAACTTCATTTATTTCGATTTTTTTTTTCAAGATTTACTTATTTATAATTTTTAAGAATTAATTACATAAATTTCATCAAAGATTTAATTGTATAATTTTAAAACACTCATATTACATCAACATAAAACCTTGACCATATATCATGACAGATATATGTAAGTTGGTAATTGCTAATTTTGTCAATGTAGTACTTAAAGTGTTAAATTTTTTGACATTTATATTTTTACGATATCCAACGTAATAGCTACACTAAAAGTTAACTACGGCTCGAAGCAGCGGTAGTCCCTGCTGGAAAAGTCAAAGGAGAAATTAGGGGCAATAATAATGCATTGATGTGCATTATGATAAGAAAAGTTTTGTTGATTATATGTTTGTGCCCAGAAATGAAGCCATATAAAAGATAAGTAGTGTGATTAAAATTCATTATTATGCTCGGTATATAATCAAATGAAATCTTAATAAAATTGGAAGAGAAATCTTACAACTAATATTTTGGAGAAAAATGAAGAATCAGACGTTATCCATGTTAAAAAGATGGACAAATCCTTTTATTGTTTATTAATGATCATAATTTTTAAATATTTTTAAATAATTATAAGTCCATTTTTATTTTAGCCATCTATGTAATCTTTAGCACAAACACCCTATGTTAAATCTTTTAAACATAAATATGTTAACATATATATATGTTGGATTAACCTTGAACCTTGGGTAATATATTTTGTGGATTAATGTGGTAATATGGAATTAATCGCTCATTAAAAGTGGGGATAGTGGTTTGAAAGTTTATAAGCATTTTGGTAATTATCCTGTGGATGACTCTGGGAATATGGGTTTGATGACTCATTAAGGTAGTTGATGGAGATTTGGAAGTTTGATGTTAGTGCAATTTAAATGATTTTAAACTTTAATTTCAAAATCAAACGTTAATAATCATCCTAAGAATATTAAACTAATTACCCACTATTGTTAGTTTAATAATCATCCTAAGAACATTAAATTAATAACAATGCACATATTTACATTATTCAAATTCAAATTTAAAAAAAGAAAAAGAAAATTTATATTTATTTATAAAAAAATTATATTAAAATTTAAATATATTATATAATTTTTATTAAAAAAATATTTTTTATATCTCATACTTTGTTTCCTGCAAGTTTTATACTCCATAACAAATCATATATTTAATATAAAATATGTTTTTGTTCTATTAATTATAGACGGAGCTAAGTAAAACAAGATCGATAGATGCTTACAAATTCCACAATTAAATTCTAATATGCCAACATATACTCACAACCCATATTTAACCCAATTTCAATCAATTCGTTGCTCTTCTTTGTATGTTAGCACTTGTTTGAAGACATTCAATGATGATTTTTGTAAAACAACTTAAAAAATACAAAATTGAAATCTAGTTAAGTTGCTATAAAGAAGTAACAATTACTCACAAACTTAGAGATCAACCATTTTCTTCCTTGTCGTCATGTTTTATCTGCTGAATGGGTTCCATTTTCTTTTCTTTTCTGCAAGAAAATTCTTGAAAATTAATATTTAATGCTAAATTGTTTATTTATTGTACGTAATGATTGAAAAATTCAATGATTACATATTACATTTGAAGCACGTTGTTATTGAGATGGATCCTCCCGCGATGCAATTTTGTCCATTTCTTTGACCATCTCCTTGTACACATTTTTTGACATTCCTACTGGCATATTTCTGATATCAACTCGTTCATCTTTTGAGATTTTCATAATCTTCCTGAAAATGTAACATGACACTAAAATATTTAATTTTTATATTGATATATGAAAAGTAAATATAACAAAAGTGATATTTATAAATAATTCTAGACAAATATTTAAAGGAATATTACTTTTTTCATTCCTTCTTTTTTGTTGTTATACATTTTTGCTATTAAAAGTCAGACATGTCTCATTGACCAATTCTCTGGAAACTCTTCCTCTAGTTTAGATAAAATTTGGTTCTTGGAATCATTGGATTGATTTTTGTATTGTAAGTGGACAGAATGTCTATACATTCGTTCCACTAGATCCCTCAAACTTTTGTAAAAGTTTTTTCCCCTTTCGTTAACTTTCAACACCACTCCAGATGAGCTAAGGAGCAATTCATTTTCGTTTGCATGTTCTATTTTTTTTCTTTTCTTAGAAAAACATTCATTTTTTAAGTTGTTGGTCTCTGTAGAACATTAAACAGATGTAAATTAGTAGACTGTTCAACACATGTTATCTAATAATTTTAAGTATATTATTAATGATAATTAAAAAAAGAAACTCATATTGGATCGATAGTATTTTTTCATTCACATGATTCATCCTTTTGCAATTTTTCCATTAAACTTTTACGCTCTTCTGGTCCTATATCAGAAATAATCATATTGAGCTTCTTCATTTTGTGGCTCTGCATGATACACAGTAAACAATACATATTAGTTAAACCTACATATAGTTCAAAAATAATATTTTTTATAAAGAATTTACAAAGAACTTGCCTTTTTTGCTTTTCTTGATGTGTTAACAATATTTTTGTTAATTGATCTCTTGTCAGTCATTGCTTTATCAATCTGAAACTTGTACCATATCATTCATTAATATATTTATAAATAAATTCTCAACTTTTCAGGTAGAAAATAAATCTCAGGTCACCGGTGCGCCTTTCATGAGGTACGCACCGCAGCCGGTGCGTGGGGATATTAAAAACGCACCACAAAATAATATAATAGACCGTACGGTGTGTTGGGTATTATAAATGCACCGTAGAAATAGTGTACTAGACCGTACAATGCGTGGGGTATTATAAACGCAACGCAAAAATGGTGTAATATACCGTACGGTGCTATCCTCATTAAATGGTTAGAAAAAACGTTTTCAATTTTTTTACTACATAGTACTTGCGCGGTGCGCTGTATAATACAGTGCACCGGTGCGGTAGCGTATGCAGGGCACACCAATAAAGAAAAATCTATTTTTTCGAAAAATTCACGCAATGGTCGAATGGATTGGGATCCGACTATGCAAGTCATCTCGTGGGTTGGACGTCAATCTAAAATGAAAAACCCTAATTATAAAATCACAGAAACAGGGAGAAGAAATGGCAAAAACAGAGTTTAGGGTAAAAAATGGATAAAATTGCAGAAAAAAAAGTATAAAAAAAATCAAATTTAATCACGAGATGGTTTGAAATTCTATGATACAGGGTTTGAATCACCAGAGGTTTGGTTTCTGATTGTTTGAATACCTGTTTGAATGTATTTCGCTGCTCCACAGTGCCTTCGTGCTCTTTTGCTCCAGGTCTGTCTCCTGCAAATATCTGGCTGAAAATTTTAGCAAAAATAGTGAAATAATGAAAAGTGTTTAGTATTAAAAGAATTATTTTATGAAATTAGATTTTCGAAAATATTTTGCCGCCCATTTTTCAAATTGCCCCGTTTTTTTTGTTTTTTGTTTTTTTTGTGTTTGTTCGTTATTGGTGCGGAAGAGTTGTGAAGCACCGATGCGTCTTAGTAATACGACGCGCCAGTGCGTGTTATGATGATAAGCGCACTAGCCTGTATAGAGTTATTTTTTTGTATGTAAGATCGTAATAAAATAATGATAATTCTAAAGTACATGAATTTATTTTCATTATTTTCTAAACTTTATTATGTTACAAAAATTCGTATTATTCTAGATTTGTTATTTTACAATTATTTGTAAATTTACAAAGTACAACTGGAACATGAACATAAAATACATGGACTATATATATATATATATATATATATATATATATATATATATATATATATATATATATATAAAACTGAATAATGTTAAAAGTATACGACTGTAATATAAATGTCATGGATCAGCTGGTGGTAGTATAACAACATCAATAACAGTACAAGTGGAGGCTTGCTCAGTAAAGGGTACAACCTCGATGGTCGATGGTCGAGCTTGCTCATGATCATGATTACTAGTACTGATGGATACATCGACAGTTGGTGGTAGTACAACATCAATATAAGCAGTAGCAGTGGAGGCCTGCTCAGTCAATAATGCAACCTCGACGGGCGATGGTCCAAGCGCCTGATCATGATCATGACTAGTACTGATGGATGCTGCAGCAGGCTGCTGACTGGACGTGGCTGATGGTCCAGCCTCATCTCCATGATGACTGCTACTGGATGTTTCTAGTGGAGCCTCATGCTCATTGGGTGCGGCGCGAGGTGAATGATCATGAGATGCACGTGAGTCGCTGCTCGCAGACTGTCCATCACGTGCCGTGGCTTGACTACGCCTATAGCTATGGAAAATCCTCCTCAGTTGCATAACAATTGTCGTAGCTCCTACGACATGCCGCATTAGGCCGTACATGTCACGCAGCATGCCTCTCCACATCCGTAACAGCCTATCATCGGCCTGTATGTCTCTGTAATGAGCGGGCCTGATGCCCGCATCAACAATCAATGCATAGAGTTGGTTTCGTAACTCCATCCTATATCTAGTCTCAGGTCGACTGTGCCTAGCAAAAGGCAATACCGGTGCACCATGAGTAGGAGCATGTCTCTCTATTGCACCGACTTCATCCTGATCATGATCATCCTCGACATCGGCCATGTCCTGATCGTCATCAGGATCCACACCTGGATCATGTGGTGGATCCGACATCCCCTCGCCATCAAAAGAGCCAATGTCTGCAAAATATATACAAGTACATAACAATAATTAGACAATTTCATCACACAATTTAATAAAAACAAGTTAAAGAACATGTTAGAATAAATATAAATAAAATAGTAATATTGCCTCTATCATCTGGCGGCTCATCATCTGTGAAGAGGATGTTGGGACACCCTCGCCAATCTGATCCAGCATAAGGACATGGGACCATAATGAATGGATGCAGCTCGTCAACACTGGCTATTAAGTCTAGTGAATCATGCGATGTCCTGGCTGGAAACATAGTGTCTCCCCTCTTGGGCATCATTTTCCCCCACATGTGCATCCGGGCCTCAAACATTGGCCTACGAGGCTGTCGAACAAAAATAGGTCTCATCTCTGGAAACCTCTCAAAAAAAAAAAAAAGAAGCTCTAAAGCAAAAGGGAAGTTGACCCTCCCTTGTGCATGAGCACGACATCTATCTAAGGCCGTACAAAACTGCCGCAAAAAAATGGCAGACCACCTGACAAGTTGTGGCTGCTGTACTAAAGAATCAACATAATATAAAAGCGAGCAACTAATGCGTTGCCTGTCACTGGCATTGTGCGAAATGGTCAAGATGATAAGTGAGAGTCACTACATGTCCTGTCTACCAAATGCACCTATACGCAACTAACCTCCAGGTACCTGAAACTATGAAGGAGACAATACATGTGCTCCAATGTATCTCTGGGAGTAAACTAACTGACTCCCTGCTACACAGCCAGTTGGCACATTTGGGAATGAGGGAAAATCCATCCCTCTCCTCGATAGTCCTATAATAAATTAAATATCCTCCTCAGTGGGTGTGTACCACTGGTCAGGACCAACCTAGAAAGCCTGTCGGTGGGCATTCCACCTGCGGATAAGATATCTCAAAAACACACTATGGGCCTTTAGGGAAGTAGCCTCCTCATAGAACTTAAGGAGGCATACCTGCCTAAGGATCCCCTGTGTATCTGCTGTAATAGGGCAAGGGTATGCATATCTCTCCCTCTCTCAGGCCTCCCATTGGCGAATCATGTCATACTATTCAGCCTATTATTGCTGTTGTTCCTCCTCTTCTCTTTGAATCATTGACATATTAAATAAATTTTTTATATTAAAACATACATGTATTTAGGAATATACATATATATATTTTTTTGAAAAAAAAACAAACAGACTAGTCGGTGCGCCACAAAAACAGTCACGCACCGGTGGCGGTGCGTCTTAAGTTTGTAGCGCACCAGTGGTGATGCCCCTATTGAAATACAATGCACTGATCTCGGTGCAACTGCCTATTTTCCAAGCACCGTTTACTATATCTAAGTTCAGAAAAGCGGTGCACTGACTGAAATATACGCCCCAAAGAGTATAGTCGTGTTAGCGCACCGACTTCATGACAATTACATAGCCGACAGTGCGGTCTTTTACCCGGCCGCACCGTTGACCCTCTCAGAATGCAGAATGCAGTGCGCTGACATATACCGAGGTGGATAATTCCGTCAACACACTACACTGGGATTCCCCTGGTCAACGGTGCGCCTGGCTAAATGAGTGCACCACTTCTTCTTCTTCTTCTTCTTTTTAAATGATGCGGGGTGACTTTTGGATCAGCCCCGTAAATGGTGTGGATACCATTAGCACCGAAGGCGGTGCGGCCTGTAAATTTTACAGGCAGCATCGCTATCCGGTGTGAGCCGAACAGCTCAGGCGCACCACGTGACAACTTTTCTTTTTTTATTTTTATTTTTCTTTTTTAATAGTTATTTTTAAGGTTATTTCAAATTATAATCCACTAAAAGGCTTAATTATGGAAAAAATAGAAAAATACGTGTACATTTCGCCGTCGAAGAGGCATATTGGCTGTAAAATTTGCAAATGAAAATTTGACCACCGTTTTTTAAAATGCATGCTGGAGATTGGTGGCCAATGCATAGAAACAGTGCGTGCAATGGGTGCAATGAGAGCACTGGTGGCAGGGCGGCTCAGAGAAGGGGAAATGACACCGGTGCTTGATATCTATGGAGCACTGAGGAAAGTGAAAAATGCGGGTTTTTTTTTTTTAAATCATGTTTCGGTGCGCGGAGTTTTATAGGCGCACCGGTACGCTTGCTTAAAACCACAACAGGCGGTCTCACATTTTGCGCGTTGTTAATAATGCACCGGGACAGTTTCCTAACACCGCACCGGGATGTTTCAGTTTTGGCACGATGTTTTGATGATGCACCAAGGCGGAATATTCGTAACACACCGGTGCACAATAGTCTTAAAGCCCCAGTTTTTTGGCCTTAATTTTTTATTATTTAACGCTATTCCGGTGTGTGAATTTTATAGGCGCACCAGTACTCTTGGATAAGAACGCACTAGCACATTTCTATTTTGGCGCGGTGTTGTATGATGCACCGGCGCAGAAGAGTACTAAAGCACAGGTGCATGACTGTAATAGGACGCCTCGGGCGGGTGTGTACGTCGCGCACGTTGTCCAGTGTGCCAATGTTTTGTGCACCGGTGCGTTCTATGGTAGAGCGCACACCGGTAATTGAGAGCTCAGGAGCACTGGAAAATGAAAAATCCAGGTTTTTTGCCATTATTATTATTATTATTATTATTTTTTACCAGTGCACATGGTTTATAGGCGCACTAGTTCTTTTTCTTACAAACGCACCGGTCGGTTTTTGTTTTGGCGCGTTGTCTTATGTTGCACCGGTGTAGTTTTCTTCTATCGCACCGGGTAGTTTCGGTTTTGGCGCGGTGTTTTATAATGCACCGACGTGGAAGATTTGAGATGCACCGGTGTTATAGAATAATATGACGCACCGGGTGGGTGTGGACGGAGTGCATGGTGTTCAATGTGCCAATGTTTTTGTGCGCACCGGTGCTTTCGGTCTTGTAAAGCACCAGGGCGACATTTAATGTTAAGCGTTCCGAGCGGAAAACATCTGCAAAACCCTTCGCCCGCCAACCTCCTCTAGTAACCTCCATTAGAAACATATGCATGGGGTATTTTTCTGTGGGGTTCCTCAAAAACATTCGCTAGAGGGTCTTTTCCTTGTAGTGATACCATGTAGAAATTTAATACAAAATACATGTATGTCCTGGATTTTGCTGATCTAACAATATCCTATGGTTAAATACATAATCAGTTCTACAAATATTTGCGAAATTTAAAACACAATTGCCAATCACAATATCACGAAGAAAGATCAATCACACATAACACAGATAATTTACCGAGGAAAGCTTATAGCTAAAAACCCCACTATCTTCTATTATGTATTATATCATGGATCATGAAACAATTACACACAAAGCTCTAATCCAAGAGCTCTTAGTACATGAGCTAATTGTTTCACACTGTCATACAAAAATTGGCAAGTTCCTTAGACAATTTACTGTCTCTAGACAACCTGCTTCCAATGCGTAATCCCAGCTAATAACAACCCTTGAATGAGTGCAATCTTGCATGCCTTGACTGCACAATCCTCATGGGCACATCCAATGTGTGTGTCGTTGCATGTGTGCAATCAGATAATGTCACAATTGATAGTTTACTTCCCTTTCACTTAGAACTCAACTGGGTCTCCACTGGATCTGACATGCATGCAGTTAATAATAGCAAATCTTTAGTTGCATGTGAGATCACTGATTGTGAATTAATTAATAATTAATTCACTTGATCTCTCACTAGTGTATCTTCAGTTACAACTAGCACAACTGAGTTAAAATACTTTACAACTTGCATAACTAGACTTCCAACTCTGTTACAACTTCGAATCACTCAGTTACAACTAAGTTAACCTGCATGTCCCACCAACCAACCAATTAACTCGAAATTCCTTTAGCCAATTGATTTTCCACTTCAATTAACTATTTCCAAGTGCTCATTGAGAATATAATATAGTTTATTGTCCAACTAATATTAAGGGATAATAATAGTAGACATGCATCTATAAATCAACATGCAATCTATAAATAGAATTTGCACATACATCTATAAATAGACATACACCTAAAACCAACCTGAGGCTCCATCCTAGTGTAGATGCTTCATTTTCACTAGGATATTCTTGTTGAATCTCAACATTTTACAAACCAAGAACAGGCGGGCCTTCCTTCTTTTTGTGGAAAAATTCCGAGACTATAACTTTTTTTTTTCCTCCAATTCCATTGCCACTTAGTTGATTTGCTACCCACTACCTAAAATTAAATTAACATTCAATTAGTTTCAAGCATAGAATATACAACCCACGACCTGTAATTAAATTAACATTCAATTAGTTTCAAGCATAGAATATAATTAATTATGTGCGCAATAATACTATTCCACTATTCCTGCCAGAATTCATTCGTTTACTTGCATTCACTTGTTGATTTGATTTTGTAGGTGGAAGTAAGAAATGGAAGACTGCTCCACTGTCTGGATTTGAATGTTTTGCAGGTGGAAAGAAGAAATGGAAGACTGCTCCACTGTCTGCAATTGAATTAACATTTAATTAGTTTCAAGAAAAGAATAAAATCTGTGCACAATAACATTATTTCGGCTCGAATTCATTAGTTTGCTTGGATTCATTTGTTGATTTGATTTTAGTAGGTGGAAATGAGAAATATAAGATTTCTTAGGAAGAGGCGGTGTGGAATATGCAATGAAGGTGTCCAGAGGTGGGTTGACAAGCAAATCCATCCTCATGAGAATCAATTTGGCAACCCTTAGAAAGGACCTGCATAAAGAAACATAATTGCTTCACTGACTTGTCTGGTATGCACAAACAAGCAAACAAGGGTTGCAAGAAAAAAAAGCAAACAGGGAGGTAAATCGTCGAAGTAATCAAACATTTATGGAAAGGACCTGCATAAAGAAACACAATTGCTTCACCGGTTTGTCTGGTATGCAAAAACAAGAAAACATGGTTTGTGCAAACAAACAAGCAAACATGGAGGTAAACCACCGAAGAACCAAACATTTATGGAAGATCTAATTATACAATATGTACATTGAATCGGTGTGAATAGTAATGACTAAAGGGTAAAGTTGTAGGACATGTGGAGGAGAGCTGCAGACATGTGGACAAGAGCTAGCTTCTCGAAAAGTGTGATCTTGACACAGGGCAATTTAAAACTAGTTTCAAAATTTTGCATAAAAAGTTAAAAAAAGCTTTAAAACTTTGCATAAAACACATAGTTTCAAAACTTTGCATAAAAAGTTGAAAACATTGCATTGAATTTTTGGACATCGAATTGTTCAAACTTTATCCTAAAAAATTAATAAGGCCCTATGAGTATTTGAAACTTTGGTTAAATTTTTTTTGGACATTGAATGTTGTCTCGAGACAAGTGAAGGTTCCAATAAGAGGTTGGAATCAAAACTTCAAGGGTTAGGGCTTATATCAATATGAAGTTAACCATTTATCTCAATTGGACACCAAAATCTTAACAACAATCTTAAAGATTTTTTTTCTAAATTAGCCAGTCGATAATCTATACCCAAATGCCCCTTTCCATATAAAATTTTTAGCACCAGAACCTTCACGGCGTACACTAACCAAAAATTATGCTATATTTGCAAGGGCGTGATCTATACCCAAATTCCCTTTTCTATTTAGAGTCCACGAATGACAAGAAGCATACAGGGTTTCCAAAAAATTTCAAAGCCAGTTTACAGAGAAAGAGAAATCGCAGTTAGAAACCAGAAACCTTAGACAAAGCCTAGCTGATTTTGGACCCCCAAAATAGCTTTAGCTGACAATTTTAGCCGTTGGGTTTCTTCACCGGTCAATGGAATGTTAGCAACACCCAAAACCCCTGCAGTTCCTAACTGAGCAGGCCGACTGAGAAACACATCGTCTTCAATGCCATGAAAGCCCTTTGCCAGCACAGAAACATGATGAATTCTTTTTTGATTTCGCACTATACTCTTCACCAAGCTAGCCGCAAATGCCCAATAGCCCATGGAGTATACCCTTTTAGTTTGATGACCTCGTAGGAACCATTAACCACAACCCTGTGAATATTTTCCAGTGTTTCCTTCTCATAGGGGGTCTTCTCTTTCTCCAACAAACTCACCACAGGGACTCCACCCACACTGATACTCGACCACAGAGCCACCGAGCTATCGTCGTGCTCACCTATGATGTACGCTTGCACATCTTGCGCATTCACGTCCAGATTGTCTGCGATCAGAAAATGTAACCGCAAGGAGTCGAGATTGGTTTCGCTTCCCAACACTCTGTTCGACGACAAACCAGAGAGCTTCCACGATGTGGGTCAGTATGTCCACGGGGTTCTAGACGATGAGCAAAATGGCTTCCGGGCTGTGTTTCATGCGCTGCGGAAGTATGGATTTGAAGAGATGGAGATTGCGCGCCACCAAATCGAGCCGCGACTTGCCTTCCCGCTACCTCGCTTCAGCCGTTATGACGCAGATGTCGGAGCCCGCCGTGACGACGTAGTCCATGTCGACGACGATCTTGGTGTAGGTCAAGAAGGCGACGACGTGCTGTAGATCTAGCATTTCGCCGCGCAACTTGTCAGCCTGGATGTCCACCAGGGTGAGCTTTGTTGTGAGCTCCTGCGTCAGGATCGTCTGCGCGATCGCCATTCCCACGTTTCTGAATCCGATGACTGTGATCTTCGTGCCTGTGCGCAACTAGGAAGACACATGAGTGCTTTGTGTCAGCTTGAAGAAAACATCCACGATTTCTACGGCCAATGCCACCGATGGATTCCAGGTTGTTTCTGGAATTGTACGTTTGCTAGAGGCTTAACTTGCTGCTACTATTATTAGCCCTTTTGGATCCCTTGGCTTCAACCATGCCGATTGTCTAAGATTGAATTTGTTGCAGAGGAGTTGATTCTGTAAAGGATTGTAGTTAAACGGGATGCTGGGAATGCATTCGGTTGGAGATCGAGTGCTACTACAAAAGACGTTTTCTAAACTTGCAAACAAAGTCATGTTGTTCACGGGATTCGTTCCCTGGTGTCTTGTGAACGGGTACTTTAATTATTTAATTTATCAGGGGAAAAGCATGGAATCGTGAGGATTCTTGTTAAGCAAGTATATTGTTAAGAAATATTGGCTTCGATGCCAATATTGTCGTACAGAATTTTCTTGGTGTCCCCTCGAACTAGGCGTGGAATGTCAAATTCGCGTATTCTGATGAGGATATAAATTTGTTTCCAAAATATTGGAATTTTTGGGTAAGATGTTGATAAAATTTGATAAAAATTTTGAGGTTTTTTTTAATGGTGTTAAATCTATTTCTATTATAAAAAAAAAGATTCAAAACAAATATGAGAAAAAAAAGGATTTTCAAGTTGCAGCCTCGGTAGTCAATCTGGCCCATCAATTGCAGCCTAGGTAATCTCAGGTAATCTGACCTGTCAAATGGAAATTTAAGTCTTAAGTAGATTTGTGACTGTAAATTATTTTGTTGTTATAAGAAAATTTTGAAAATTTTGTTTAACAATTCATAGGTAGGTTTAAAGTAGTAATCTTCAGAAGAAAAAATCATAGTAAATCATTCATTTGGCTCTATAGTGCCCATAATATATCGAGATTCAAGTGATTTTTCAAAATCACAAGAGTTACACTTCAAACAAAAAGTTATGTATGATGGAATTAATGCTTACATCCTATTTGAGAAGTTGGTTTGTGATGGTTGAGAAATTCTCTCAACCTCTCTCTCTAATTTAGGAATAAGTTGGATCTTAGAAACTCTATTTAATAGAGTAATCTGAATGTAATCAGTGTGTGTGTGTTTTGATTGCATACACCTTTTGTGTGCAATATACCATTCTTTATCTTGGTATCAAAGCACTAGGCTCGTGTTGGGATTGCGCGAGAGGTTGTGCAAACAATGAACTGTGCATATTGTGAACATTGAGGTTTGAGATGGTGAATCGATGAAGCGCTTTGTTGTTGCTATATCTGAGCTATGAAGACGCCACACAGAAGACCAGTTTGTTTGACGCTGTTTAGCTTGTCTCTATGATCCTTTTCTTGATGTTGTGCCAAATTAACAACAATGTCATGTTCACTTCTTGAAGTGCAAGAAAGAAGACCAGATTCCCTTTGTTCCTCAACTCAGATGCCTGCAATGACTTTTTCTTCAACCTGATCCCTTTCAGCTGCGTACACCAACAAAATTTGTTGATGTCCACTGTATTGAAAACATCTGAATTCTTCATGCGTTGTGCAATTTATATTCTTTATAGACTCAGGATCACTACTGGTTGAATTTGGTAGCCTGGAACTACTTTTACTCGACAAAGATCGAAAAATCCTCTACATCATGCAAAACTAATATTTTGTTGCGCTTGCGAGTAATGGAGGAAACATATTGTAACTGCAAACAAGTGTGTTGCATGCGCATTAGGTGTGGTAAGTTATATACTTAGCTCAAAATCCTTGCTACCCATTTCAAATTGAGTACCTGAAACTTGCTTTGTTAGCATAAGAGAATTACAATAGTTTCAGTATTTTAGAGAAAGGCGACTTTAAAATTTAAAAGGAATTTTCGATTTTGAATCCTTCCTGTGATCATGGAGTTTATGGTTTTAGACAAATTCAGTGGTCTAAATTTTCCCTCATGGAAAGTAAAAAGTCAAATGCAATTAATGAATAAAAATTTGTGGAGTATAGTGAATGGTTCAGAAGTAGCACCTACAGATGCCAAGGAGTTACTTGAATGGAAAAAAAGAGATGACAAAGCTAAGTCTATTATTGGACTTACCCTTTTAGATTTGAAATTAAATCTTGTAGATCTCACTAAACCATCAAAGGAAATATGGGAACATTTGGCTCAGTTATTTGGTGTAAAAACTACAAATGCAAAATTTTCCATAAAGCTGCAATTATTTAGTCTGAAAATGAATGAGGAGACATCTATGCCCTATCATGTAAATAATTTAATGTCTCTTTGAAGACAATTAGGTGAAGTAGGTACTAAGGTGGAGGATGAATATGCTAAATAAATATTACTAAATAGTATTCCTTCAAGTTATAGTAATGTTGTTTTCACTTTGAGTCAAATGTCTACACAAACATTGCATGAGACAATTGCAGCACTTCTGGCGAAGGAAAAGCGACTAAAACCAGAGGATGGAGAAGAGAACTCTCATGTAGAAAATGCATTTCTTACAAAGTCCAGGATGAGAAAGAAAAATGCAAACAAATGTGAAATTGAATGCTACTATTGCAGGAAAATTGGGCATACAACGTGGAATTGCAGAATTCATGCCAGTGATGTGTTAAAAGGGAAAGAATAAGAAAATATAGCCACAGATGAATACCCATTGAATTTTGAGGATGAACTCAATGAAGAGTATGAACCTCACTCTTTTAGAACAACTACAGTTCAGGCTCAACATGGATGGTTGTCGAGATAGTATGGAAGTTGCGGATCTAGGGAAGGATCCCTCATTAGTCGTAGACATGGAGTGGTCTCCTAATGAGGTTATGCGACAGATTGGGATGTTTTCCGGTAATTGACTTTGAGGGGTCCTTTATTTGGGAGTTCAGTAGCCGAACTCGGGAATCCAACTTGCTGACCACACCTTTATGAGGGTTATGAGGCAACTTGATGGAGCCTATATTGATAAGCTGAAAACCGGTTAAAGAATGATTGTGTATTTTTTTAGTTTTTTTTAGTTTTTTATGAGTGATTTCAATAAATTCATGTAATGTAAGCATTAAGAGGGGATGTTGGAATTAATGCTTACATCCTATTTGAGAAGTTGGTTTGTGATGGTTGAGAAATTCTCTCAACCTCTCTCTCTAATTTAGGAATAAGTTGGATCTTAAAAACTCTATTTAATAGAGTAATCTGAATGTAATCAGTGTGTGTGTGTGTTTTGATCACATACACCTTCTGTTTGCAATATACCATTATTTATCTATGTAAATTAGAAAAGGGAAATGTTTAAGAATACAAATATCATAATATATATATATATATATATATATATATATTTTTTTTTTTTTTTTTTATTTTTTTTTTATTTTTTTTACTTCCAAACTTCATTTGCAATTAAAAAATACAGAATATGACATATATGTTAAACTGGTAATCAATATTTTAAAAAATATGTAATTATAGAATTTAATTTTGGCATCATTGCATGTTATTTAAACTATTTAATATGTAATTATAGAATTTAATTTTAGCATTTTTTTTACAAAATTTGGCAGAAATTTTGGGGTTTTTGATGGTGTTGAATTTATTTCCACCATAAAAAAACAGTATTTGAACACTCCTGTCATATTTTTTGAGAAAAAAATGGCTTCCCACAATTCTTTGTTGTCGTCCTGACAAGTTTTGCAACCTCTGTAAACAAGACACTCAAATTTCTCTTACCTGTCAAATGGAAATTTGAGTCTCCTCTTAGTAGATTGATTTTTAGTTGTTTATTTCTTTTTCTGTTATAAGATTTTTTTTTAACAATTGAGATGTAGGTTTAAAGTAGTCATCCATTGAAGAAAAAAACATAATAACCCACTGGTTTGGCTCTATAATTCCCAAAATATATTGAGATTCAAGTGATTTTTGAAAACCACAAAAATGAGAAGCTTCACCCAGAAAGTTATCTAAATTAGAGAAGGGCAACCCTTAAGAATAAAAATATTATAAATGAGATTTTATATTATTTCAAAACTGTATTGCAATTAAAAACTATAGAATAATATGACATATATGTTAAACCCTAATAAAAAAAAAATATATGTAATTATAGAATTTAATTTTGGCATCTTTGCATGTCATTTAAACCAAATCTAATTATTTATAATTTTATATTTCACAGATATAGATATCAATATTAAAATGGGAAATAATTTTTCTAAACTTTAAGAATGCAATCTAAGATCAACCATACTTATTTCACTTACTAATGGTGAAAGTTCTTATTAGGGAGATAATAGTTGAAAAGGAATCAACTATTGTTATCAAATATACACATACAATAAATTCTTATTTATGATGAAAATGAATAAAAAACATTTAAAAAAAATTATAAATGTTAAAAACAAAGGAAATGGTTTATGAAATGTATATCAATAATGTCCTAACATGGCACTACTCCAATATTTCTCCATATTCTCTTGTATTTGTACTACTCTTTTAACTCTAATTTATAAATTACTTATTTTGAAGCTGTCCTAAATAATTAGAAATAAAATTTATGGTTGGAAATTTATTTTGTGTCATATTTTTTTGATGTTTTAGAATTTTTGTTCGCCATCAAATACATTTAAAAATAAATAAAAAAGTTCGACAGAACGTCAAATTCCATGCCAGATGGGAACGACATTTATCCTTGTCCATATGAACGTAATGTAACACCACTATGTTGAATATAGGTTTAATGTTGAGTAAACAAATAACTAGCAATTGCACCGGGAGGTGCAAGGGAATGCCGAAAGGAGGATGTGTGAATTATGTTGTGCTATCAATAAGAGAAAAATGGCCTTGATAGTTTGTTGGGAAAACATTACTTGAGCTCGCATTAGTGAGGCTCATTGACCTATTTGAGTAGAAGGATACAAAAATGGTTGTCAATTCCTCTCAAACCTATAGAAATCGAATTGATATTGCTTGCCACAAACTGAAGCTCCTGCTGATTAAAATTGCTCAAGTTTGAGGCATCATAAACCAAGATACCCAATATTAGTACTCAGACTCAACCTTAATCTAATGTCGTTGAAAATTCCCTCAAATCTGTCACTTTCCCATTACTCACAATGCCCTTTTCTTGCAGAACCTACAATGTAAGAACTACAACAAATTAAAACCTGTAATTGTGATTCTCTAAATGAAATCAAAGAGAAGCATAGAAGCAAAGGAAAAAGAAAGTAGGTTGCTGAGTAAAGATATAGACAGGTCACAGAGTGACATAACTACTGTAATATTTATTTGCAATGATAATGATTAGCACCATTGAGTACGACCTCAAAATTCATGTTGCAAAAAATTTATTAAACATAAGTATTTTTGTGACTGCTAAAGAGAGCATGACCTAAAGCTTAGAAAAGCACGTGTTAGGTAAGAATCATGTAACTGAACAGTGCATAATTATAGTTGTTATGATGAAATAGATCCAACATTTTTGTCTGGGCCAGCTAAATTTAGTTATATTGCAACATTGAGTGAGAGATACCATATGAGTTCATCATAAAACTCATGGTAAACATTTGTAACAAGAATATATCTATATGATCAGTATGCCTAGTGGTTATCACACTGTTAAAAGGAGAATCAATCTGCTTACAAGGATAATCTAGTTTCTCATCACTAGGTACACCAGATACAGAGTGGAGGGACACACTTGTAAAAGGATGGAAGTGATCACTTAAAGAACTTGAATTTACAATAAGACTACCAGCCTACTACTGTACTAACAAGGATAGCTTGGGCCATATTGACTGTTTCTGGAGGATTCGCAGAACCTCGATCAGAATACTACAATTGGTATTGTAAACAGGGCTACACCTATCATGCTTTAAAATCTTATTAGACAATGATAAACACTCATTGCCTTGTATTTGTGAAGCTAGACCCTGTGTCGTAGATGCACACCACAATTTTAATCGAACACAATTCACTTACTTGATAATAAGTTCTTATATGTTATATAGATGCAAGAAGAGAAGAGAATGAAAGGCCAAAGGTTGAAGCAGAGTGACGAGATAAAATCCACTATATATAAGATCGTAGGTGTTTGTATGAAGTTAATTTGGAAACCCCAAAATTCCTTTAGTTTATAAGCTAAAACCCCAGGGAGAGAATTTCATCAATGAAATCTAACTGCGAAGCCAGATTGCAACACTGAGCTAGCTGCTAGATAACGTGATCATAGCAGACTAGAAAATTCTTGATCTTCAACTTAATTTTCTAGATTAGAAAACAATATTCCATTGCCAAGAAGAGCATTGAACTTCTAGTTTCCTTTTTGCTGAAGATGGTAAAAAATAAACTCTTCGCAATTTAAGCTCATCTGTCTAGAATTTAATTTTAGACAGCTTGAATTCATTAATTGCAAGAAAATTACCTTCGCATTTGTTGAACCATTTATGAACCATAAGAGCTCGTTAACCACACCACACCAAAAAACTCGTTGCAATAAAAATTACATGCAGCACGTGCATCAACGATACAACTTCCCAAACAGAAAAAGGCATGCAGCTATTCACATTAATATCTTCAAGCTACTGAACAATATTCTGTCATAGACAGGAAATAAAAACATGTCCTCTGACTGAGAAAAAAATAAATAAAGAAAACAAATATTTCCAACCAGATGAAGAAATAATCCAATAAGGCATACTAGATAGAGTCAACCAATCACCTTTGTTGTGAGAAGTGGTAAAGTTTTTCGTAGATTGAACCGCATCTGGACATAACAACTCTCGTGAGCAATAATAGGTTGAAATCTAGGCAGCAACAATATGAATAAAAACTAGAACAAAGATTTTTAACTACTGATCAACATTTATGTTTGTTTAGAAAAAAATAAATGGATATAGTTGAAAACTGAAAGTACAAGATAACCTGACAGCCAAATTTTGACAATGTGCCAGTTCCTGTCCGATCTCCCTTCTCCACTCCATTTAAAATAATATCCTGTACCAATCTAAGATACAAATATTCCTTGTGTCTTTCTAAATTTAATTTTGGGAGAAAATGATAGCGCCGAGATCCAAGTATATCATAAATATCCATGTTGTTCGATCCATTTCCAAATCTGTGAGAAGGCTCTCGAGAGTCCACATTAGAGGAATTCCTGATACGAACATAAGTGGTGAAAGAATAGCGAATATCACTTTCCACAACGGGAATGATGAATACCAAGGCCGAAACACAGATGCATCTATGGGTGTGATGAATGTATCACATTCAAATGCATTCACTATCTCAGTGATGTGAATTGCATCACAGTTAGGTGTAGAGAGTGCTTCTTCAGAGAAAGACAAAAAAGAGAATTAATAAAAAAAAAAATTAGACCAAATATGATATTGGAAAAGGATCCAACCAGACTTGAAAGATAAATAATGATACCTATAAATTTGACCACCTCCAATTATGAATATTGTCTCTATTGACATAGAGTATGGAGGTGCTGCAAGCATCTTAAGAGCTCAACGCAAACTCCCACACATAACAAAATTCTCTGCAGTTGTAATGTCAAAGCTACCTGAACGACTTAGCACAACATTCAAGAGACCTGTAAGTGGTCAAAACTGGTATGGAATACTTTCCCAAGTCTTTCGTCCCATTATCACAACATTTTTCTTTAAAGGAGCTGACGTGGAAGATGTGGTTTCCTTGAAGAATTTCATATCAGAAGGTAGTTTCCATGGAAGCTTTCCATCCTTGCCAATTCCCATTTCCTTAGTGGCAGTTACTACAAACTGGAAGGTTATTCTGGGTTCTGGAGGTGTATCAGAAAACCCATCTCGCACATTGGAACTGAAATTGCTTGCCATTGTTGCCATGGTGTAAAACCGAGTTAAAATGGATAAGGAAGATTTTTGCAATATGGAAGCACGCACTTCTTGGTTTATGAAATTCCGATACTTCCTACAAAACAAAAGAGAAATACCTTAATACTGGTAGCGTTAACATACCTGAAGTCAAACCCCCGACGGCCGTTCGCTTGGCAACACTGGGAAACCCTGAGTCAATTCCACTCTTTGAAACTTTTCCTGAGATAACAAAGAAATACTCAAGAATAAGAAACGATGGGAAAAGGAAGACCTTCATAGGAAGGGAAAACTGTCAAAGTTTCTCAGGGGTTTTCCCATGAAACCTGCTACATATACCAGACAGGAAATAATGTAAATTTTTTCGTTGTCCATGGCGGTAGAGAGTCTTTGGTGAAGTTGCAACCAAAGTGCAGAAGGCATCGATCAACCGATTGATGTCTGAGGTAGTCTCCATGATTACCCTATGCGCAAGACAACTTAGGTCTAACCCGGGATGGGCAGGGGATGTAAAAGACCTTGGCTCTGGTGCATAAAGCATGACCAAGGGTTTCGTGAGAAGTATTCACACGAAGACTCGGGGACAGGAAGACTGTTCAAATCAAATTCAAACTTCTGGACGACAACGACTAGCTCCTAAAAAAATAATAAAATGTTTAACAAAACATGTGAAAAGTCTAATTTGGTATCTTAAGGGGAAAAAATATGTGAAAAAACCTCAAAAATGCAAAAGTGCCTAGAATAAATTCTACATATTGTTTGAGACCATCAGCAACAGTTGGATAAACACAACAGGATGAAAAGGTTTTTCTGAAGAAAATTGAATCACAACTTTTATGTTGTTGGGCTTTACAGGTGTGCTAAGAGACTGGGGCTTCATTGCAATGGTCACCAAATGAACATTTGATCTATCATCGCCCTAGCATTCTCAGGTTGTTTCGTCATCGCCCTTGATCCACTGACCACCGTTTTCTTCTTACTGTAATAAATGGAGACAATTTACCAACAAAAATCCTTCTCCTAGGAGATAACGAAGTCCTCTTGCCAGCAGGTGAGGGATGAAGAGCTCTCCTCCCGGGAGAAGGCTGAGGCGTTTTCATCCTCACATTAGATGAAGGCTGAATATACCTGGATGGAACAACTTATGTGCCTTCTCTCGTAGGAGCCCTGTTATCTTCTTGAGCCTTCAAGAGACTTGGAACAACACACTTGGAGGGTATTGGAGACAATACCCTTGAAGTAGCCCTAGTTGTAGGGGAATTATCTCGAATAACCCTGTCCTTGCCTAACTTTCTAGCAGACAGAGACTGCTTCTCAGTCTTTCAGGCCTCCACTTTACTTCCATCTGACGAAAAAAAATTCGAAGATGACAAAATTGGCCTGATTTTCTTCTCACAAGCAAAAGCATTCACATTCAAAGCAGGCCTCTCAAAACATTTATCGTTGACCGTCTCGGTGCTGAAAGTGGGAACCTTATCAGCAGACTTCGGCCTTTGAGCCATAACCTTGTAGCTGGTAACCCTTCCATTGCATTCAAGCCGGTGATGTCAGATTCACATTTGAATTCGATTTCGAGTCCACAGACTATATAAAAAAACCGTTCTGCATCGAAGGCACAACCCTGGCCACCACATCCTTTGGGTTACCTATACACGGGTGCGTACCTGGTAGAGGTCGAATGCAGCACAGACGTGGAACAATGGAAGCTGACTGAAGCCGAACTATCTAGAATAACAATGCTAGTTGCAACTCGTCTGTCAAAATAAGATGGTTATCTTCATCTGATAAGGAAACGTAAGTAGAATGAGCTGAATCGGAAACCTTGATGTAAAGAACTTTTTTCCGCCAAAGCTCACTCCCAGACAACGCCGAAACAATGTCGATCACTTGCAGAAGAAAGAAAACTATGTTCTCCAACGAATTTCACATCGGACAAGAATTCCAACTTTCTCACCAGAACCATTGAACCATTCCTCCCTCCATTTTTGGGCTTCCTTTGTTAGAAGTAATTTACTTGAACCAAAACATCTTGATTGGAGAAATTCCATCAAATGTTGGAAATATCATTGCGCTCTCCAGCTTATGGTTAGCAGAAAATAAATTATCACGGGCAATACTCGCTTCCATAAATAATTGTCGTCGCCTGTCAAATCTGTATCTCCATCACAACCAACTGCATGAAAAACTGGCAGCAAGTTTAGGCAGGCTACAGAGTTTGGCATACCTCTACCTTACAAGTAATATGTTTGAAGGCCCTATACCCAAACAACTTGCAACGAACGACGAAAGTCTTGTACAAGTTGATCTATCAGATAAGCTCTCTATTCAAACCCATGGGGGACAAAGATGAAGGTTTATCGGACACCGTGATGACTCAAAACCTTGCTCTCTTAATCTCCCCTGCAAGCCCATATCCCACCTTGGGCACCAAAACCTGCCTGGCCGCTTCCCTATATTTCCCTATATTTCTACTGTTTGGGTACTATTTTAGCCCTAAAAGCATCCTTTTTCTTCCCTTTCAAGGAATCAATACGCCTCAATCGCTTTAGCTTCTATCTCTCATGCAATTTCCTGAAGTGTTTCTAGAATTTGATGTGGGTTTTGAACTTTTCACCGCAGTGCTTTTGGAATTTGATGTGGGTTTTGAACTTGTCACCATAGACTTCGCGGATGTAGGGTTCCTCTGGTTGTATTATGGCCCTCGCCTCCAGTATATCGAGGGTTTTTCTTTGTTTCCTCTCGATTCGAACCCGTGGCGGGACAATGCTGAAGGCGTGGCTCTCATACAAGTCCTTCACTTCTCTCATACTTGTCCCTCTATTCCAAATTTCTCACTGGAACCACTAAACCATTCTCGGCTGTAGTATGAGGCAAAGAAATAGGTCCTCCCTTCCACCATTAGGGTTATGAAACCATAACCCTTAGTCAAATCAAACCACTTAACCTTCCCTGATCTCTTCCCCTCAGAATCCTTCAAAGAACAACCAACACAGATCTAGTATATAAAGGGTTTTTCTTTGCTGCCTCTCGATTCGAACCCGTGGCGGGACAAATCTGAAGGCGTGGCTCTCATATAGGTCCTTCACTTCTCTCATACTTGTCCCTCTATTCCAACTTTATCACCAAAACCATTGAACCATTCTCGGCTGTAGTATGAGGCAAAGAAATAGGTCCCTGCTGCCACCATTAGCGTTATGAAACCATAACCCTTGGTCAAATCGAACCACTTAACCTTCCCTGATCCCTTCCCCTCAGAGATGGTTCAAATCCTTCAAAGAACAACCAACACAGATCTAAAAACTACTTTTCAAAGTAACAGGGCCAAATGGAAGATTTTCATTGGTTGGAGGAGGTGCCACATGTCTAAATTTTAGTGGCTGGAAGGGCGGTTAGAAAAGCTTCTCATTGGCTGGGGTGAACAATGTATACTCACCCCAAGCCAACAAAGAGAACAAATTTCATCGTAAATATAGAGGATCCACTTCTTTTGTCGTATATATTGCGTAGTGGTTGTAGGGAAGGTGCACGTGAACTTTAAGCATCAATATAATCATTTTTAAAGAAGTGTAGAAATGTCACAAGGAACTAACTTAGGTATTTAGGTATTCAGGAGTAAAAGTAATACTTCTAATCATTTTTATGAATTTAATAAAATTTAAAATATAAACGTGTTTTTATGAATTTAATAAAATTTAAAATATAAATGTGTTTTGAAGGGGTAGGGCAAAATTTTTGTTGTGAGGTAGGTTTGGGAAATGTGCATTTAAGCTTAAAATGGTGTTTGTGAGTAGAAACACTATTATGAACTTTTTTTTCTAAGTGTTTTTGTTGAAGATATTAGTAATTTGCTCATTTGTGCAACAATATCTTAAATGAACAATATTGGACTCTACACAATATCAAATTAGATGGTACTTTATGTTGATGTGCTTGGTTTGATCATGGAATATGAGATTCCTGGCCAACTTGATTGCAAAATTATTGTTAACTAGACAAGGAGTAGAGTTCACTTATTTCTCCTACAAATATTCAAGTATTTTCCTGAGCCAAACAATCTCATTTGTTAATTTTGCAACTACCACATGTTTTGCCTATGTTGTGGAATTTGTTGGGACTGACTATTTGTGTGACCTTTAGGACATGGTTGCTAATTAAAGACTCATGAGATAGCCTAAAGTCAACACTCCATTTTCTTTATCCCCATCAAAGTTTGAATCAGAATATATGATTATGTTGAAGTCATCCACCTAAGAATAGTTGAGTTCAAATTCTCGAGTTCCCTTCAAGTATATCAAAATTCTTTTTATAACAGACCAATGTCCTTCACAAGGTTTTTGCATAAATTTGAATTTTTTTTTTTATATCAAAAAATGAAATATTTGGTTTGGTGTTCATAAGGTAGATAAGACTTCCCACAAATTTCTTGTACTTGGTTGCATCCTCAAATTCATTATTCTTTTAATGTGATCTTCAAATTTTGTTCCATTAAAATAGAAAGAGGGTTACACTCAACCATGTTAAACTTGTTCAATAGTTCTCCAATATGCTTCTCTTGGGAGATGAATGTGTACTTTGGATGTTGAGTTACTTCAATGCGCAAGTAGTAGTGAAGATGTCCCAAACATGTCATCTCAAAACCTTTCTTCAACTCTTTCTTTATGCATGCAATACAACTTTCATTAATCCTTGTCATTAACATATCATCTACATACACTGCAATATATACAACAAATTTTCCAACTTTCTTGACAAACAAGTTACATCAAATTTTCCAACTTTCATACTAGGTTTGTGGTGCTCGTTTCAGGCCATATAAGGATTTGATGAGTTATCATAATTGTTTTTTCTTGTCACATCACAAAAAAACCTTTTGGTTGTGACATGAAGACATTCTGTTTCAAGTCTCCATTCAAGAAAGTCATCTTCACATCCATTTGTTGAAATTTCATCCATTTTCTCCTACCAAGGAAACTTGACTACGAATGGCGGCCCATTTTGTTGTGTGGGTCAAAGTATCCTCATATTCAATTTCAAGTGAATCATTTGATTTATGCTTGTTCTGGTGGACCCACTTGCATCCAATTGGTTTGGGTTTGAATGGAGGGTACACCAACTTGCATGTCCCATTATTGATGAGAGCGTCACAGTCCTCCTACATTTCTTCTTTCCACTGAACATTAGAAGTAACTTCTTCAAAGGAATTTGGGTCAAATTTAGTAGATATATTCAATTCACTATTATATGAAACTTTTGCAACTACCACATACTTTTCCTCTGTTGTGGAATTTGTTAGGATTGACTATTTGTGTGACCTTTAGGAGATGGCTTATAATTAAAGACTCATGAGATAGCATGAAGTCAACACTCCATTGTCTTTATCCCAATCAAAGTTTGAATAAGAATATCTGATTAGGCTGATGTCATCCACCTAATAATAGTTGAGTTCAAAGTCTCGAGTTCCCTTCAAGTATATCAAAATTATTTTTGTAGCAGACCAATGTCCTTCACAAGGTTTTTGCATAAATTTGGAAAGAATTTTATCAAAAAATTAAATAGTTGGTTTGGTGGTCATAAGGTAGATAAGACTTCCCACAAATTTCTTGTACTTGGTTGCATCCTCAAATTCATTCTTCTTTTAATGTGATCTTCAAATTCTGTCCCATTAAAGTAGAAAGAGGGTTACGGTCAACCATGTTAAACTTGTTTAACAATTCTCCAATATGCTTCTTTTGGGAGATGAATATGTACTTTGTATGTTGAGTTACTTCAATGCACAAGTATTTGTGAAGATTTCCCAAACATGTCAACTCAAAACCTTTCTTCAACTCTTTCTTTATGCATGAAATATAACTTTCATTATTCCTTGTCATTAAAATATCATCTACATAAACTACAATATATACAACAAATTTGCCAACCTTCTTGACAAACAAAGTTACATAATCAAGATTAAAGTGATTGAAATTCAATTTTAGAAGACGCTTAATTAAGCTTTCATACTAGGTTTGTGGTGATTGTTTCAGGCCATATGAGGATTTGATTGTCGCATCACAAAAAAACCTTCTGGTTATGACATGAAGACATTCTCTTTCAAGTCTCCAATCAAGAAATTCATCTTCACATCCATTTGTTGAAATTGCATCCATTTTCTGCTACCAAGGAAAATTGAGTATGAATGGTGGCCCATTTTGTTGTGGGGGCCAAATTATCCTAACAATCAATGTCAAGTGAGTCATTTGATTTATGCTTGTTCTTGTAGACCCACTTGCATCCAATTGGTTTGTGTTTGACTGAAGGGTCCACCAACTTCCATGTCCCATTCTTGATGAGAGCATCACACTCCTATATTTATTCTTTCCACTCATCATTAGAAGTAACTTCTTCAAAGGAATTTGGTTCAAATTTAGTATATATATTCAATTCATGAAACATCTATATCATCTAGAAACACTATTATGAACTTTTCTTTCCAAGTTTTTTGTTGAAGATGTTAGTAATTTTCTCATTTGTGTAACAATATCTTAAATGAAAAATATTGGACTCTACACAATATCAAATCAGATGGTACTCTATGTTGATGTGCTTGGTTTGATCATGGAATATGAGATTCATGGCTAACTTGATTGCAAAATTATTGTTAATCAGACAAGGAGTAGAGTTCACTTATTTCTCCTACATATTTTCAAGTATTTTCCCAAGCCAAACAATCTTATTTGTTACTTTTGCAACTACCACATATTTTGCCTATGTTGTGGAATTTGTTGGGAACGACTATTTGTGTGACCTTTAGGAGATGGTTGCTAATTAAAGACTCATGAGATAGCCTGAAGTCAACACTCCATTTTCTTTATCCCCCTCAAAGTTTGAATCAGAATATCTAATTATGCTGAAGTCATCCACCTAAGAATAGTTGAGTTCAAATTCTTGAGTTCCCTTCAAGTATATCAAAATTCTTTTTGTAACATACCAATGTCCTTCACAAGGTTTTTAAATAAATTTGGAAATAATTTTATCAACAAATGAAATATTTTTTTTGGTGGTCATAAGGTAGATAAGACTTCCCACAAATTTCTTGTACTTTGTTGCATCCTCAAATTCATTATTCTTTTAATGTGATCTTCAAATTTTGCTCCATTAAAATAGAAAGAGGGTTACGCTCAGCCATGTTAAAATTTTTCAACAATTCTCCAATATGCTTATTTTGGGAGATGAATGTGTACTTTGGATGTTGAGTTACTTCAATGTGCAAGTAGTAGTGAATATGTCCCAAACATGTCATCTCAAAGCCTTTCTTCAAATCTTTCTTTATGTATGCAATATAACTTTCATTATTCCTTGTCATTAACATATCAACTACATACACTACAATATAAACAACAAATTTTCCAACTTTCTTGAAAAACAAAGTTACATCAAATTTTCCAACTTTCTTGGAAAACAAAGTTACATCAAATTTTCCAACTTTCTTGAAAAACAAAGTTACGTCATCAAGATTAAAGTGCTTAAAATACAATTTTAGAAGATGCCCAATTAACTTTCATACTAGGTTTGTGGTGCTTGTTTCACGCCATATAAGGATTTGACGAGTTAACATACTTTTTGTTCTTATCACATCACAAAAAAACCTTCTAGTTGTGACATGAAGACATTCTCTTTCAAGTCTCCATTCAAGAAAGTCATCTTCACATCCATTTTTAGAAATTTCATCCATTTTTTGCTACCAAGGAAACTTGAGTACGAATGGTGGCCTATTTTTTTGTGGGGTCAAAGCCTCCTCATAATCAATGTCAAGTGAGTCATTTGATTTATACTTGTTCTCGTGGGCCCACTTGCATCCAATTGATTTAGTTTTGAATCGAGGGTCCACCAAATTCCATGTCCCATTCTTGATGAGAGCATCGCAATCCTACATTTCTTGTTTCCACTCATCATTAGAAGTAACTTAATCAAAGGAAGTTGGTTCAAATTTAGTAGATATATTCAATTCACTATTATATGAAACTTTTGCAACTACCAAATATTTTGCCTCTGTTGTGGAATTTTTTGGGATTGACTATTTGTGTAACCTTTAGGAGATGGTTGCTAATTAAAGACTCATGAGATAGCCTGAAGTCAACACCCAATTTTGTTTATCCACGTCAAAGTTTGAATCAAAATATATGATTACACTGAATTCATCCACCTAAGAATAGTATAGTTCAAAGTCTCGAGTTCCCTGCAAGTATATCAAAAGTATTTTTGTAGCAAACCAATGTCCTTCACAAGGTTTTTGCATAAATTTGGAAAGAATTTTATCAACAAATGAAATATTTGGTGTGTTGGTCATAAGGTAGATAAGAATTCCCACAAATTTCTTGTACTTGGTTGCATCCTCAAATTCATTCTTCTTTTAATTTGATCTTCAGATTTTGTTCCATTAAAGTAGAAAGAGGGTTATGCTCAACCATGTTAAACTTGTTTAAAAATTCTCCATTGTGCTTCTTTTTGGAGATGAATATGTACTTTGGATGTTGAGTTACTTCAATGCGCAAGTAGTAGTGACTATGTCCCAAACATGTCAACTCAAAACCTTTCTTCAACTCTTTCTCTATGCATGAAATATAAATTTCATTATTCCTTGTCATTAACCTATCATCTACATAAACTAAAATATATACAACGGATTTTCCAACTTCCTTGACAAACAAAGTTACATCATCAAGATTAAAGTGATTGAAATTCAATTTTAGAAGATGCTCAATTAAGTTTTCATACTAGGTTTTTGGTGATTGTTTTAGACCATATAAGGATTTGATGAGTTTACATACTTTTTGTTCTTGTTGCATCACAAAAAAACCTTCTGGTTATGACATGAAGACATTATCTTTCAAGTCTCCATTCAAGAAATTCATCTTCACATCCATTTTTTGAAATTTCATCCATTTTCTGCTACCAAGGAAAATTGAGTACGAATGGTGGCCCTTTTTGTTGTGGGGACCAAAGTATCCTCATAATCAATGTCAAGTGAGTCATTTGATTTATGCTTGTTCTTGTGGGTTTTACTGAAGGGTCCACCAACATCCATGTCCCATTCTTGATGAGAGCATCACACTCCTATATTTCTTCTTTCCATTCATCATTAGAAGTAACTTCTTCAAAGGAAGTTGGTTAAAATTTAATATATATATATATATATCTAATTCACTATTAGATGAAACATATATATCATCTACATCATTTGAATATGAGTTATCTACATCACCTCCATCTTGTATAGTGGAACCTTTAATTTATGTCTTTATGACCTCATCAAGATGAACACTTTCAAGTGTTTTGATGAGTTGCTTGGGTGGACCTTTCTGAGATGGTATAGGTTGATCCACTAATTGAGATTGTGTTTCTCCACTAATTGAGATGGTGTTGCATTTCCATCAAGGTTCCACTTTTCAATCCTTTCAGCCACATCATCCAATGGATCTTCTTGATATTTTAAAGTGGTTGAAACTTCATGAGGGCAAGATGGTGCTTCAAAAGAAAATTCTAGATATTTATACAATATAATGGTTCCCTCTTCAAGATGTGGAATATCATCATCAAATTCATGATATGTCTTTACACGAGTGAATATATCTAGACAATCAAGCTGCTACTCAACAAATTTTCCATTCATGGAAAATTCAATAAAATACATCTTTGGAAAGAATAATCTTCTTATTTACCTCATCATAAATACAATATGCCTTGGTGGTATTTGAATACCCCAAGAATATGTATTTCTGACTTTTGCATAAAGATTGTTTTTTTCTTCCTTAGAAATTAAGGCATAATAGCCAGAACAAAATGCCTTGAGATAGAAAAAAGGGCCTTGAGTTGCCTCACCAAAGGAATACTACCATACCACATTTCATAAGGAGTCATATTTTTAAGAGCATGAGATAAACACTCATTTTTCACGTATATTTCACATAGAAATGCATAAATGCAAAACATCAACTTTACATTTAAAAAAACATCATGCACAAACCATATTTAAGATAATATTTTTCATTCTTTAAACTACACCATTATGTTGAGCATTGCAAGGAAATTTGGTTTTATGTTGAATCCCATGTTGGTGAAGATATTTTTCAAATTCATTAGATTTATATTCCCATTTTTTATGTGTGTAAAGAGAGCCAATATGTCATTGTGCTTCATTTTGAATCCATACATGAAAATGTTTAAATGTTTCAAAAGCCTAAGATTTATCTTTCAACAAGTACACCGAACACATCCTGGTATAATCACTAAAAAATACATGATATATTTATTTCCATTGGTAGGTGGAACATGCATGGGCCACATAAATAAAAATGTATTCATGTTTTCTACATGATTTGGAAATTGAATCATGGAACAATTGTTTGTTATGTTTTCCAAGGATACACACACCATATTTATTCAATTTCCTAGGAATAGTAGGAAAACTAGAAACACCATTCTTTGTCGAAAAACGAGGGCTATCATAATTACTATGTCTAAATTTACCATGCCATAGAGAGGTATGCATAATTTTGTGCATGAGTATATGTTTCTTTCAAATTTAGTAGTGTTTCATCCTCTACTCTAGTCATAACAACCGGGTTATAATAAGCCTTCCTTATTTCAAAATTTCCATAAAAATTAGAAATGGAGTGGCCTTGTTGTCAAATTTACACTAGTGACAACAAGTTCCTTCATATATTTGGAATATAGAGCACATAATGCAGAAGAAAATATGGGAATATAGGAAACTTAACCCCAATGGTGCCAATTCCCAAAGGTTTGATACTTGATTTATCTACAAAATTCATGATCTTTGAAATATTTAAAGAAGTTGTCCGTGGGGTCTTGGTTAAATGGTGATGAGGCGGGCTGTTATAGTACTCATCACAGGTTCAATTCCCTTCCCCGATCAGGGTGATTTATTTGGACATGTTGATGAAGATGGAGTTAAAAAAAGAAAAAAAAGAAGAAGAGAAAAATGAAAGGTACTACCAAGCTTACAAAAAAAATAAATATTCAAAGAAGTATCTTTGGAAGGTCACGTGGCATGTTGCATCTATGTAAAATAACTATACATCTCTTTAAGAAGCAAATTAAGTATGAAATAACCTTCAATTACTCTAATATTACAATGGGAAACAATGTAATGGGAAGATTTAGGTACTTTAACTTTCGTTGGATCTAGTGCTTTATCTTTGTATTATTTCTGATCTTGTTTGTCTTTGATTTTCTTCGAGGGGATTCTACATGTCATTGCATGGTGTCCATTTTTTCCATATTGAATACTATTAAGATCATGTCTCTCTCCTTAATTGTGTCTACCCCCTTGCCTCTAGAATTCTTTCTTCCATCTCCTCTTTTATTGCCATTTCCTCTAGAAGAATAATTTGATTGATTCTTCCCTTTATGAGCAAGGAACATGGTCTCTCCAGTGGGCTAAGATATTGTTTTCTTATTTCCAAATTCTTTCTCACATTTCACATCTTTCTATACCAAAGAGTCAAATGTGATAGACTTCAGTTGGTCACTAGCTTGCAAGGATTCAAGGAAGTGAAATATGTAGTGCAAAGTGCATTGATGAAGGATAAAAAAGGAAGGAATATATTAACTCCAATTGAATCTATTTCATGCATGATGGCATTGATCTCAGAGGATAAATCCATGGGATCATCATCCTTCAACTCTAGGTTGAGGAGCTTCACCACTAAGTTCCAATTCATAATGTAAGTCATACAAGTCCTTACCTTTTTTAAAGCACCATAACTATTTGTAATGGAAACCATATAACAAATCACCTCTTCACTTATTGTCACAAAAATCAACACATATTCTTTCTTGTCTTTTTTCTTCCATGTGGCTAGTTATTTCTCCGATGTAGGCTAGTTAGGTTCACTTTCCTCCTGTCCCTTTCTAGTGATATCTTCTCCTTCACATATGCCATCCCACAAATAATTGAATACGAGTGTGTATTTGATCTTTCGAGGTCACTCTTATTAGTTCTACTTTCCATTCAACACCACACCAACAATGGAAATGAGAGAATTCATCTTTAAACAAAGCTTTGAACTATTAGGATGAAAAATGGATAAGAAAAAATACACTACAATAATACTAATCTCTGGTGAGTGTTAACTAGTAGGAAAATAGAGAATCAACAAGTGGGTGAAAATTCCTTCAAACATCTTATGTACTATTCAATTTTAATGCTACTCATATTCTAATAAACAAATGTAAAAATAATTCAAGAAGTTAAGTGCATATTGGAGTCTCTCCTTTACTCAAATTTTTTCCTATCATTGCCTATCTTGGATGAAAAATCATTGTAGCATGCTACGATTATGAGCTCAATGTAATTCAGATTGGGTTCAAAAGAGAATAATTACCAAGAAAAATTCAAGGAAACAAGAGATGTCTAGGTCCAATTTTCGACCTTCGTGGGATTTCTGTGAGGAAGATTTGGTCCATAAATTGTCATGGATATTCCACTAGACAATTTGTCACAACAAATCTAATAAATCTATACGTAAAAATTTGAAAATATACACTATTAGGGTCTATTCCTCTTTAGATTTATGGATTTGTAGATTATTGTTTATTTAATATGCATGAAAATTAAAATTTATCCAGAAAATAGAGAACAAAAAAATAAAAAATCACGAAGCCACATTTGACACAAGATTTTACCTAAGAAAATATTTTGGGAAAAAACCTAGCTGGAAGGTGAGACCACTCTTCTCTCTTTCTTTAAATAGAAAATAGCTATGAGTACAAAGAAGTAAGGGCTATGGCCCATGGGATACTACAGTGCACAATTCCTCTCTATGTGTTATCTCCCTATCCCTCTCAGATACTCTTCTCATCTGTGGAACTAATGCACTAAAAAATAATGGAAACCCTTTTCCTCCTAGTGGCTTGGTTATAACACAAACCGATAGCCTACTAATGGTTATGTTTGACTACCTCAACTCTTAATCAGAGTTACAATATAAACTCTTTTAGTCTTCTTCGTCATGATCATTTGGAAAACCCCTTTTCCTTGACTAATGGGGGTTGATATGACATCCTCTTGAATTATGGTGGACAAAATAGGAAGGTCAACTTCTGAGTGACATAACTTTTTCATAAAGACTCCGATTGAGGAAATTCTTGTGCTATTGGAAATGCCATTGTGTGTAGAATAGGAAAAAATTTGTAGTGTTAAGTTAATCATTTTTTAACCACAAAAGTATCATTTGATGACTCAAAATTCTCTCGGAGGGTTTGATGACTCAAAATGTGCCTCTCTATATGCATCATGGGTGAATGGCTCCATGTGCATCAAAGTTGTTATCGTGGATGTGGGTGGCCTTGAAAGTGTGATGGCCAACTTGTTTGTGCTTCCCTTCTTGTACTTGATCACTAAATGAAAATGTTGTAGAAACCCCATCTACTTGTAATGCCTCGTCTATTATAGCTTATTCTAGTCCTGTAGATACTATAGTGGCCAGTGATTTGTGTGGATTATTATATCCTTTCCCATTATATATTACTTACAATTCTTTATAGATTTCATTAGGGCATAAAGCTCTTAGTCGCAAGTGATCAGAATCTAGATCAGGGCCAAAAATTAGCTTTAAAATGAAAGTGCTCAAACTTGCACCAAACTAGATTCAAAGCGACCGGACCGTCGTAAGGAATCCAACGCAACTCGTTTCGTTGAAAATCGTGTTCGGATAAAGGAGTTATGGTCTGCTGATCGCCGTTCATAACATGAAAATTTAAATTTTTTTTATGGCAGAACAGGTACAACTGATGACATGGCAGTTCAGTCAGCATGCAGAGAATCTTTTTAAGTTTTTATCCCAATGGGATTGTGACAAGTGTCACAATTAGATTCGCCAATTTGATTTGTGAAGGTAAAAATTGTCCAATGTCCTCTAAAGTTAAATGTGGGTTTATGATTATTATGTGTTGGAAATTATTATTTTTTAAATATATTAAAGTTGGATTAATATTATATAAAAATTAATATTTTATATGGTTTTTAAATAATTATATATTATATTAATTTATTTATATATAAAAATATTAAATTTACACTTTATATATATTATTAAACATTTAAAATCCACACATTTTATTAAAACCCAAAAACGCCAAAGTTTTAATTTTAAAACCACATGGTGGCATATACGTTGGTGGAGCATTTTAATTAAGGGTTATACAAACCTTGAATTTTAAAACCACATGGTGGCACATATGTTGGTGGAGCATTTTAATTAAGGGTTATACAAACCAACGAAGCACAAATATTACATGGTCCATTTATTAAAGTTTTTTATGATGACATGCATTGTAATTATTCAACGCATATGATAGCGTATGGTCAAAGGTCGGAGCACATTTAAAGGATGGCGTATTAAAGTTTAAGTTATAAAAACCCGCTGCAAAACCACATGGTGGCATATCCGTTGATGGAGCATTTTAATTAAGGGATATACACACCAACAGAGCGCAAACATTACATGGTCCATTATTAAAGTTTTTTATGATGACATGTATTGCAATTATTCAGTGCATATGATGGCATATGATCAAAGGTCGGAGCACATTTAAAGGATGGTGTATTAAATTTTAAGTTATGGCATATAAAAACCCGCTGCAAAATGGTGTAGGGAGGGTTGAGGTCTGGATTGGACCCCTTGACCTTCTCTCCAACACTGCCCACCGTCATTGTTGGGCCATGAGCTCGAATTTTGAAATATTATGTAGTGAAACGATACTTAATGGCGTAGGTTCTCCCAACAACGGAAGGAGGATTCCAGCCTGCGGGCCAACCCTCCTTCATAAGACCAAGTGTTGTCAACGTGCAGAGGGCTTTGAATTTAAGAGCGCGATTAGCGCTAACAGCGGGATTAACAAACACTAAAACATGCTTATCATTTAATTAATGACATAGTTAAGTTGGTGGCATATTTAGCGGAGCACCAATTTTGGTGGATAGCTCTAGATTTAGTCGGAGTTAACTCCAGTTTTCGAGATTTGGAGGAGAAATTGGGGGAAACTTTAATGAGGCCTATCTTGGTCAATTTTCAACCAATTTTTGCTCAAGGATAATCATTCTTATCATATTGGCATGCTAATAATCCATTGGAACAACTTGCAAAGGAAATGGAGCTCATCTACATGTGTTTTTGGCAAGTTGAAGGATTTTGAAGCCAAGGGCCACCAGGAGGGAAGGCTATACTCATATCAGCTGAAGGTCATTTTCAGTGAGTGAATAGTCCAATTTTGATGTATTTAATGCTCTGAACACAATGGTATATTTTACAGAGGTGTTGGATCACATCTAAAGTTGATTTTGTCACTTTGGAGATTAAACAAGCCCATGGCCACCGGGATTGGAGGTCAAGCCTAGAGGAGCTGGTAACCAAATTCAGAGATTGGATAGTCATTTTTGGGGTTTTCATGTCTTCTGAAGCCAATGGAACAATAAGAAAATAAATTGGAGTATCACATATGCTTTTAATAAAACTTTTGAATAATAATCCCGAGAGGGCCTAGCTAGTTAAAGTAGGTACATGGATATGTAGCCCAGGAGAGGTGAACTCCATCATCATCCATTGTGTTATGTGATTTCTGTGAGTTATTTTACTGCATTTCGTTTGCTATTCATGAGTTTTTAATTGTTCATGAGTTTTTAATTGTTAATTAACTCATAATTTGATCATTAAAGACACATGAAACTTGACACTTTACCCCCTTCACAAATGGTTAAATGAGACGATCCTTAAACACATTTTAACACTGATGAGGGAGCTTGCATAGAAATAACAAGCTTTCCCATATTCAAATCAGTAGGTAGGGTATTTAAGAACTTCCCCATGAAATATTTCAGAATGGTAGCATACAAACCTTCCTCCTTGCGACATGACCACTCCCATAACATACCCACTTACATTTGTCTCTACTTTGAAGGGTTGTTGCAAGTTTTTTAATGCCAAAGCTGGTGATTGAGTGGTCTTCTTCTTTAACTCCTCAAAGGTCCTCTGCTGACCCTTTCCCCAACGAAAACTCTTTCCACTTATTGTTATCGTGTGGAGTGGTGTTTCAACCACTGAAAACGAGGCTATGAATTTCCTTTGGTATTGTGTCGCCCAGACAAAACTCCTAAACTCATAAACATTAGTATGCACCGACAATTTCATGATGGCCTCCATATTGGTAGGATCTATCTTCAACTCTCCTCCACCTATCACATACCCCAGATACACCAATTATTGTTATTCAAACTCACACTTCTTGATATTTGCTAGCAGTTGGTGCTTTTTTAATGTCCCTAGCACCATTGTCAAATGTGCTCCTCCCAGGTAGGATTGTATACCAGTATATCATCCAATTAGATAATAACAAATGAATCTAGAAAAGGTACAATATGTCATTCGTTAACCTCATAAATGTAGTTGGTGCATTGCATAGGACAAATGGTGTGACTAAACACTCATACAAACCTTTCTTGGCTTTGAAGGTGCTCTTTGAGGTATCTTCTTCTCTGACTTGAACCTAGTGATATCTAGACTTTAAGTCTAGCTTGGGGAAGTATTTCGCCTACTACAACTGATCCAACATATCATCTATCCCGATCATGGGTACTTGTTATTGAGCATGATTTTTTTCAACGCTCTGTAATTTATACACATCTACCAAGTCCCATCCTTTTTTGGTGTTATGATAATGGGTGACCCGCATGGTGATGTACTCGGTTGATTGATGCCCTCTTACATTGATTACTGCAACTATTTATTCACCTCACTTTCTTCTATAACAGACTACTTATAAATCCCAATGTTTGGTAATGGGGAGTATAGAAATATCTGGATCTCATGCTCTAGTTCCCTCTTGCGTGGTGTCCCTTTAGGCTCTTAGAACACATCCCTATGTTCCTAAGAAACTCTTCTAGTTTTTGTTTCTTTTTATTAGTACACCCCTCAAGGGATTTTTTCCCTTTTACTAGCTCTTCTATAGAGAAAGTTTCTCTTAAAAATAATAAAGCAAACTTCTTGTTAGCAATGGCCAGTTTCTTGGCTTGGCTGGCACATACCAATGAAATTTTTGACTTTCCTTTATGTGCATTGATGGTGAACGATTTTCCATCCTTGACGAGCCAATACTAGTTGGTTCTTAACATGAATATTGCATCCCACATATACATGTAGGGCCAAACACCACCCGACATACATCAAGGGGAAATAAATCTAGTTCTACTTCATCAATAAAATAAACATTAATAAAAAACCTTATTTTTCATGTTTTATTACCTTCAACTTTTCATCCTTATTTACCCATCCCAATGGATATGGGCTTGGACTACTTATAAATCCCAATTTGTTGACTAGATTTTCTGCAATGAAATTTTCATGTGATCCCAAGTCAAAAAGAGCATCAATCTTTTTCTTCTTGACCTATATCTTTGTGTGGAATAGTTTGGTCATTTCTTTATTTTCATACCACTGAAGGCTACACAAATTCACCTCCTTCTGCACTAACGTACATAGGATATTCTCATCCACGTCTGAGTTACTTTCAACTTGGTTGCTTGAATTAGTGGCCATGAGATTTTTCTTCTTATTGTCTTTCTTTTTGTTCTTCTGATTAAGATCTTAATGCAATTTTCGATGCTTCTTCTCTATATGGTTATCAATGTTGTAGTGGTTGTTGGGATATTTGCACTGGTGTGTTGTGGATATCATATTTTTATCTTCCCCTCTTTCCACTTCTTCTTCCCCTCCTTAGAAGCATCTTGTTGCTCCTCCTACTTTAATCCACTTTATTTCTCTTTCTTCAGGCCAAGTTCTACAGGTATTGTGCCTGCACACAAGACTTATCAACCAATGTGGGCTTGAACAATACCACTTGCTTACACATATGGTTTTTATATCCCCTATATACTTGAGTAGTACATTTTTATTCTTTTTGGAGATATTGATCATTATGGCCATCTTTCTAAATTTTGTTGTGTACTCATGTACACTCTGCCCTTGCTTCTACCAAAAGTATTGCGACCAGATCCATTGGCCCTCTACATAACTGAAAGGGTAAAATTTTGAATTTATGAGTGTTTTAAAGTCATCCCACATAGTCACTAGAGGATATTACTGCAACCTCAAAGTCTTTGTGTGGATTTACCACTACGTCAAGGCATGGCCCTCTAATTTCAACCACGCAAATGAAATATTTTGTTCTTCCTCTATATGATGAACAATGAAATACACATAATTATTGAAACCAATGATTTATATTCAGAGCATCAATATCACCTTAGTATAATGTTATATCTAAATTCACCTTTATTCTGAATAGGGACTATGAATGGTTCACGACACTTGAATTGGTTTAATCTCTTTCTAGTCCTTTCTTCAGCTCATTCTCTATTTCTTCTTGACCTCCTCATCTCCCCTCTAATTGATATTCTACATCAGAAACTCCCATATTCTCTAAATATCCCAATATTATTGCTTAAGTACAACATCAATAGATTCACATTACAACTTATATATACAACTTGTGCTTCCATTCACAAAAACCTCTCCTCTACAGGATCACAAGGGCCATTCATAGATTCGTTGACCATGAACGAGGTTTTCTAAATTTTGGCTTAGATGATCTAGATTCCCCATAAATGTCCATAATATACCTAAATAAACTTGATTTGATACCAATATTAATTGTAAGCTGCCATGGATATTCCACTGGATAGTTTGTTACAACAGATTTGATAAATATATACTTAAAATTTTAAAAATATGCACTATTAGGGTTTATTCCCCTTTAGATTTATGGATGATCTATCGATTACTATTTATTGCGTATTCATGTAAATTGAAAATTATGCTGAAAATAGAAAAAAAAACTCATGAAACCACATTTGACACAATATATATCCTGCGAAACCCTTTCAGGAGAAAACCTAGATGGAAGGTGAGGTTGCTTTGCTCTCTTTCTTTGAATATAAAACAATTATGAGTACAAATAAGTAAGGCTTGTGGCCCATCGAGTACTATAGTAACAAAATCCTCTTTATTTCTCTCTCTCTATCCCTATTAGCTACTATGATCTTCTATGGAACACATACATTAAAAAAAAATGGAACCCCTTTTCCTCCCAGTGGCCTAGTTAGAACACAACTAGATGGCCTACTAGTGGTTAGGTTTGACTAATTCAGCTCTTAACTAGAGTTAAAATATGGAATATTCTAGAATTTTATTCATCATGATCATGCGGCTAGTCCTTGTTCCTTGAATAATAGGCGTTGACGTGTCATCCTCTCAAATTTGGTGGACAAAACAAAAAGGTCAATTTTCAAGTGGCATAACTTTTGCATATAGACTTCGATTGAGGTGATTCTTGCATCATTGGAAAAGTATCTATGTGTAGAATAGGAAAAAAAAGGTGAAAAATTAAAGCAACAAAGTTTTACCCTGTAAAAACATCATTTGATACCTTACAATTCTTTTGGAAGGTTTCAGACCCCAATTTTCCAAATTGGGTCCTGCCGGTAAAACTGGTCTTGTGAGTTGATTCCTCCACTTTTTCAACTTTAAAAGCATTGATATGGATGAAAAATAATATAATGATCCAATCCAGATCATGAGTTTCCACCTGAAGTGGTTATAGCCATAGTTGGGGCTAAGGTTTGAGCCATTGTTGAGATTAAAAAACAGGTTATTGTTGTAGTAGTTTTTGATGAGCTTCAAGAACTTGGTAAACCATTCTTCTTCATAGAACTTAAAATGTAATCAAGAAGCTCAATTCTTGATACTAATTTTACGAGGGTTTATATAGGTATGTAGTATGGTTGGAAATACCTTTGAGAATGGGAGTGCCTACAACTAGAAATAACTCTAAAACTTGGGTTAATTATGATCTCTCTTGGTAACTAAAAGAATGGGCACAATGAAAACCGAGGGACTAGCGAGGAACTAACAGAGATAATGGGCACAAATGGTGGTACAAACATAGCTAGGGCATACAAATTATGAGGTGTGAGGAAATCATATGCATGGAGTTGTTCAAGTAGAGGAGGAAACACAAAATCATGAAGAAGAGCCAAGAAAGGAGAATAGGGTTTCTATGATAGGAGAATAGTGTAGAGAAATGAGTGTGAATGAGAAGAAATGGATAGGGATTTTGTAGAGAGAAGGTTGGGTGGGATTAAAATGGTAGAGAGGTATATTTTATGGGTATAGAAACCAAGAATCAATTTTGAGTGGGAATGGAGTTAGGATTTCTCTGATACCATGTAAACTTGAGGAATAAATCCGTTCGACTGAATAATTTCATTAACTCAAAGCTACATATATGCAAATGAGTTGGCTATTCGCTTCATCTTCTATGAGGAACTATTGGTCCTCCTCGTGAGTCCTCTACCTTCGTATTATGTATAATAATTAAATAATCTCAAAAGATTATGTGTCTAACATATTAACTAAAAGTAGAAGATAATACAATTTTTTTATTTAATTTAAGAATAAAACCTTCAAATAAAATCTACATTCAGATAAGAAAACAATACGCAATAATGTTTTATTGTGAGTAATTTTGACTAAGCTAATGAAATATAAATCATTACAACAATGATATATAAGCAAAGTACAAAAATGTCGACAAAATTTAATGATAAATGTTGTAACATATAGTGTAAAGCTTTAAACAATTGTTATGCCATTTCCATATCATTAAGTTTAGATACACATTTATACATTATATAATTAGATAAACAAATAAAAGCAAATTATGAAATTCAATTACAAATTTGTCTTACACTCAATTAAAAACACAAACACTACAATACCCAACATTATCCCAATAACCTACAAAGTTGAATTTTAATCACTAAATCATATGCTCATATCTTAATAACAATATTACAATATTATACCATGATTCTAAGCATATAAAAAATGATCATTAATAGAGGAATCAAATTGCAAGAAAGTTTCATATAATACCCAAAAAAATATAGACACCCTAATGAGCATATAATATAATACAACTTGAATGAGTCTAATGGTTAAGAACATGTGCTGCCTTGTAAGAACTTATATTAGGTTCAAATCTAGAGAGGGTAAAGTGTGTACACCTTTGTAGACTTTGGTCCCTTGTCCCACAAGCAAAGGGGTCTCATACACCAATTCAGGATGGTCTCTGTGTGGCTTCTTCACACCCTTGGTTGTGTAGGTATATTTACGGGCACATAACCATTAGCCTTAGTTGCATGTTGCTTCTTGGAAGCCTTTCATCCAATATAATTTTCCATGATCTTTTTGGTATGATCCACAAAGCCAAACTAAACCATTAAATAAGAGTTCCAAAAAATATTTTTTGTTGCAAACACATATTATAGATAAATTCAACCCACAAAGCATAAATACTCAAAAGAGAGAGAACCTGAGAAAACCCATTACAAATAAACACTAGCACAACCACATTAGAAAATGTGGTTGATATAGGTAGATCAACATCATTTTCCATTTGTTTTATAAACCTATGCATCCACATGATACCATTTGTTATATGATATTTTGCAATGGTATTTTCATAATTATATTAGGTAAATGTGTATAGGTAAACATAGATTTATAGACGCAATGTAGTTAAAATTTTATATTCCATTTGTTGATGTAAAGGAGATGACAAGAATATGATGAGATCTTTCATTTATGACCATAAGATAGATATTTAAATTAAAAGAAAAATGAATCTATAAAAAATTAATAGAGGGGACACTTATCAATTTAAAAATTAATCTATGAAAAATTAATAAAGGGGACATAATTATTAGCTAATATATCATAACCATTATTGAATGCCTAGGGTTAGTAAACAAATTGTGCTTTGTCAAGAAATTGTGTTGAGAAATTGTTACCATCATTATAAATTTGAGCATAAAACTGGTTTTCTTGAGTTGATTAACTATGGATCTTAGTTGTGAATTAAAAAGTGCAATGAATAATTGTAATTGTGCACTATACAACCCATTCACCATTTTGGGATCTCATTGTCCTCTCTATAGTAGAGAAATGAAAAGAACAACGAACAACACAATCATCTTGTAGGTTTCCAACTCTTAAAATATTTGCAAATTCATCAATTACTTTTTCAGGAAACATAATAGTAAAATTCCAAAATGAGAATGCAAGTGAAGAATAAAGTCTAAATATGTACGTTATAAGAGGGAGAATATCTCATTGTTATACTGAATCTAAATCTTCTATTTTTTTTGGGGTTGGGGGAATTGAAAATGATTCCATTTCTAAGAGCATTTTGTTATTACAAAGTTAATTAGTAACTAAGTGTTGAAATGAAAGGTGATTAAGCATATAGTGACAAGGAGAACAATTTACTAACTAAAGTATATGTAAAATTAGAGGTTTTAATTAGATAAGAATAGTGCCGAAGATGTTAAGAGACTCCTTGCCCGTCTTAAGAATCCAAAAAAAGGAGAAAATAGTCTAGAGTTAGAATGCTTAAGCCCAGGAGTAAAATCTAAACATGAACGAGTAGTCCACAACAAATCACAATTATACAAGTGTATCTCCATAGTCACAAACATCTCCAATTGTAGATTCAAAATAAAACTCACAATGGCAACACACCTTCTCTACTCTCCATGAGCTACAACTCCCCCATTGAACAACTTGGTATCTCCATAGTCACATACATCTTGCACATAATAATTATAGTTCATTAATATCTATTTTAATATGAATCCTGGAAAGAAAACATGAAAATGAATTAACAAAACAAAATTATAATAAAGAAATATAAGCTAACTCAAAATATTAAAACACCTACATATTTAGTATCAAGTGAGTATGTTATAACTTGTGCTTAACCAATTTAATATAAAAAATAGAGTATATTTCAATTAAATGATCATATACTCCGATATAACTAAGACTTACCAAGTAATGATTCACAAGATATTGAACATGGAAATTTACAATTTTACAATAAAAAATTTAAATGCATAAGTACTTATAAAAAATAAAAATTCTTTATTATTAATTATGAAAAAATCATTATTTAAATTACTTATTATCTTATAAATCTATCGATCATTATTAAAATTACTTATTATCTTATAAATCTATCTCTTATTTTAGAGAAAAATCAAAACTCATGCGATCAAAATATTAAAATTTTATATTAAAAATATGTTTATTCTAATAAATATATACATATATATATATATATAGCGTGTATATATATTTATCAAATAGAAACGGGTATCCATATATTATCAAGAAACGAAGTGAACTTAACAGAGAATCCGTAAGAGAACCAACAACGACGCAACAAGAATTCTAAAACCCCAGCAACAACAACCCAACCCACGACCAATTATTATCGACTATGCTGCGCAGACAATTCTTAACAAATAGGAATCCATATATAAAATACGGAAAAGTTAAATAGAAAAGAATGCAATTCTCGTTTTGTACGTAATGTGGCTGTAGTTTAGTGGTGAGAATTCCACGTTGTGGCCGTGGAGACCTGGGCTCGAATCCCAGCAGCCACAATTTTTCACTGTAGCGGTAACGAAAATACAAAGTTTCAAAAACTAATGTATATACGCCGAATTATTTGCAAAAGAGCTCTACAGAAACATTGGAAGAATGTATATCCGCCGATTTTGGATGGCCTTGTTTGTTTACTTTTACTTCATTATGGATTTTTTGTAAAACTTAATTTGCGACTATGAATAAATATTTTGTAGCTCTTATATATTTTAAACATTTTGATTGTTTTGCTAAATGGTATTTAAATTATTTGTTAAATAAGTGTCTACGATTCAATATTTAGTATGGTGAAGTTTCTAACTTTCCCTTTACATGAAATGTTGGTGTTTTTAAGAATAGTTTTCAAACTGATAAACAAAAGCTAAATGAAACGAACTTGGTTCTTTAACTCATGTTATGGAAAAGATGATTTGTTTTAGTGTTGGTATTTCTAAAACTAAATGAAACTGTGTACATTTAGGAGTGACATCAAATTATTTGACAAACAATGTAATAAACTAGTTTCTCTACCACCCATTTTAAGTGCCAAAGTCTCCACCATCGAATAAAACACTAGAATGTTTTAGAGACCACCCATTTCAAGTGCCAAAGTCCCCACCATTGAATAAAACACTATAATGTCTTGGAGAAATCTATCTAAGACCCTTCCTTCCCTAGCTTTTGAAGCAATTTCTTAGGCTCCTCCAACTTTGCTATAAAAAAATAATGATGGATGGACAATATTTATTAAAAGAGGGAAGTCACCTTAGTTCTGGAAAACCAACTAATTTCTTAGTCCGAAAGGGGTTATTCAACTTTGAAGCCTAGTCCAAGTTTGACTCGAAAGAAGCCTTCTAGCTCTATAATGGACATGGACCCTCCTCATAGCTTCCAAACCATTGCTTAGTGAGGGATGGGGTTCATTAAACTAAATATCCACCACCAAGGTTGGATGCTTCACATCCAATGGGTAATAGTGACCTCTTTAAGTGGCCAAGAAACACATTTTTGAGCAACTATTTCCCACCTTGATTGCCAATGTTGAAGTATTCAAATCCCTTTGGCACCTCATTAAGGTGAGAAGGTAAGGAGACAATAGGTTTTCGTGTTGAAGGTTCCCAATGAAGGTAGTATCATGGAATATATAATGGCTCGTTGATCCTTGTTGCAAATTCATCATTTGAAGAGTAAATAATGTTTTTATTTAACTTGATTTTTTTTGTTTGCAAAAAGCAAAAAAATTCAGTTTATGCTTTAGTCAATAATTTAGGTAATATGGCTAGATGCTATTATGTTATTTTATAGTTACCCATGTTTAAGTAAAGGTAGAGTCATAACCCTATTTCATCAAGGTGGGAAAATTCTTTTATCCAACATAAATTTGACCCATAAAATTGCATTCTCTAGGTCATGCTTGAGTTTAAACGCCTCTTGGCCAATATTTATGATATGAATGATGTTGGTGAAAGGGTGACCCTAGGAGTTTAAGAAATAACTTGAAAAAGAAAAACCCAATTCAAGTTCCATGAACCATTCATAACCCTTGCCCAAGATGGAAGTACAAGTTTACATCAAGCCATATTAAGGTGAGATTGACGCTTTGAAGTTAAATCACCTGCTGCAGTAGTTAGACATTTATTTTAGCATTCATCACATGGAGGAAAAACATAAAACTTCTTTCATCCATTTGAAACTAGAGGGCCATGCCTTGACTGGTTGGGAAATCAACATGGAATCCTTGAGGCTAGAGGGGGATCCCATTGTAACTAAGTGGGAGGATATCAAAACTCTCATAGAGTCCCAATTCTACCCTATCAAGTATGTAGAGGACTAGTGGATCTGGTGACATTACTTTAGGAAAAAATAGGGGTAGAGTGTACAAGATTACACTACAAAATATAGAAAGGTGACAATAATATTGGACATCTCTCCCAATACCCCATAGGTATTACTTAAATATTTGGGGGTATACACAACCATCTATGAAAATAAGTGATGTTCAAACTTAGTTGGTGGATTAAGCTTGTGTATAGGTACAATATATAGAAAGATATGCTAGAAGAAATGGCATCAAGTGGTTCAAAGAACAAGGAACACCTGGAAGCTTCCAAATAAGGGAAGAAGAAATGGAAAGGGGGGAAGTACAACATGGAAACAACCATAACGGACTAGTGTAAAGATCCCCAAAACTATTTCAACCATTATAACATTGATGGTCACATAGAGTAGAAGTATTGGAAATTACATCGAGAACTCAACCTAAAGAGTTGGAAGAAAGATGCAAAGTAGAAAAATATTATTGCCACATATTCAACTAACGAGGTGGAAATAAACTTGGAAATGGATGAGAAGATCGTCTACACATCATTGTAGAAGGGGTTGAACTTGATTAGCCTTTAATAAGAGGAAGAGAAGGAAATGAACAAAATCTTCCATATAATGATACAGGTTAAGAAGACAAAAATTGATGCTTTATTTGACTTAGGATCAATGTGAATATCATTATAGCTGAGCTAATCAACAAATTGGGATTGGAGGTTCAACATCATCCCAACCCATATCCATTGGATGGGTAAATACGGATGTATAAATCAAGTGAACCAAATAGTTTAAAATCATATTTGCTATCACCGCTGCTTTTATTGATGACGTAGAACTGGATGTAAATACGCTTGATGTATGTGGAGTTGTGTTTGGGAGTCCATATATGTACATGTAGCATAAAATATTTATGCTGAGAGCCAACCATACTGCCTCATCAAGGATAGGAAATCCTTCACCATAACACACATAAGGGAAAGTCTAAATGTTTTGTTGGTAGGTGCCAAACAAGCCAAGAAACTGATTATTTCTATAAATAAGTATATTTTACTACTTTTAAGAGTAAAATAGTTTATAGAAGAGTTTGTGAGAACAAAGGAATACTTGGAGGGATGTACTAAGGAAAAAAGATAACAATTGGAATAGTTGTTATAGGCATACATGGAAGTCCACCTCTCAAGAGGAAAGTGGAGCATGAGATCTAACAATTGCTAAACTCTCCATTTCCAAACATTGGGCTATACATGTATTTCATAATAAAATCAAACAATGTGAATACAATTTTGTAGCAATTGTTGGAGAAAGGTGTTATTTGACCAAGTACATCACCATGTGGATCACCATCATAATTGTGCCTAAGGATGTGACTTGGTGAATGTGTATTGATTGCATGGCACTAAACAAAATAATGCTCAAGAATAGGTACCCCATACCAAGATAGATGATTTGCTAAATATTTGCAACAAGAAAAGTATTTCACCAAGATGGACTTAAAATCAAGGTATCACCACGATCAATTCAGAGAAGAAGATACATGGAAATCTTACTTCAAAACTAGCCACGGTTTGTATGAGTGGTCAGTCATGCCATTTGACCAGTACAATGCATCGACTACATTCATGAGATTAATGAATGATAAAGTTCACCCATATTTAGATCCATTTTTTATTATGAATTTGGATGATATACTTGTATACAATGTTACCTGGAGAAGCACATATTTCATTTAATGTAGATGTTAGAGACATTGAAGAAGCACCAACTGATGGAAATTTTCAAGAAATATGAGTTTGCACATCATTCTTTGGTGTATTTAGGATATGTGATTGGTGGAGGAGAGCTAAAGATAAATCCTATGAAAACATAGTACCTGAGGAAATTCATAGCCTAATTTTCAATAGTAGAAGCACCATTCCACACCATAAAAATGAGTGGCAAGAGTTTCTAGTGAGGAAAGGGTCAGTAGAAGGCCTTTGGGGAGTTAAAGAACAAAATTATTCAAGCACCATTTCTTGCATTACCAAACCTGTAGTAGCCATTTGAAGTAGAGATGGATGTGACTGAGTATGCTATGGGAGCGATGTTTTTGCAAGGAGGAAGGCCTGTATGCTACCATTCTTAAGTATTTTATGGTGAGGTTCTCAACTACCCTACAAATGACAAGGAGCTCTATGCCCTGTTACAAGCTCTTAAAAAGTGGAAACACTATCTAATTGGACATGAAACAATAATCCACATAAATTAATAGTCGTTATAGTACCTATAGGACCATAGTAATTTATAATAGACTAAGCATTGGAGGTTTATGGAGCTTTTACAATAGTTTCATTTAGTGATCAAGTACAAGAAGAGCAACACAAACAAGTTGGTTGACATGGTTTCAAGGCCACCCACATCAAAAAAACATAACTTTGGGAACTTTGATGCACATGGAGCCTTTCACCTATGATGCATACATAGAGGCATATACAAAGGATGAGGACTTCAAGAAGGTCATTTAATAGCTACAAAGCCATAGTTATGTGCATTATGGTGACAATGCATTTGACTATATTATATAATGGATTACTCTACAAGTTCGACAAGTTATGTCTCCCTAAAGGTATGAGGGTTCAACTAATTAGAGGCGTTCACACCTCCATGGTTGTAGGAAATTTTGGTGTAGGAAAGACAATATCCAACTTACAGTGGTATGTGTACTAGCTTAAGATGTACGGACATGTAGTTAGGTTCATAATAATATGCATACTTTGCTATATGAGCAAGCTTAGTAATAGGAAACAAGATCCATACCATCCATTACCTATACCCACTCATCCTTGGAAAGAATTTCCATGGACTTTGTTTGAGTTTTACCAACCAATAGTAAGGGACATGAATACCTATTCAAGGTAGTGGAAAGTTTTACCAAGATGTGTGTTCTCATGCCTTGTTAAAAGAACATCAACGAGAAAGAAGCAACAAACTTTTTCTTTGGATAAGTTTGGGTGCACTTTGGGATACCGAGGAGCATCATTTATGAGAGGGACATAAGATTTATCAATGCATTTTTTACTACATTGTGGGAGAATAAGGACATGAAATTGAAGAGGCCTACAACATTCCATCCACATACAAATGGAAAAACATAAGTAATCATCGCGGCTTTAGTGTAGCTTTTGAGGGGTTGCAATCATAAGCCTTTGAATACTTGGGATGAAAATCTAGTATATATGCAACACACTTATAATAGAACAATCCACACTTCTACTAGTATGTCCCCATGTTAAGTCCCTATATTAATAGTGTAGTATCTTATTATGTTAGTGTAGCCTCACTTATTGTTATTGTTGTACCCCTGTAACCCCCATATTGTTATTATTGTGCCCTTATATTATTATTGTTAGGTCGGCTAGGATTACATTATGGCCCCACTAGGATTATATTGTGGCCCCATGGACTCCTATATATAGAAGGAGGTTTTGTTCATTTGTATCATCCAAGAATTGTTCATTCATGTAATGTATTGGAGGTTTCCCCCTCGAAGTGGCTTATTTCTAAGGCGTTGATATCTCTTTTCTTCTATTTTTGGAGCTGGTTACACAACATTTGGTATCAAAGCTTGGGATTGTAGGGTTTCGCTGCTCCAAACAGGTCATCGTGGCATTTTCGCTATAACTTTTTTTCTACGAAGTTTTAGAAGCTGAAATTTTTAGGGTGCGAATCTGAAATCCTGAGGAAGATTGTCTAAAAATTTCAGAGCTTGGTTCGCAATATTTTCAGAGATATCATCTATGGAAGTTAGGTCTTTTTCCAAGCTCCTAAACAGGTCATCGTGGAATTTTCGCTATAAAATTATTTCTACGAAGGTTCAGAATCTGAAATTCGTATGGTGCGAAGCTGAAATCCTGAGGAAATTCGTCAAAAGATTTCAGAGCTTGGTTCGCAATATTTTTGGAGATATGATCTGTGGAAGGTAGTGCTTTTTCAGGCTCATAAATTTCATCTCAAAGAGGTGATCGTGGGAAAATTTCAATAAATCTCTCTCTGGGGATCGGATTGGAGTGCCGTAAAAATTGGTTGCAAGTAAACGGACTGTATTTTCTTGGCTATCAATTTCAGAGACAAAGGAAAAAACAGTGACACGTGGCAAGTCGTACAAGTTCGCTCTACTGAACCAGTCCAGAATTAGGTCATTGTGGGATATTGGACACAACTTTGTCTTGGAGAATCCAAATCAGGTCAGACCTGTGGCATTCAAAAGAGAATTCAGAGGGCTACTTCAGTGCTGAATTTCAAATATTTAAGATTTTCAATTACGAGATAATTCAATTTCAATATCGAGCTCCTCAAAAGCAAGTAAAGCTATACTATGACGCAGAAGAGGAAGAATTACAGTATGAGATATCAAAATTACGGTACCAAATGCAACAAATTTTGATCTTACGAAAAGCAACCGAAGATGACATAGATGGTTTAAAAGCAGAAATGGAGGCTAATTTGGATGGTTTGAAGGATCAAATAATAGCTAATATGGATGATAAATTAGTGGAAGATTACATCGAGCATCAACAACAAGTTCTCCAACTCTTAAAGGATAACCTAACTTTGGTGCAAAATCTAATGAAACAACAGGAAGATCAACATCACATCAAAAGAAGTTCTGAAGCAGTCACAGAAACAAGAACTCGACAAGTACGATCGATTTCAGAGTATCTCGAAAAGTGGAAGAAATTTACTGTAGAAGATTCCACATGGGAGGATGAGAATTTTATACAGAAGCATCAAGAAATAATCAAGCGTTGAGGACAACACTTGTTTGAAGGAGAGGGGCATGTTAAGTCCCTATATTAATAGTGTAGTCTCTTATTATGTTAATGTAGCCCCCCTTATTGTTATTTTTGTACACTTGTAACCCCCATATTGTTATTATTGTGCCCTTACATTATTATTGTTAGGTTGGCTAGGATTACATTGTGGCCCCACTAGGATTATATTGTGGCCCCATGGACTCCTATATATAGAAGGAGGTTTTGTTCATTTGTATCATCCAAGAATTGTTCATTCATGTAATGTATTGGAGGTTGCCCCCTCGAAGTGGCTTATTTCTAAGGCGTTGATATCTCTTTTCTTCTATTTTTGGAGCTGGTTACACAACACCCCATTTGAAACATGTTTTGGATATTTTCCACCCTCACCTTTAAATATTGCATATGGACATCAAAGAGGAGTGAGGGGGGATCCCATAAGGGGTGCCTTAAGGGAAAATAAATTTGTTGAAAAGATAAGGCTTATCCATATTTAAGTTATTTCGGTTTCTTATTAGCTTATATCATTTTCACCCTCATTCTATCACTCGTACTTTGTCTAGATTTCATACATAACTAACAAGTGAATCAAGTTCATTAGCGATTCACAAATTGGAAGTGGCCGAATATAAAGCATCAACATAAGTCATATAGGAAAAGTATAAGGCTAGGAATTATCAACATAGAGCAAAGAAGTTATTCAAGGTGGGAGATAATGTATGGTTACACTTGAACAAGGAGAGACTATAGGGTCTTAGTAAAAAAATCAAAGCTGTTGAAATATGAAGTTTGTCATATGTAATGTGCATGATTTTATGTAAGGGTTTTTCATGGTGCTAATTTCATTTATGAATTCAAAAACTCATTTTAAATAGTGAAAAATCACAATTTCACTAAAAATTCTATAACTTCCATAAAAAAAACAAAAAAAGTAACTTTGATTATTTTTAAATATAAAATAAAACTATTTAAAATATTAAATAAAATTATTTATATTAAATATAAATAAGAAACTTTAAATCAGATAAATTATTAAACCAATGCAAATTTTATGGCGGGAAATGATAATTTTCTTATGATGATTCAGATTCAACTTCCATGATAGTTTATGAAAACACAAGAACCAAAATTTGTAAATGTTTTTCATTATGGCAGAAACATTGAATAAATGATAATTTGTTCTCTTTTAGTTTCGGTAGAAACATTAAATAAAATTAAAGATAATTATGAGTATACAATTTTTTGATTTTCTCCATTTTTTACGCAGATAGGGGTCTCTTCTTGAAAATGGTTAGGATAATTTCTGTCTACCCTTTCTACCAGCTCGATACCTCCAACTCTTGACATCTATGCACAGTCCAACAACTTTACATAGTTACACCTGCCCTTCCACTTGCTCCATTTTCAAAACTTTATACTCTCAACAAGTGAGTTCCATGGCACACGTTCAACACTTTTCCTCGGCAACTTCACCGAGATCATAGGCTCTGTGAGCTGTTAAAATAGCTAATTAAATCCCACATGGAGATTTAACTGTGTTTAGAGGTTCAGTTAAGTGAGCGTTGAGTCAAGTCAAATTATGTGATAGATGAATTTGGTAAGTGTGTGCATGTCAAGTTATATTAAGCAAGTCGTTAGTCGAAAAGGTTTAAATACCCTTCACCGGGTTCATTGTATTCAAATTGAAGTTTGTGTAATCAATAGAAGAGCTGCAACTCGTGTGTTATTGTGTGAATTATTTGTGTTAATTTGTTCCTTTACTCTTCTGCCTTTCCAACAAACTGGTATCAAAACGAGCTTACAAAGAGCTAGAGAGAGCATATCAATAATAATCTGTGTGTAACCAGAGATTTTTTTTTCCTCTTGTTTAAAGAAATAACGTAACGTACCTTGTAGGTTATACACAAGTTGTTATAACGCAGGTTCAATATAGCGAGAGAAGTGTTACACGCGATCGAACTACCCTCCATGAGTGTTATTAACCATGGTATTAACGTTGGTGCCTTCCACTAAGTGTCGCGTTAGTATTCACATAAATATTTTTATTGAAAAGGTTTGACAATTCGTATTAACGAGTTTTATCATATATGAATGATTTAAAAGGTCAAAGCACATGAGTTTAAAAGGAGTATTTGAATTCAAAAAGGGATTTTTGAAAATTGGTTTTAATATAATTTTTTTAAAAAGGGTTTTAAAAGTTTTGAAAAGTGAGATATTATAATAAGTTTCTTTTAAAAGAGCTTTTGATATAAGTTTGTTTTTTATATAAAGATTTTTATTATATAAAAAAATAAAAACTTACGGTTTTATTATAAAGGTTATATTTTGAGTTCTGAAAAGCTTATAAAAAGAGAAAATTAGGGTTTCACAAGAGAAGCAATTTTTTTTGGAAGAAATATGGAAACGTGGAGTTTCTTGCCACAACTTCATCTTTTCACAGGGAAATATTATGATGTGTGGGTCATTAATATGGAGACAACGTTGAAGACGCATGATGTTTGGGATCATGTCAAGTTTTGGTTTTCAGAACCTTAGAGTGAAGCAGAAGAATGAGCTCTCACTATTGTAGAGAGGGAACAATGGAAGAAAGTAAAAAGGAACAATTGATCCAGGTGGATATTCGTGGCCACCCCCTATTCCACTAGTCAGTTTCATCAGTTTTTTTATTTACTATTTTTAGCAGTTTTTTGGGTCCTAAAATTCTAGAGCTATTTTGAGGCCCTATACGACATATTACTCAAAGAGATCTTTCCAACGAGGTATCATACTGTTGGAGCGGGGTCCCCAGAGGCATAAGTTCCAAAGATACTTTTTGTATGTTATATGTGCGCACTGTGCAAATGAAGTCAAAGGGAGTTTAGCCCCAATTTTGGATGTAATTAACCTTAAATGTAAATTGTGGGCTTTGTTGGGCAATTTATTTGAACAAATTGCTGCATTAAATTATCGACCAGGGAAACTCGTGAGCTTGTGATGGTGCCAGCAATATATATGCAGGAGTAGGCAACTAACTCTATGTCTAACTAAATTATTTATGATTCAATATAATATGCAAGGGAAGAGGCTCCTAACTTAGGAGGTCCTGGTTTTCCTTCCCTACAGTATCATAGAGAAATCATTCATAAAACCAGAAACTTGAAATAAAGACAAGGCTATTCAAAAGCTGAAAGTAATATATTCTATAACTCTAACTCAATTAGTTTAAAAAGAGGAATAATATTGAAGTGGTTCTTGACTCAAGAAATCCACTTTCACCTCAATTACCACTTAATGAATCAGAGATTAAAACCAAGAACTTAAGATGGATAAATTATTAATGAAAGAAGCTCTTAACTTAAGAGACATGTAAAGTATTCCATTATAATTCATTCATCGATCACACACAAATCCTTAAACATCTAAGCAATGAAATGAAACAAAATCTAATATGAAATAAAATGTTTCTCTCATCCTTTTAGAGTGAGCTCAATTCTCTTAAGAAAAAGACAAATTATTCCATATACTACATTAAGGAAACTTATATCTAAAACTACATAAATTCCATAAATTCATATTCTACATTAACACAATTTACATCTAAAACTACATAATGGAAATATATGAAAAATGAAGCTTTATTCTATTCCATCATCAATTGGATACAATGCTCTAAGAGTCCTCTCCTTGGAATGGAGGAGGTACTCCTATTTATACAATGAGAGGAGTAACAAACTCATAATGATCATCCACTAATATCTCTAACCATCTAGACACATAACCCTATCCTCCATGATTTCCTCCATGATCTTTTCCATGAGGTTTATCTTCTTAACTTCGAATTTGATCATCCAAGGCCACAAAAAGGTGTCTTGGAAGCTTCCTTTGAGCCTACACATGTCAACAAACTCATGCTAATTGTTAGGCATAAGTATAAGCATATTATTTTCTAAGTTTTAGCCATAAATTCACTTTAAAATGTTAAGAATTAATAAACTTTGGAAAAACATAGTTATGACCCAATAATGAAGTGAATGTAATGATATGGAGGTGGAATGGAGGTGACATGAAGGTAAAATGTGAAGATATTGATGAATAATGGAGTGAAAATAGGGACTATTTTGAGGCCCAACAGGCTTCAAACCATGGTTTGAGACCATAGTATCTGCATGCTAGGCGTATTATAAATAGATAAAGTATGTCTAAGCTAAATAGTGATACATGTGATATGAGATATTGATTTTTTGATAGTATTTACGTCTGTAAGGGTTTTTGGGTTGGGTTGAAAGGCTCCTGCTGGTTGTGTGCGCGAAGACCTAGTCTTGGCTGTGTGGGGACTCCACTGGCTGTGTGCACGGAAGGGTTTGTGAGGGATTGTAAGGGTTTTGGAAAGACAATTGATTTATTGAAAGATCTGAAAGATAATAGAAAGACAGTTTTGGCGAAGCCCTCTGTGTTATGCATCTCTATTGCTTACTATTGTGCTTTGATTAAAATCACATTGTCTGTTTACTGACTAATGATTGCGTGAAGTTATTTGATATGATTATGTATTGTTATTGATGAACTGTTAAGTGTTTACCTTGATTAAGATCTAGATCTGGTTCTGATTTGTTATCTGCACTAAAGCGAACCATAGTATTGTATTACTCTGTTGATAATTGCACATTCTCTGTGTTTATGTTATAAAATGTTCTGCACATCTATATAAGTTCATACTAGGTTTTGTTGATGACCACTTCATTAAATTCTCTCTAAGGGTGCAAAAACCTGGTTCCATCACCCCCCCATATTGCTTCGGGTGATACTTTGGTCTGTGAAAGCAGATCATTGCCGAAAGGGCCAGTAGTTGGAGGGTTTGTTGGTTTATCCATAAACTCCAAACCTAGGTCAAGACCCATCAAGCCAACAAATGGTTCCATTTCCGGTACCGAGATAATCATTTTGAGGGAGATTTTATGGTGTGGCATCCGTCGCGCAACGAATTACAAGACTGGTTGGATTGAAAGATCCTTGAATTTGCAATGTAAGAGAATAGAAGCACTAAATTATCTGAAGAACAATGGGTACATAAGTATATTTATACTGAAGTGCATGAAAATTTCTTTTGTTCCTTAATTACAGGAGTGGTTGTCATGCTTAGCTAAATTCCATCACTACATAAAGGATGACATAGTCATTGAGTGGACTCCTTAATTGATCCAACAAGTAGAGAAGTTTGATAATAAGATCACTCACACGGTAGATCATTGGAACCATAGCATTCTGGGCTGATTTGTCACTGAATTTGCTGTTGATCAATTTGTATCATATTTTGAAGCAGAAAGAAGGTTTTTAAAGGCCCTAGGGGTAAGTTCCTATGCTCATTGAAATTATTACTGAAAATTATATTGTGAGAACGGGGTTGTATGTGCGAACATACTGATTGAATGCATCAAAGAGGTTCAGTTACGCGCAGTGGAACAATTTACCGCGAAGACTATGAAACGGTCCTTTGTAGTCCTCTGAAGCATAGATCTAATAATGAATCTAAACTAGAAACTGCTAGCTCATTATGTCAGAAACCCTTGAATCTGTTTCCCACTCTATCCACTCCACTTATGAGCTCACATCACATATCACCTACCCCACCGCGCAGTCCATCTCCACCTCCACCTCCACCTCCACCTCTCCCTGAAGTAGATATGGTTGCATCCATGGAGTTACCTAATTTCAGAGGCATTAGAAATGAGTACATCGATCACTTCTGGTTTGTAACTGAGGTTGTATTGTAGGCTCAACAAGTGAACAATATTGATATTAGAAAAGCGCAGCTGGCTACTGCATTCCAAGATCGTGCACTAGACTGGTACATTAGGTATGTGCAAACAAACCCTAATGCTACCCTAGAAGAAATTAAGGCAACCCTAAAAGAGTAGTTCAAGAAACCTAAGTCATATGCGCAGATGGTGACAAAAATGAAGGATATTCATCAAGAACCTAATGAGTCTATATGGGAGGCTGATCAAATAGAAGCGCACCATCAGAGATGGTGGATTTGTGATTGATGATACTCAGCATAAGGAATGGTTCATTGCTATGTTTCTCCCACATCTGCGCTAGCCATTAGGTCAGTAAAATATTTCCACACAAGCTGAGGTTGTAGAAGTTGCAATGAAACTGGAGGTTACCCCAACACCTATTGCGTTGAGAACTCAACAGATCCAGAGTTAGCTGGAAGCAATGCATCTGAAAATTGAAAGCCTGCAAAAGGACAAAGGCAAGGAGGTTTGTGAAAATGTGTGGTGTATAAAATGAAAAGCTTCTGGGAATCATAAAGACCAGTGTCCTATTTTCAACAACTATCTGAATGTTGGAGGTCCTAGTCCATTGAAGAATCCTGTATGGTGTACTATATGTCAAATTGATGGACTACATGACACAAATTCTTGCCCAAGGATTGGAAAATATCAGCCTGATTTGAAGCAGTTATTTTGCAAGTTTTGTTTGTCATTAGGGCATGATGAGAATAATTGTCGTACTTATGATATGATGTTGCATAAAGAAGAGATCTATAGAATGCAGGTTGATCCAAAATCACCAGCATCCCCTTTTGGGCACGGAGGATTCCAAGGCAGAGGAAGAGGCCGAGGAGGTGGATCAACTGGTCGAGGAAGAGGACAAGTAATCAGCTATAATTTTGGTAATGTTGGTCATTATGTGTGCGACTGTCTGAATCCAACGCGACAATATTGAAGGTACTATAGACAATTTGATCATGGTATAGAAGAGTGTCTTGCCTTGTTTGTTAAAATGCAAGAAAAGAATAATCCGACGCAAAATATTGAGATGGTTTGTGTAGAAACTCGTGAAGAAGATCCTTGTGTGAATGTAGTTACCAGGAGTGGTGCAGCTAACAATGACGTAAGAAACCTTCCACTGATGTATGGATCTGAAAAGAACTTGATAACAAAGAAGGCTTTAATCTTCAATGCGCTAAAGAAACCTTTATTGAAGCAAGGAAAGAATTTTCAGAAGGAGGTACCTCAACAAGTGATATAGCACTGAAGGAAGCAGGAGGAGAAGAGGAGATTAAGCCATTTTTAAAAGAATGCATAAAGTTGCTGCAAAAAAAGAAGGTTGTTCAAAATTTGCAAGCATTGATAGATAATTGCGTAGAGAAAGAACAACCCATGGTAGAACAATGATCAGTCAACAAGATTTACAAGAACAAGAAGAGAATGGGTAGAGAGATGTGTATGACTGCACAGATTTATGCTTATGAAATGGACCAAGTTATTCTAGATTTGGGGTCAGATGCTAATGTTCTACCTAAACAAACTTGGCAGCGCATGGGAGAGCCAAAGCTGCAATGGTCTACCATCCAACTACGCTGGCTAATCAGCAGAAGATCATTCCTTTGGAAAGGTTGTCAAGAGTTGTGGTCAATATAGAAGGTGTTAAGGTATTGGGAGACTTTGAAGTCATAAAAATTGTAGATGATATTAATCCCTATCCTGCGTTTCTAGGATTGGATTGGCCGATTGACATCGATGGTGTTATAAATCTAAAGAGAAGGATAACGAAATTTGAGAGCAATGGAGTTAGGGTAATCATTCCTCTGGACCATGTAGAAGGCCGAAGGTATACTGAACCGGTGCACGTTGAGGACAAGATTGATCAAATTTATGAGCTAAATTTGCGTGAGGAAGACTGGATTAATCTGATAAAAGATGGGAATCTTAAACGGTTAAGGATAATTATTGTTTCTCAGACTCTGATGAAGAACTGGAGAATTGGCAGAACAAAATGCATGAGGTGTCTATGCTGCATTGTCATCGTGTGACCCGTGCTTTGCGTTGTATAACATCTGAGGTACGTGATTTCCCACATTGTGATGACTCAACTGATGTAAACATGTTCTTAGGAGAGTTGGAAAGATATGTGCCTGTAGAACAAAGATTCCATGTTTTGGATCTTGGCTTGCGCACTACTCTAGCAAGATGGTGGGAAACACATAAGGAGAATATGGGATATTGGGAGGAATGTGCGCACATGATGAGACTACGGTTTGAATGCCTAGTGATTAAAATGGAGGATTTATATTTTGGAAAATAAGATCCGCGCAACCATTTGGCCAAGTGGAATCAGGTATGGGGTGTAGAATTATGACTTGAATGGGTTCATATGTTTATTCACACACAAGGAAAGGTGCCAACTGAATGGTACTTGGAAACAGAGCTGCGTAGAGGTACTAGCGAGTGGTCTGCAATGATATAAAATTTATTCTTACATTTAGCTTAGAACATGATGAACACGCTTTGATCCCATAAATCATTAATTCACCGATAAGGGAGATTTTACATTGTAGACAATTGGCACTTATGGAATTTAGGGAACCGCGCGCGCTCAAAGGAACCTCGATCCCCTCAAATTTCAGACAAGTGTGCTCCATACTGAGCCTGGTGGGATATTATAGAAAGCGCATTCCTAAGTATGAGATGATAACTGCGTCCATGAACCGATTACTCAAAAGAGGTGCGATAGTCCATTGGGATGAAGAATGTCAAAGAAGTTTGCAATTATTGAGGGATATGACAGATACTACTCGCTATGCTTTGAATTACGTGGTCAACAAGCTTCTGTTGGGGGGGCGGTCTGTAGCTGGTTATCCTTAGCTCTAGATTATATGCGCAGTAAGGTGTGGCACACGCGCGGTGTCTACGCTTGGCTCTTGTTACTCATTGCACTTATTGGATGGAGAACCGCTGAAAGCCACACAGTTCCATGATATTGAAGGGAAGATGTGCGAAGCTGCATGCTACGCAACACTCTGGACCTCATCAGACCCCATGCGCGTGAAAGAGAATAAGATATTTTGGGTCTTATATGATGCAAAAAGTTAGCTGACTTTACGGCTAGGTTTCACAACATAAATATCCATGTGAAGGGCGTTGTAGAGGGCGTGTGGTATGAGCTGCCTTATTTGGTGACTAAAGATCATCTTATTAGAGTTACAGTAGAAAGGTCACTAACCTGGTTGACTCCACCAACACAGCCACACACTCCGACAAGTAAATCCACGGAAAAGGCTACTGAAAATCTTGCAGAAACAATGCCAACAACAGTCACAGAAAAACCTACTGAGAAGGAACTGACACCAACTATGATTGGAGAAACTCTTGATACAACTACAATGCTAGAGAAAAATGGCTCTACGCCTAAGGAGGCTGGAGAAGTAGAAACATTAAAAGGCACAAAGCGTGGCACTCAGGCCGCAGGTGGATCACGCAAGAAACAAAAGGGATCCAAGAACGATGGACAAGAGGCCCTGACACTCACAAAGGACGATCTCAATGAGATTGTGAACACAATTACATTTGTGCAGGAAGACCGATGGAAGAACATGGAAGTTCAATACAAGTCAATGTTGGATATTGTCCAAGAGGGGTTGCATGAATTAAAATTTTAGGCGAGCTAGAACGAGGAGAGCGTGATTCAGGAAAGTCGAACCAATGCGCAGGTTTCCAGTGTGCAACCATTGGATGTTCCCTTGCCATCATCAGGGGATGCTCGATTTGTTCACATACCCCTACCAAAAATACAGATGGATGCTAACCAGTGCGTTCAATTTACGGGTACAGGTGATATTCATGTTAACCTTTCAGTGTTGCCTGTAGGTAAAGTACATTTGCTACATTCAGTGATTGCACAAGAACTTAAATTCTGAGAAGCAATCGCACAAACAAAGACTAGAGATGCATAGTAGCAAGCTGCACAAGCGCACCAACAACAACAAAAATCCAAAGTAGCGTGCAAAGAAGCAGAGGCCTAGCGCGCTGCGCGGGAGGCCAAGATAAATTAGGTGTGCCACGATATTCCAACTGTCTTGGAAACAACTACACTTGTTGAGAAGTTAGTGGGATTGGCTGCTGCAATCAAAGCAACACACGCCGAAGTTCAAACTATTCAGACATAATACGTGCAGTAGATCGCAGACCTGCAAACCAAATTGCAGTCAGAGACATCGCCAGATTTTTCCATGAAGAGGGCAACAAAATTGAAGCAGGCACAAGATAGAATTTCTTCCGTGGTCACCCAGTGTGACAAGTCCTTGAACAAGACCATGGAAATTTGGGCCTCTGTCTAGAATGATCAGGTCGTGCAGCAGCTGCGCAACACACTCAATGAAAAGGAGCAGTAGTTTGAAGAGATATGCACAGTCACACCTACTTTAATCCTTACACAAAGACTTGCTCATTTGTAAGAAGGCTGCAAAATCCAAGTAGAGATTGCAGGCTTGCGCTGCAAGGAACAAGTGCTGAAAGAACGCATGCAACCGTGGGAAGAGGAAGCACTGCGACAATCCCAGACTTTGGAAAATACCTTGGATATTATTCAACAGACTCAACACAACGTGGATATGGCTGCTGAAAGGCCTACTACAGACAATATGGTTCAACAAGCCTAGGGTGCAGCAACACAAAGCCGCAAACTAGTGCTCCCTCTCTAGACTTCTTTCAAGACACTGAAGGCTAAAACCAAGGAGACAACGCCTCAGTGACTCGAGACGAGTCAGATGTTTGTGTTGGGGGCCTATTGGAGCGGGGTGCCCTGAGGCAAAATTTCCAAAGATACTTTTTGTATGTTTGTATGTGCGTGCTTTGAAAATGAAGTCAAAGGGATTTTAGCCCGAATTTTGGATGTAATTATGCTTAAACGTAAACCGTGGGCCTCAAACCATGGTTTGAGACCATAGTATTTGCGCACTAGGCGTATTATAAATATATAGAGTATGTCTAAGCTAAATAATGATACATGTGAAATGAGATATTGATGTTCAGATAATATTTGCGTCTGTAAGGGTTTTTGGGTTGGGTTGAAAGGCTCTTGCTGGCTGTGTGCATGGAGACCTAGTCTTGAATGTGTGCAGACTCTGCTGGCTATGTGTGTGGAAGGGTTTGTGAGGGATTGTAAGGGTTTTGGAAAGAAAATTGATGTATTTACAGATTTGAAAGATAATATAAAGAAAATTTTGGCGAAGCTCTCTGTGTTATGCATCACTATTGCTTATTGTTATGCTTTGATTAAGATCGCATTGTCTATTTACATATTAATGATTGCGTGAAGTTATCTAATATGATTATGTATGTTTATTGATGAATTTTGAAGTGTTTACCTTGATTAAGATCTAGATCTAGTTCTGATCTGTTATCTGCGATAAAGAGAACCATAGTTGTGTATTACTTTGTTGATAATTGTACATTCTCTGTGTTTCTGTTATAAACTGTTGCACACATCTATAGAAGTTCATACTAGGTTTTTCTGAGGACCACTTCATTAAATTCTCTCTCAGTGTACGGAAACCTGGTTCCAACACCCCCCCATACTACTTTGGGTGAGACTTTGGTCTACGCAAGAAGTTGATCATTGCTGAAAGGGCCAATAGTTGGAGGGTTTGTTGGTTTGTCCATAAACTTCGAACCTGGGTCAAGACCCCTCAAGCCAATACATACGTGCCAAACGGAGATACTATGACCAAGTTATGACCCCAGGAAGTTGGCTGCATAACTAGCCCCAACGAGGCCCTTAAACTCTTAGTGTTACATGTTAGGTCCCTATATTACTAGTGTAGTCCCTTATTGTTGTTAGTGTAGCCCCCTTAATGTTATTGTTGTACCCCTGTAACCCCCATATTGTTATTATTGTGCCCTTACATTATTATTGTTAGGTCGGATAGGATTATATTGTGACCCCATGGACTCCTATATATAGAAGGAGGTTTTGTCATTTGTATCATCCAAGAATTGTTCATTATGTAATGTAAAGGAGGTTTCCCCCTCAAAGTGGCTGAATTATAAGGCATTAATCTCTCTTTTCTTCTATTTTTGGAGTTGGTTTCATAAAATTTGGAATCAGAGCTTATTGTCATTCCCAGATTCCCTGTGATACTTCGTAATTCGACTTCCTTTCCTTCCGAAAATAATTTCAAGAAAAGTTCTTGAAAATTAAAAAATACCATCCCAAAATATTGTAACCATCACTTGACATTACGGTGTTGGGTATAGGAAGCAATTCAATTCCTTAGCTACCTTACAATGAATAAAATTATGGGTACTACCTGAATCAATCAACACCATCAAATGAAACGACATGCATATCAACATTGCAGCGAGAGAAGTTTTGATGTAGGAGATTGGGTATTTTTACGGCTACAACCATACAAACAAATGTCCCTCAAGAAAGCTAAGAAGGATAATAAATTATCACCAAAGTAATATGGTCCTTACAAGGTGTTGCAAAAGATTGGTACTATGGCATACAAATTGGAGCTTCCTGCTTCTTCACGAGTGCATCTAATTTTCCATGTTTCATGCTTAAAGAAGGTTATATGTGACAAAATTCCAATTCAAACAATATTTCCAGAACTTGATGAGGAAGAACAATCATATTGGAACCTGAAGCAGTCACGTAAACAAGAACTCGAAAACTACGAAATCGATCAATTTCAGAGTATCTCATCAAGTGGAAGAACTTACCCATTGAAGATTCTACATGGGAGGATGTGAATTTTATACAGAAGCATCCAGAGCTACTCGAGCGTTGAGGACAACACATTTTTGAAGGACAGGGGTATGTTAGGTCCCTATATTACTAGTGTAGTCCCTTATTGTTGTTAGTGTAGCCCCTTATTGTTATTGTTGTACCCCTATAACCCCCATATTGTTATTATTGTGCCCTTACATTATTATTGTTAGGTCAGCTAGGATTATATTGTGACCCCATGGACTCCTATATATAGAAGGAGGTTTTTTCATTTGTATCATCCAAGAATTGTTCATTTATGTAATGTAAAGGAGGTTTCCCCCTCGAAGTGGCTGAATTCTAAGGCGTTGATATCTCTTTTCTTCTATTTTTGGAGTTGGTTTCATAACATTACAATTCCCTGGGTTGGGGTTTTGGTTGTTTAAGGTTTTCTCTTATTTTTCAATAATAAAAATTCCCTTGAGCCTCATTGTAACACATTTCAGAGGCATGTAGTTGCCATATCTCTTCTCAGAGATAAGCTACCATCGCCCTAATTAGAATCTGTCCATTTTGTCTGTAAGCATATTTTAGTCATTTGATATTAATGAAATAATGTTTTATTTATGCTACATTTATGTTTTTATGTTTATTTTTTTATTTTATTTCGTTCGTGCATAAATCCAGACTCAGGTTACGGCTCCAAGAGGGTTTGAAACATATGTCAGTTTCAATGTTTTGCAATAACATTTAGTAAAATTCATGCAAGTGCCACGGTCTCCACATCTCATATTATAAAGTGAAAAATATCTCATTTGAAATTAATTTTTATTATCTCAAATGGGTTTTTTAAGGAATTTGATTTCGTTTCCTGGTTTGAGAGATATGAGCAATTGAAGTTACACATGTCTGAAACACTGCACCGCCACGCGTCCTCTGAGTTTGTGGAATATTTTTCTCACTCCACATGTCATCAAATTTCATTTTTCTTATATCATTGGAAATATCTATTCAATACCTCAAATGGGTGTTGGCCCTCAATTTTGGTAAATTTTGCTTATTAAAAATCCACCTAATTTCCATCATATTCCACCTTATATTAGCAACCTATGCCTTGTTTTGACCTGATTATGCATATTTAGGTAAATAAATTATGTTTTTGAACTTTTAGAGATTTTTGTAAAAATTGGGTCTTAAGAGTATTTTTGGACATAACTGAAAATTCCCATAATCGCTTCATGGAAGTCATATGCGCAGGACACCTGGGCACAAGATGAGCATAGATTTGGAAAACTTGGGAACCAGAGATGGAAAATCATCTATTGGTTCGGTCAAACTGAGCTAAAATAGACCCGGTCAACGTTGGTCAAACATGACCTGTTTTTCAGAAATCCCTAGGAAAAAGGGAAAAATTAGTATTTTTTTGGGATTTTCTAGATTTTTTGAAACTGAATGAATGAGTTCGACTTAAATGGATGGGATTAGGATGGATAAGACTGTTAGAGACATTATAACATAGTTTGTCTATCATTTATCTATTTAAACCAAGCTTATGAACCATTCAAGCATGGAGAATTTGTATAATTTTATATTGAGACCTCTAAATATTTTGAGATAATTTGAGGAACCAGTTCCATATTCTATTTATTGTTCATGTTATGGATGATTGATTAAATTTTCTCTAGCTGATAATTTCTTCAAGTGTGCAAGGCTAGGGTGGAGGCCCCCCACACCAAGTTAAGTACACCTTTTGGTTAAATTAGCATAATTTTCATGAACTAGTCTTTCTTCAGATTTATTCAGTCATTTAGATGTGTGAAGATTTCTTGTGTTTGCTAGATGATTCTTGGTTTAATTTGAATCTGCATATGAAGGGACAAACAATAGTTTAAGTTAAATTCTCCTTCTATCTGATCAAGAACAACAACTAAAATTCATCTTCTTTTCTTGCTTGAGTTATTTCCTGAATTTTTAGTTTTAATGCAATGGTAAAAATGATGGAATAGAATTGTAAATAAGGAAAACCTGAACCTCCTAAGTTAGGAGCCTCTTCTCCTACTTGTTATATATCATAAACTATTTTCAATCGGTTATTTGGTTTCTCTTCATGAAGGTAGTACTTTGGGGAAGGACAATCAGGATCTCCTAAGTTAGGAGCCTCTTCCCTCACTTATTACATATTGAATCAGAAATTAATTAGTTAGATATTACATTTGTAATATGCATTTCCATAAATCTTATAATTTAGAATATATTTGTAATATGCATTTCTTTCAATTTCTACATTTTGTCTTCTAAAATTGACTACATCTAAAATCCATATATTTTGGACATGCTTCCAAGTTTACAAATGCGGATTGATAAGTAAATACTTGTGTTAATTTACCCAGTATATTGACCCAAAATTCTTGGCATCGTTGCTGTAGATCCAATCTGGGTCACCTGCGTGACAGGCGAGAATACTCGCCACTATACTACAAGAGACCTGAAACATCATTCAAATATCATTGCAGAAGGGACTTGAACAACATCAATATTAATTAAAAGGGACCTGAATAAATATCAGATACAAAAAGAACATGAAACAACATAATCTACATCAAGAGGATCAAATAAGCATATACAAGCATTTACATTCCATCAGAATTCATCTTTGAAGAACTATCATCATTAAAAAGAGTCAAGTATGGACGAACTAGCAAAGGTCATCATCAACGAGCATTGACATTGAGCTATTATGTGAAAGGAGAAGTAATGTGAGTGTAAAAAAATGTTCTTAAAACCTTTGATTTTGAATTTTTTTCTAGAATTGTTAAAACTAATTTAACTTGGATATGCATCCTATTACATTTATCATCCTACATCCTACATTTATCCTACCTATATCCCACATTAAAAACATTACATTAACCTCATCCTACCCTCATCATAATCATATTATATTCATTATCCTACCCTCATCATAATCATATTATATTCATTACCTTACCCTACATCCTACATTAAAAATTTCATCATAGTCCTACATTAACCCCATATACTCCTCATTATCCTCCAACATAAACATAGACATTTTTTTATCAAAATTTGAGGCTCAAAATGATTTTTTCTTTCCTACAAAACCAAAAAGAGTTAGTATCATTATAAGAAAATTTTGATTTTGAAATGACCCATGCATATGGTCATTTCGAAAACAATTAATGATGAGCATATAAAATGACAAACATAAGAATTGAAAGACAAAATATATGAAATGCAACATACACTGTGCAAACATGCGAAAAGGAATGAAAAGACAAATGTATGATTGCAAATACAAACATTAGTGGGCATACAAAGAAATGAATGGAACCATGATGAAGGATGAAGGATGAGCTCCATCATTAGACATATTTGGAAGGGTTAATGGTCGCCTTTTTCCTTCTTAGATCTCTTTTTCTTGCATTTGTATTATTATTTGGTTTTATGATGCTAGTATAGGTGGTGATTAAGGCTAACATGCTTTGAGTGCCTAATATGAGGTTGAGTGCAGAAAATCATGAATTAGTAGCATTTTAATAAGGATTTTATCATAAAGACCCGGAGGAGACAACAAGGAGAAATTATAGGAGGATTGTCCACCCTCCTTAACTCTCAAAGCCAACCAAAGGATCCCAAATTTTCTCTCCAGCAATTTGAATTCTAAAGGCAACTAAAGGATCCCCAAGGATTCTCTCCAACAATTCGAATTGCAGAAATTATATAACTAATGCATTATACTTCCAAGATTCTCCTGATCACACACTATTTGACTTCATGCATAATACAAAATCTCTTCTACCATTGATCATTAATTGTGGAAATTAAATCAATTGCATGCACACATTAAAACCATAAAAATTCACACATATGAACACAGTAATTTATGGGAAAGCTTAAAGCTGAAAACCCCCAACTATCTGTATAATATATGTCATAGAGATCATGTAACAATCATCATACAAATATTCTCACAAGCTCTCAGTACAATCTCCAATAGCTACACACTAATCAGGTCCTGATCTAGAAAATCCATGCACCGATCCTTTGCCACCTGCTAGCCTGCCTCTACTGCGCAATCCATACTGAATATGGGCTCTGAATGAGCTCGAATCCACCTGGCTTGCACTGCGCAATCCTCATTGGCATCTCCATCAATGTGTGGTCCAAACTCATGCACCACTATGGTCACAACTGATAGTCTACTTGCTCTTTCACCTACCTCTCCACTGGTCTCCACTGAAACTATCCATGCACTGTAGTTAAATGATGTATTCTTCAGTTGATTAATGAGTTAATATTTAATGAATTAATTAATAATTAATTCACACCACTCTCACTAGTGTATCAATCAGTTAGACTAGATACAACTAGCTCAACTATGTCTAACTGAGTTAAACTGAACACAACTCCACCAACTACTTCAATAACTCCACCAAACTCTGTCACATGAGTTCTAACTGAAGTCTCCATGCAATAGCTCCACTTAACCCTCAGGAATAGCGTAATTCCTTCTATCAGCTCCTGTGCCACATCTGTGCACTTAACTGAAGTGCTCCAAGAGAATAAGATAATTTTTATAGTCCAAATATTATTAAAAGCTAATAATATTCGACATATCTATTTTTAGACTGGCAATCTAAAAATAGATTCCGCCCAATATGTCTAAAAATAGAAGTCCATCTATTTTTTCCGACTTGACCAACCATCCACAAATAGTATCCTGCAACTCATAGAACATGATCCATATGTCTAAAAATAGACTTTGCGCCAAAAATAGCCTGCGGGCCCACTTAGTGAAGGCGACTCCTTTCCACTAAGCTCATCATCTTGTTGCATTCTCAACACTCCCTCTCAACAAGATATGGATTATCTGCAACCCGTATCCTACCTCTGTGGTATTCGAATTTTCTCCCGGTGAGCGCCTTCGTCAAGATATCAGCATCCTGATCCTCCGTAGGAATGTATGAAAGTAACATGACCTTTCGCTGCACACAATCTCTGATATGATGATACCGGTCCGTGAAGCCATGCAGCCTCAACTCATCCTCCTGTCTGTACCAAAGTCCATATCCTGATGTGCCTCTGAGATATCTCAATACATGCTTCCACGCCTTCCAAAAGAGCTTGGTAGGCTTAACCATAGCTTGTGAAAGCTGGTTAACAACGTAGCATATGTTAGGTCTTGTATTGACTAGATACATAAGTGACCCCACCAACTGTCGGTAAACAATGGCATCCACTACCTCTACCGATTGAGCATCATCTTTCCTCCAACCACCAGGAAGAGGAGTGTCAATAGGCTTGCAGCCATGCATGTTGAACTTCTCCAGTATCTCCCGGGCATACTTGCCTTGAGACACAAACATTCCATCATTGCGCTGCCAAATTTCCAATCCCATGAAATAATGAAGGAGGCCCAAGTCCTTCATCTCAAAATCTTTTGCAAGATCAACCTTGCATGAGAGTATCAACTGTTCATCACCCGTCAAAATAAAATCATCTACATAAAGTACAATGATCAACAACTTGCCCTCCACCACAATCTGGTATAGGTTCGGATCCACCTCAATCTTGGTGAATCCAAGACCGGTGAAATAACTGTCTATCAATGTGTACCAAGCACGAGGTGCTTGTTTCAACCCATACAATGCTCCTTTGAACCTGCACACATGCGACTCGCTGCTGAAGATCTCGAAACCTTCGGGCTGCTCTATGTACACCTCCTCCTCAATGACTCCGTTGAGGAACGCAGTCTTCACATCCATCTGATGAATGTGCCATCCCATCTGCGTTGAGAGAGCAAGGATGCTCCATATGGAAGAATACCTTGCGACAAGTGCAAAGGTTTCCTCATAGTCGATCCCCTTAATCTGTGAGAAGCCCGAGGCAACAAATCTTGCCTTGTACTTCTCGACGCTCCTGTCAGATGCTTGCTTCACTTTGTAGATCCATCTCGAACCTACCACTGATTTCCCTTCCGGCCTTGGGACAATCTCCCATGCACTATTTCTGACAATCAAATCATACTCTTCCACCATGGCATCTACCCATGCAGGGTCCTCCACAGCTTCCTCAAAAGAGGATGGTTCTGTCACGATTGTAGAAATTTGAATAATTTGCTGAATTATTCACCGAGATTCTCTTGGTCACATACTATTTTAGCTTCATACATAACACATAATATCTTCTATGCATTAATCATCACATGCGGAAATAAAACAACAAGCGGTATTGAAAACATTCACATGCGCACATAGAAATTCAACACATATAACACAATATGTATACCGGGGAAAGCTTACAGCCGAAAACCCCCTACTGTCTGTATATTATAATGAAGAAGAATCATGTAACAATATCAGTACAATACTCCTCACAAGTACTCAGTACTGTCTCCAAAAGTTACACACAAACTAGCTCAGTTTTGAACAAGTCACGGGTTCAAAACTCCTCCACTGTTTGCCTGCCTCTACTGCGCAATCCAAGATGAGAGAATGGAATAGAATGAATTCGAATTCCCTTGGCTTTAATTGTGCAATCCTCATTGGCAATCTCCTCCAATTATTGTGCAAATCTCATGCACACTATAGTCACAACTGATAGTAGACTCCACCCTTTCACCCACCTCTAACACTGGTCTCCACTGAACTGTCCATGCACTGTTGTTAACTGATGTGTTCTTTAGTTGAATAATGAGTTAATAATTATTGAATTAATTAATAATTAATTCACACCACTCATCACTAGTGTATTAGCCAGTTAAACTAAATACAACTAGTTCAACTAAGTTAAACCGAACACAACTCCATCAACTGTCTCATCAACTCCACCAAACTCTGCCACATGAGTTCTAACTCAAGTCAACCATGCAATAGCTCAACTAACCCATATGAAATTCGAATTTACTTCTGCCAGCTGCATGTGCCACATCTGTAGCTCGAACTGAAGTGCTCCAAGAGGAAAAGATAATGTTTATAGTATAAATATTATTAAGGGTTAATAATATTCGACTGTTCTATTTTTAGCTCGACAGTCTAAAAATAGAAACCGCCCAATGTCTAAAAATAGATGGACCTCTATTTTTACCAACTACGACCAATCATCCGAAAGTGTTAGCATCCCGCAACTCCTGAACCATGCTCCATATGTCTAAAAATAGACATAGTCTAAAAAATAACTTTTAATGAAAATCACATGTGTGGTCCCCACCTAGTTTAGGTGATCACTTTCCAACTAGGATCAAGAAAGATGTTTCAGGAGGCCTCCTTCACTGTTTCTTGTTGCCATTTTCAACACTCCCTCTCAACAAGAAAGGAATGTCTTTGCATACGACATGCAACTCCATGCATTCGCCCTGCAACCTTCACAAGCGCCATGCAACTCCATGCATGCGACATGCAACTCCATGCATTCACCATGCACCCTTTGTATGCGCCATGCAAACTCATGCATGCACCATGAAACTCCATGCATGCACCATGCACCCTTTGCATGCAACATCTCCGAAACTGAATAGGCTCCAAACAACTCAATCAGTCTGATGCGCCATGCAACTCCATGCATCTATCATCAAAGTCTTCAACTTCTGCTGGTACCAATTGCACATGTCATCAGGAACCACTGCGCTGTTGAAATCTGCACCCATGCACTCTACATTTGCTGTCAACTCTGAACCATGCTCCAGTATCCGACACTATCACTTTGATCTGCCTGCATCAATCCAACTGATCTGCTACTGCTGCGCTGTGGGCACCTCGTAGCCAAGTTCAATTCATGAGATCCACACCATCTCATGAATCCTGCCCAGAAATATCCTCTTGGGATTATTCATGCATGTCACCCCACCTCTCACCTGGTGGTATAGCTGCATGCACTCCCTCTGCCCATCTGGCATGAAATTTCTTTGCATGAGTGGTTTCTTCCACTCCATGATCCTCTTGTGGCTGCTCCACATCCCAAGGTTCACTATCACCTGCATGAAAAACTTGCTACCTCTCAAGCATCAGTTGCATGTCTTTCTTGCACTTCCCAATAGTAAGAAGCTCCGTAGACATCCCATCTACTTCAAGTCTGTAGAGATTCTTTGCTCGAATCCCAACCTTCTTGACTTGTCTCGTTGCCTTGTGCCGAAGGAAAAATTTTCCTTCTCTGAAGACAACTTCATACCCTTTATCCTATAACATTGTGACTGAGATTAAATTATTTGTTAGACCTGGTACATGCAATACATCTTGTAAAAGAATGAGTTTACCTGACTTCCTCTGAAAGGTTATGGTACCAATGCCGGTCGCATTGTATCGTCCATTGTCGCCCAACTCAACATGCATCTGGAGATTTTTCTCCACCAAGTCACTGAAAAGATTCACATCTCCCGTCATGTGAAAGGAAGCGACACTATCAAAATACCACCCCGATCCCAATGCACTAGACACCATGCATGCGATCAATGAGAAGTCCAGCTCAAATTGCGAGGCAAGAGCCTCACCAGCGGTAGCTCCAGCAACCTACTTGTTCTTCTTCTTCTGTGGACAATTCGTGGCGTAATGTCCATGATCGTGACAGTGAAAACACTTCACTTTGGACATGTCACGCTTTTTACCATCCGCACCGGATTGAGAAGCATTATTCTTGCCCTTCCCCTTCCTTGCTTTGGCAGCCAAAGCGCAATCCTCTTCATCAGATACCTTTGATGAAGATCCGTCCTTGGTACTCCGCCTTATCTCCTCTTGCACAAGATCAGATCACAGTCTTTCCCATCCTGGCAATTTCTCCCGACCATTGACACTGTCCTGATATGCATGCCAACTTTTCGGAAGCCCGAGGAGAGCCAAGCTCACCAGTTCCTCATCCTCCACACTAACTCCTACACTCCCAAGTTCATCCCTGCAGTGGACAAACTTTGTCAAGTATATCGTAATAGTGTCATTCTTCTCCATCTTTATTTTCCTGAGTTTATCTTTGAGCGCCAACTTCCTTTGGTCACTCTTGCTCTGGAACAATTCTGTCAAAGCTTTCCACATCAAGAATCGAGAAGCTTTACCATGCAGGCTGGATACTATGTGATCCTTCACACCCTCCAATAGAATCCTTCAACACCTTACTGTCTTCTTTTTCCAAGCTTTAATCACAGCAGCATCCGTAGAAGTAGGCTTTGGAATTTCTTTCTCTATGAATTCCAACAGCCCATTGTCATCTAACACTGCCTCCATCCTGTCTTTCCATGCAATATAATTCGAGCTGCCTTCCAAGGCATACTCCAATCGCAATCCAACGAAAGACATCTTTGCTTTTTGACACCAAGAAAAACAATTCTGTAATTCGAATTCCAACAGCTCCAAACTCCACCACTTCCGATCTAAAATTGAGAACAAATTATTTCCAATACAGAGATCGACTGTAGGGGCATTTACCAGACCTTTGACCTTCAAAGAAGGATGAATCTGAAGGCTACCTGGCCCGCACTATAGACTCTGCCTATAGAAATAAAATGTAATCACCGTAATAGATCCGATGATCAATATGCTCCGATACCATGTAGAAATTTGAATAATTTGATGAATTATTCACTGAGATTATCCTGGTCACATACTATTTTAGCTTCATACATAACACATAATCTCTTCTACGCATTAATCATCACATGCGGAAATAAAACAACAAGCGATATTGAAAACATTCACATGCGCACATAGAAATTCAACACATATAGCACAGTATGTATACCGGGGAAAGCTTACAGCTGAAAACCCCCTACTGTCTGTATATTATAATGAAGAAGAATCATGTAACAATATCAGTACAATACTCCTCACAAGTACTCAGTACTGTCTCCAAAATTTACACACAAACTAGCTCAGTTTTGAACAAGTAACGGGTTCAAAACTCCTCCACTATTTGCCTGCCTCTACTGCGCAATCAAAGATGATTGAATGGAATAGAATGAATTCGAATTCCCTTGGATTTAACTGTGCAATCCTCATTGGAAATCTCCTCCAATGATTGTGCAAATCTCATGCACACTATAGTCACAACTGATAGTAGACTCCACCCTTTCACACACCTCTAACACTGGTCTCCACTGAACTGTCCATGCACTGCTGTTAACTGATGTGTTCTTTAGTTGAATAATGAAGGATAATTAGTGGAATTAATTAATAATTAATTACACCACTCATCACTAGTGTATATTAGCCAAATAAACTAAATACAATCAGTTCAACCAAATAGTTCAACTAAGTTAAACCGAACACAACTCTATCAACTGTCTCATCAACTCCACCAAACTCTGCCACATGAGTTCTAACTGAAGTCAACCATGCAATAGCTCAAATAACCCATAGGAAATTCGAATTTACTTTTTCCAGCTGCATGTGCCACATCTGTAGCTCGAACTGCGGGGCCCAAAGAGGAAAGATAATGTTTATAGTCTAAATACATGGTTAATAATATTCGACCGGTTTCATTTTGCCTCCTGGCTGTGCTAAATAGAAACCCGCCCAATGCCCAGTGTAAACAGGTCCATCTATTTTTACCAACTTGACCAATCATCCAAGAATAGCATCCCGTAACTCCTAGACCATGCTCCATATGTCTAAAAATAGACATAGTCTAAAAATAGACTTTTCGACAAAAATCACATGTGTGGTCCCCACCTAGTTTAGGTGATCACTTTCCAACTAGGATCAGGAAAGATGTTTCAGGAGGCCTCCTTCACTGTTTCTTGTTGCCATTTTCAACAACGATACACTTGCTCATCAGAGCCATGTATCCAGTATATCGGTCAGGTGACTCTCTCTTTGCGCTGTGATGTAGGTGCTCCAATCTTCTCTACATCAAGATTCAATCGCTCAGCTTTTGTAGTGCGCTTCCGCCCTCTGATGGTTGGCATTGCATGAGTGGTTTCTTCCACTCCATGAACCTCCTCTTGTGGCTGATCCACATCCTAAGGATCATCCTTAGGAACTAATAGCTCCTCATCTGCATGCAAGTGTGGCTCCCTCTCAAGCGAACACTTCATGGCTTTCTCCTCATGAAATTTTATATCCCGTCACACAACAGTCTTCCGACTGTCTAGCAAATACACACGATAGTTGTGGGGTGTATCAGTGTACCCCACAAATATCCCAACCTCTGCGGTCGACTCCAAATTCTTCCTGGCATCCTTCGTCACATGAATGTAAACAAGTTAGCCAAAAATCTTCAAATGAGAAATATCATGCCTCTTACCAAAAAACACCTCCTCGGGTGTACTCATGCCAATTATCCTATGAGGACAATAGTTTTGCACATAAACCGCAGTGTTGCATGCCTCAGCCCACAAGTGTATGGGAAGGCCTTGATCATGCAACGTCGTCCGTGCAACACCCACGATCATTCTGTTCTTTCACTCCGCGACCCCATTTTGCTGTGGGTTATGAGGCGCTATGAGCTCTCTTTGAATTCCTTCTGCGCTGCAAAATTCCTTGAATTCCCCAAAGATGAATTCACCACCATTTTCGCTCCTAAGAGCCTTCACCTGCTTCCCCGACTCTTTCTCCACCAGTGCCTTAAACTCACAGAACTTTGAGAATGTCTCGCTCTTCTTCTGTATGAAGAAGATCTAGCACTTCCGAGAAAAGTCATCAACAAATATCACATAATACCTGTGCTTTGTTGTTGAAGCTATTGAGGAAGGTCCACACACCTCTGTGTGAATTCTCTCAAGGATCATCGTGGCGCAACTATCCTTCTCGTGAAAGGTGGCTTTCACAAATTTTCCCAAAGTACATCCCTTGCACTGATTTGACTGCGCAAGTGTACCTTTGGGAAGCCCTTAGGAAATCTCACAAGAAATTTTCAAAGTACCATGGTGAAGATACTTGTCCTTGGTGTGCCATAGTTTCCGTCTTCTGAAGGCTCACCACTCCTCTGCTTGCCCGGCCATTGCCGCGCAAACATCTAATTCTCCGCAATTGATAAAGGTTCTTAACTCGAACCCCTATCCTCCGAGTCTCACCAGTTGCCTTACTGCGCAGGAAAGCCTTTCCCTCGCTAAAGACAACATCATATCCCTTGTCTTCTAACATCGCCACAGAGATTAGATTCTTCTTCAATCCTGGAACATGCATCACTTCCTTCAATACGAAGGGTTTACTAGACTCCCTCTCAAAGGAAATGGTACCGATACTGGTCGCACTGTATCTACCATCATCGCCCATCTCGATGTGCACTCCAAGATCTTTCTCATCCAGATCAGTAAACAAATCTCGATCTCCTATCATGTGAAAAGACGCACCACTATCCAGAAACCACACCGAACCCATCACACTTGAGACAAAGCATGTGATCAGTGAAAAATACAGCTCAAACTGTGAGGCTAAGTCTTCCACCAGAGATTCAGTTGTACCTACTTATTTTTCTTCTTCTCGTGGACAATTAGTGGCGTACTCTCTGTGTTGGTGAGAAAGAACTTCACCTCGACATGTCCCTCCTTCTGCCTTCTTTAATTTATTTATAGTAAGTATTTTTTGCTCTTCCCTTCCTTGATTTGAAGCCAAGCAAGAATTTTCTTCATCTTCATTCTTCATAAGATCCATCCCCGGTACCCGCCCAGACTTCCTCCCTAGGGAGATCCCACCCAAAGCTCTTACCATCCCAGGCTTCTCCCGAGAATTCTGTTAGAAATCTCATAGAATCTGTCCTTCTGAAGCCAAGGAGAGCCAAGTTTACCAAGTCCTATTGCAGTTTACCAAGTCCTCTTCATCTATAGTAACCCCCACACTTCCCAGCTCATCCCTGCACAGGACAAACTTCATGATGTACTTGGGTATATTGTCGCCTTTCTCTATTTTTATTTTCCTAAGCTTGTCTTTGAGCGCCAACTTCCTCTGGTCGCTCTTGCTTTGGAACAAGTCTGTCAAAGCTTTCCACATCAATAATGGAGAAGCTTTACCATGAAGGTTGGACACTATGTGATCCTTCACACCTTCCAACAGAATCCTTTGACATTTTGTTGTCTTCTTTTGCCATGCGTCAAGTGCAGCAGCATCGCTAGAAGCAGGTTTTGGAATTTCTGCATCTATGAACTCCTTCAACCCATTATCCTCCAGCACCACCTCCATCCTGTCCTTCCATGCAATATAATTTGAGCTGCCCTCAAGGGCATACTCCAATCGCAATCCGTTGAACGACATATCAACTTCGACACCAAGAAAACACTGCTGCAAATTCGAATTCCACTAGCACAAAACTCAACCGCTTCAATGCTTTGCAATTGATCCAATGATCAATATTGCTCTGATACCATGTAGAAATTATATAACTAATGCGTTATACATCCAAGATTATCTTGATCACACACTATTTGACTTCATGCATAATACAAAATCTCTTCTACCATTGATCATTACTTGCGGAAATTAAATCAATTGCATGCACACATTAAAACCATAAAAATTCACACATATGAACACAGTAATTTATGGGAAATATTAAAGCTGGAAACCCCCAACTATATGTATAATATATGTCATAGAGATCATGTAACAATCATCATACAAAGCTTCTCACAAGCTCTCAGTACAATCTCCAATCGCTACACACTAATTAGGTCCTGATCTAGCAAATCCATGCACTGATCCTCTGCCACCTGCTAGCCTGCCTCTACTACGCAATCCCTGCTGAATATGGGCTCTGAATGAACTCGAATCCACCTAGCTTGCACTGCGCAATCCTCATTGGCATCACCATCAATGTGTGGTGCAAACTCATGCACCACTATGGTCACAACTGATAGTCTACTTGCTCTTTCACCTACCTCTCCACTGGTCTCCACTGAAACTGTCCATGCACTGTAGTTAACTGATGTATTCTTCAGTTGATTAATGAGTTAATATTTAGTGAATTAATTAATAATTAATTCACACCACTCTCACTAGTGTATCAATAAGTTATACTAGATACAACTAGCTCAACTGTGTCTAACTGAGTTAAACTGAACACAACTCCACCAACTACTTCAATAACTCCACCAAACTCTGTCACATGAGTTCTAACTGAAGTCTCCATGCAATAGCTCCACTTAACCCTCAGGAATAGCATAATTCCTTCTGTCAGCTCCTGTGCCACATCTGTGCACTTAACTGAAGTGCTCCAAGAGAATAAGATATTGTTTATAGTCCAAATATTATTAAGAGCTAATAATATTCGACATATCTATTTTTAGACTGGCAATCTAAAAATAGATTCCGCCCAATATGTCTAAAAATAGAAGTCCATCTATTTTTCCAACTTGAACAACCATCCACAAATAGCATCCTGCAACTCATAGAATATGATTGACATGTCTAAAAATAGACATAGTCTAAAAATAGACTTGTGCCAAAAATAGCCTGCGGGCCCACTTAGTGAAGGTGACTTCTTTCCACTAAGCTCATCATCTTGTTGCAATCTCAACACGAATTCCAGAGGCAGCCATGCAACTCAAAAATGAGTGCACTCAATATTTTTTTACTTGGATTCAAGTGGACTCAATCACTATTTTATAGGGAGCTGTTGGCAACTGCCCTGTAGAATAAATAGAGCAAATATAGAGCTAGGAAGGGTTAAAACTTTGTTGCAAGCTATTGAGATTTTTATTATTTTACTCAGTGATCAAACCTTCAGAAATGTATGAGGCTATTCTTTTATGAAATGAGCAGACTGATTTCATTTTAATGATTTAAGGTTCAGAGAGCTAGGCTTGTGGGTTAGGGCCCAATCCATGTGCCTCAGCCTCTCTGCTGTATTTGTTCTCTTGTTTTTGTCATTTCATTAGTTTCGCTTCTGATAATTTCATTTATGTTTCAAGTTGCTGTTTAGTTTTGCTTGCAGTGTGCTGTTGTAGGTTTCATTTACTTGTGAGTAATATAATAGAGGAGAAAAACCAAAAAACGTTGTGGATCAAGACCCCCTTCTCATCTTTGTAAATCAAGCTCGAGGAGGGCGAATCTTCCCACCAAACCAAAAATTGATTTCTGTTCACTGTTTCTGAGATTAAAAGTACAATTGCATTACCATTTTTCAGTCTCCCTTTGCACTGTATTTTACGAATTTGTCTATTTCTTTGCACATAAGTTACCAAGTTGATTGCAGGAATTATTGTTAAAACCCTAGAGAAACTCCGTGGTGCCTCACCACTTCATTCTCCATCTCTATCTTGACAATCTGTGCACTGCTATTACGCCCTCCATTTCCGCTTTTTCCCGCTTACTCTCACTGTCGCACCCACCTTTTTATTCATAAAAACACTTAAACCATTCAGCCCACCTTATTCCTTTGTTTTTATTAGTCACGGTTGCCTTACCCTTTTTAACGCAAAATTCTTGAAAACCATTGGTATTCGACCTCCGCCCTTGCTCCTCAAACTTCCTACTACCGTACATCGCAAATTGTAAATCACATCTTTTACTTGGTTCCTGTTAACACTTACCACTCCAAACACCGATTGTGATAACTCTCCGTACTCCGCCGCATCGCACGTTGCAAATCACATCTTTTACTTAGTTCTCGTTAACACTTAATGCTCCAACGCCGATTATGATAACTCTCCGTACTCCGCCGCATCGCACGTCGCAAATCTCATCTTTTATTTGGTTCTTGTTAAACGTTCCGCTCCCAACACCGATTGCGATATCATTATTGTACTCTGCTACATCATTTGACTCATCACATATCACAGCTCATTCCCGAACAACACTTCTGCCACTCCTCCAACCACGCGATATTGTGATATTGCGATATCGCATATCGCAGATCGCAACCTTTGGCATTTTTGCAAATCACATTTCACACTCTCTATCCACTCCTTGTTAACACTTACTGCTTCTGTCTTCCGGTTGTGATATTGGCATCGTGCTCCGCCACCGATCCCACTACCACGTCATATGAATCATTACATTTCGCTCCCACTCCTGAACTGTACTCCCGCTACTCCGCCATCCTGCGATATTACGATATCGCATATTGCATATCACACTGCCAGCCCTCCATCGCAACTCCGCTATCAAACTTTTCAAATCATTCTGCTCCAAAACATTTTTGCACTATAATAATTTTTTAATAAGGTTTAAACCCCCTCTTTCCACCTCTAAGCCTTGTTTCATGTGGTGAGCCCTCATTTGCACTTTTATCCCGTTTTCCTACAAACTGCAAGCCACACTTTGTCAATTTTAGTTTATCATGAATAGTTGCATGGTTAGAAGCATGATATCATGGTAAATAGATCAGAGGATAAGTAGGGTGTGTTTAGCCAATTGGCCTAGCTAGGTGCAACTTATTTTAGTTTCTTTTCAGTCATTTATTTTTTGCAGATTAAATTAGTTTCCTTTCTGTCATTTCCTTTCTACAATTTAAGTTAGTTTCATTCCCGTCAGTTCCTTCCAGAAATTTAATTTCCAGTTCTTATCATAGAAGGGTATGACATGAGTAAAATGCATCTAATGCATGAGAATGCCACCAATTTTTAGAAACTTGTTGATAAAGTAAAGTAGGTAGCCCCTGGGAGTGTAGCCCCTGGGAGTTGCATCACTCTTGGTGCAATACGTGGACTCACCACTTTTTGGCATTATTGTCGGGGAGGTGTCTAGTAGATGCTTTGATTTTGTTTTAAGAATTATTTTCTTCTTTCCTTTCTTTTCATTTTATTTCAGAAATATTGAGAAAAAAAGATCTAATTTTCATGCCTCGTAGGAGTAGGAATAATCAAAGATAAATCTTACCTAAAACCCCCACATCACCTCCTAGCCACCCTTCACTCTTCTTCGGTGGCAGTGAGACTGAAATTCCTATAGGAGAGCCTTTTGCATACTTTGAGGAACCTATTGGGGAAGAAGAAGAAGACCTTGGTCCAACTGAGGGACCTACTTCACCATTCTTAACCATGGTTGGGATACAGAGAGAATTTCCCATAAGAGAGGCAGATGGGGAAACTAAGATGAAAACCATTAGCCCCTCAACTCTTCCACACTTCCATGGAATTACCTCTGAGGATCCTAACACATTCATGTTTGAATTTTTTGTTATTTGTAGGACTTATGACTACACTTCTGATGATAAGAAGTTGAATCTATTCCCATCCACCCTTAAGGATGCAGCCTTGTGCTGGTTCATGGGTCTGCTTGGGGATAGCATCACTACCTGGGCACAGATGGAAGAGACCTTTAGCAACAAATGCAAAGACTATTGTAGGTCCAAGGAAACTAAGGATGAGATATTTAGAATGACTCTAGGGCCGGATGAATCCTTAAAGGACTATGAAGATAGGTTTCAATTGAACTATAAGAGAGCCAACTGTACTCTTGATCCTGACTCACTTAAACGTGTACTTCTTCGAGGGATCAGAGAAGAGATGATCCTTGAATATGATATCAGGAGGAGAGATCTACCAACAACCCTATGAAACAATCAAAACCTTCTTCCGGAACCATTCTAGGGCATTTAGGAAGAAGGGCAGAGCTAGCCAAAGTACACCCAATACCCCTTCCTCTTCCACCTCCATCAAACATGAGATTGGGAATATGTTGGACGACTTCAAGAGTGACATGCTTCACACCCTTGCTTTGCAAATGGAACCATGTAGGTCAAGAGGAAGCAGGAGGAAGCATAAAGAGTCTTGGCTATATTTTTTCCTAGATGTATTAGGAAGCACCCAAGAAATGAATGTCCAATAAATGTCATAGAGGTTTTCTTAGTCCGTGAAGAGAATCATGCCACAGAAAAGTGTCCCTCCTTATCTAGACTTAAGGTTGTATATCAAGGTGGGGAAGTAATGTCAGAGCAAATCTGTTTCATCAACCAGAGAATGCCTCAAGGCCCTATGCCATATCAACAAGGTGTGGCAGGTGCATATTACTCTTATTATCAAAACAATCAGAGCGCACTCATGCAACCTTGGTACACCCCCACTCCCCCATCCTGGTCTACACCTCCTACTTAGCCTTACAACCCTTCATATCATCCTTATCTAGTAAACCAACCATTCCAGTAGTATGTTCCACAACAACCTCAATGGAACAATCCATCCCAAGGGTGGAGGCCTCAAAAAAATCAACCACCTGCTCTAATGCCTCCACCCCAACCTCAACCTAATCTTACTCATGCTGCTCCACCTAGGCTACCTCAAATACCTGCATAACCCAATCCGATCCTGAACAACAGACAGACACAACAAGCTCCCAGTGGAGAAACATCCTATCCATCTTATGTTCTGGAGATATAGGAGGTTAATCTCAAGTCGGGAAGAGTACTCCCAGACAACCATCCGCCATCTCCACCTGTAGAGGTTGAGGAGGAAAAGGAAGAAGGTAACACTCAGATCCAACAACCTCCTTTTCCTGAGCGCTTGATCCACCCTAGTCACCACTCTTTAGAGGAGACTGAACTCCTGGGAGAATTGGAAAATTTGTGTGTAAATATACCACTTCTCTAGGTCATTAAGAATGTCCCTATCTACAATAGGCTCAACAAATAAAAGTGCTTCAAGAAACTTGGGAGAAGGAAGAGAGATACCCCCACCATCAATGTGGTAGGACAACTATCTGACCTAATGCTAGGGAGGGTGATATTTCCAAAGTATCTGGACCCTGGTAGTCCAGTTGTTGATGTGCATATATATGGAGTCATAGTCCCCAACACTCTGATTGATCTAGGGGCTGACATCAATGTCATGACCAAGGAAACTATGTTGAAACTTAATATCCAAGAGAATTTGAGGAAAACCACAATAGCTTTGCAACTTGCAGATCGGTCCACAGTAACTCCGGAAGGATGTTGAGGATGTTATGGTTACCATTTACTCTTGAAAGTATCCTACAGATTTCCTGGTCCTGCAACAAAAAACCAAGTTTAATGGTTATCCCCTCATCTTAGGGAGACCTTGGTTAGCCACTGTAGATGCTTATAGTAGTTGTCGGACCAGAAACATGGCTATCAAAAATGGGCCTTTGTCTAAAAAAATAGTGTTATACCCTCCAGCCCAACCTTCCATTGATCATGATCTCCCTATATGGTTGGAGGATGAAGAAGATGAGTTATATAAAACTGCCCCTATGTTTACCATAGATGCTATTCTTAGAGGGTGGTAGCTTCATGAAGATGAACTCATTGACCATGCCATTCAAAACCATCCCTCCACTAAGATTCCTCTCGAAACCTTAGTCAAAGAGTTTGAAAGACAACCTTGGATGGAAGTGCACTCAGTTGAGTCAACCTCTGAATCCACCAAGGCTATTAAGTTTGGCCCATCCATATCTCTAAATATCAACCCAAACCTCTCAAATGAAGAAGAGAAGCAACTATGCCATATTTTGAAAGAGAATCTAGATGCATTTTCTTGGGATTACAAGGACATGAAGGGGTGCACCATTAGTGTGAAAAAATCATATTTACATCAAATAAGGATGCAAGCTTGTGAGACAACCCCAAATAAAGATGAACCTGGCTCTGAAGGACATAGTCAAAGAAGAGCTGCAGAAACTATTGAATGTAGGGTTTATATATCCTATATCTGATAGTGAGTGGGTATCTCCTCTTGTCCTAGTGCCAAAGAAGAATGGGGAGTGGCGAATTTGTGTTGATTATCGAGAAATTAACAGAGCCACCAAGAAAGACCATTTCCATTTTCCCTTTATAGACCAAGTCCTTGATGGCCTTGTAGGGAAGAAGTTATTTTCCTTATTAGATGGGTTCAGTGGGTACAATCAGATTCAAATTAGTCCTGAAGACTAGGATAAAACTAATTTCACCTGCCCTTGGGGTACCTTCGCTTATAGAGTCCTACCCTTTGGGTTGTGAAATGCCCCAACTACCTTCCAAAGAGCTGTCTTGAGCATCTTTTCTGAGTTAGTGCATGACTCTATCAAAATCTACATGGATGATTTCACACCATATGGGGATGAATTCTAGGAAGCTCTCTCCAATTTGGGTAAAGTACTAAGAAGTTGCATTGAGATACATCTCTCCTCGAGTCCAGAAAAGTGTGAATTTTTAAAGAAAGCAGGGGTTGTATTAGGACACTCCATATCCCAAGCAGGAATACAGGTAGACCTGAAAAAAATCACTATAATCAAAAGGGTACTTGCCCCTTAAAAGCATAAATATGTCAGGAGTTTCTTAGGCTTAGCTGGTTACTATAGAAGGTTCATCAAAGATTTCAGCAAGATGGCTTCGCCATTATTTGGGTTATTGGCCAAATATTCTGATTTTATTTGGTCTGGTCCTTGTCAATAGGATTTCGAGCTCATTAAGGAAAGTTGACTACCGCCCCATCTTGAGAGGTCCAAATTGGACTCTGCCTTTCCACATCCACATTGATGCATTTGACAAAGTTGTAAGGGAAACATTAGGACAATTAGAGGAAAAATCCCTTATGCCATTTATTTCATCAGCACGAACTTGTCCAAGGCCAAACTGAATTATACTGTTACTGAGAAGGAGATGTTAGCCATTGTCCATGCTTTGAACAAATTCAGGAATTATGTAACTAGATATCATACCTTTGTTCACACTGACCATGAAGCCATCAAGAATTTAATGAACAAACCAGATGTTAATGCTAGGATAATTAGACAGTTGTTAATTTTGCAGCAATTCGATTTTACTATTGTTGATAAACCTGGAAAGGAGAATGTTGTTACGGATTTTTTGTCCAGGTTAGCTCTCCCTGCATGTGAAGAAGGAATGGTGGATGACCAGCTGCCAGATGAGCATCTCTTTTCTATATCAACACTCTCATCATGTTTTACTGATATAGCCAACTACTTGGTTGCTGGGATACTCCCTCCTAATTTTTCATTAAGGGAGACAAGAAAAATCATCAGAAAAAGTGCCCCTTTCACATGGGTAGGGGGAAACCTTTTCAAGCTAGGCCTTGATCAAATCCTAAGGAGATGTGCGAGGGAGGAAGAATTTTTTGATATCCTCTTTGCATGTCATGAAATCCCATGTGGAGTCCACTTTGATGCAAAGAGAACTGCTTACAAAGTTTTGCAGGCAGGATATTATTGGCCTACCCTTCACCAAGACTCCAGAAGATACACCAGAAGGTGTGACCAGTGCTAAAGAATGGGGAGACCCACGTAAAGGGATGAGATGCCTTTGCACCCTCAGGTGGATCTTGAGACATTTGACAAGTGGGGCATGGACTTTGTTGGAACTATCGATCCACCATCCAGACAAAAGAAGTATATCATAGTCTGCACTGATTACCTAACAAAGTGGGTTGAAACAAAAGCAATGAAGGTAGAAAATGAGGATAAAGTAGAATAATTTTTGAGGGAGAATGTGTTTTACAAGTTTGGGTACCCCAGAGAAATAGTCACTGATCAAGGAGCACAATTCACCTCTCACCTCATTGAGAATATTTTGAGGAAGCACAAGATTAATCATAGAAAATATACTACCTATCACCCTAAGGCGAATGGCCAAGTAGAAGTAACTAACAGAGCTTTAGAGAGCATCCTCACCAAGGTTGTGAGCTACAATAGAAAATATTGGGCATACATATTGGTAGAATCTATTGGGCCTACAACACTACTTGGAAGACAACAACAATATTCACTCCTTATGAACTAGTCTATAGTAAGAAGGCTATACTTTCAGTTGAGTTTGAATTAAAAACTCTAAGAATGGCAACTGAATTAAATCTATATCTATTAAATTCCCAAAAAGAGAGGTTGTTGCAAATAAATGGATTGGATGAGTTCAGAATGCAAGCACTTCTTCACATGGAGGTAGTTCAGCTGCAAAGGAAGGTCTGGCCCGACAAGAACATCAAAGAAAATACCTTCCAATAAGGAGATTGGGTGCTATTGTATGATTCAAGGTTTAAATATTTCAAAGGCAAGATGATGAGAAGATGGTTGGAACCTGTAATATTCCCAAATGGGGAAGCAACAATATATGAACACAATAATGGAAAGAACAATGAATAAATAAACACACCATGATATGAAACAAATGTACATCCATCTTATTAAACATATCAACAAATAAAAGGCACAATATCTCGAGGATCTAGTCACTCAAGCAATACAAAAAAAACCTCCACAAGCAAATATGTCAATACATGAGAAATAACTGCCATACAAATGCCCTGAGCTATGACAACACACTTTTAGGGCATAAATACTACAGAAATGATTTATCAATATATATATACTGTTACATAGCTCAAATAATGCTAGGAGTGAAGATCTATCCTCATAGAAACCTTTCCAAGATAACCCAGGAAGGGTTTCCTGAAATACACAAATATACAAATGGTAATCTACAACCCTAGGGCTGAAGAATCACTGCAACTGAAGCCCCTGAAATAGAAGGCTGAAATAATATGGATCTGATGTAGATATCCTCCAAAGGTAACCTCCAATGAAAGGCTGAACCCTTCACCTTCAAGAAAACACTCTAAAAGAGCCAATAGATCCTCTTCTGAAACTGCCCTCCAAAATAACGCAATTCCAGACTGAAAATGCGTTGTGAATGATGGGAATGGGTTGGCATGGTGCCAAAGATCTAAAATGTGCTCAAGAACCCTCCTTGCTGATCTCCCAAGAGAAGGAATCCTTCCCCCTATGAAAAACTAGCTCAGAAAGTGGGTTTCTCAACCTTCCACTGCAACACCCTGCAACACAACACAAATCTGAACAGAAACTACGCTCTAGCTAAAGGATGAAGCTTGGCCAGAATACCGGATGTGTGGAAATGATAGATAAATACTCTCCCAAGAGGCCTCTTAAGGGAAGATGTGGGATTCTCGATCGGGAACACACTGTGCTAAACAACACAAGAAATCTTAGCTAAACAACTGAAGAGAGCACAAGTCTAAACAAACATATCAAAATAGTAATCATAACCTCCCCCATATGGCTGCCATCCTCTTCCTTATAAACAATGTGAGCCTTCTCACCTTGGGTCCCACTCATTAGGGTTTCCACCATCATGCAATCAATCTCCCTCCAAAACTGCGCTGTCGCACCATTAATGCCACTCCTCCATAATAACATTGTTTGATTTGGTCAAAGTTGACCTATTCAACATGCTCCAGCCCCTTTTCACACTTAAGGGTCTTCAATCCAGCTTTTAGATGACCTCCTTTCACAATAGGAGTGTATTTTATTCCTACTAAGGATATTTATGGGTCTCCATACCCTCTTATTCCTCTAGCTAAGAGAAAAAATCAAAATTTAATATTCCCATTACCTGTATGCTAATTTAGGAATATTATAGTCCTCCCCTCCCAAATGTTGCTTTTCCTCAAGCAACTCTAAGGATAGAATTGAGGAGCCTCTCCTCTTCCTCCTGTAGCATCTCCATGTGATAAGCTCCTCCAATGAACAAGATGTTGTCTCATTAGTAAGTCTCCAAGTTGATCCTCCTAAGTGTATAAGTATGCCTGTGGTGAAAATCCAAATGGCTCTCATCATGAACAAGTGGAATATCCATGGAAGCAACTATGTTTGGTCTATAGGCATTCTTCAGGCATGGAATTTGAAATATATTGGGAACTATCATTCCCATGTGAAGCCTCCATCCCCAAGCTATCATCCATAAAAAGTGATTCACCCTCCAACATGGCAACTCATGAAACATCTCCTCCACCTTAGGATCTTGCAAAGAAGGTGGGATGTATAGCTGAACATGGCGGATCAAATTGTCCATCCCACGCTGTCTCTCTCTACACTTATGATAAGTGTATAGCTTCTGCTGAATTTGGGCTACAACAATGTGGCCTTCATGAAGCAAAAAGGCAATTGGATCCTCAAAGACCCACTCTTTGGTTCTTGCCCAGATCATCCCATATAAAATGAATATGACATTATCATCATATGGAATCCAAATGAGAAAGGTACTAAAGGTTTTACATAGTTCTGGAAGGTACCAAAAATCTCCCATGTAGTCACAACGTAGTTTTACCAACTGCAGTTTCAGAATATGATGTGGCAAGTTGTCTTCAAACAATTTGCTAGTTGTGCATGTCATCTCATCTACTAGTAAATAGTAAATGGCATTGTATATCAACTGAGCATATAGGAAATAGTCCAACACTTGCCCAAAGACATACAAGAAATGGCTATCACCATCATAGATGTTGGTCTCAAAATGACCATGAAGCCCAAATAGAGGCTTGCCCTCTTGTGGAGCAATGCACTGTATAGGGATGGTAAGAGAATACAAATACTGTGTTAGATAATAAATAAATGCAAAAACACAATTCTTATCGTGTATTGAGAGAAATATATAAATAATAATATCTATGAATGAGCCCTTCATAGTGGTCTGGCATACTCCCATGAAGAGGAATGAACTATGTGCTGTATGAATATCCCTCTTATTATGCTTGGAAATCCCAGTTAAGAAGATCATGTCATGGTAATATATGTCTCCATCCACTACTCCATCACTCTCATCTCCTACTTGTCCTTCAATTGCATCATATGTGAAGTGATCTTGGGAACACTTCATCAATAAACCCAAGGTCCCAAGTGACAACGCTGTTGGCCTTTGTGACAAGGCTCCTGTCATCTCATAGCTCCATCCTTTGACACACCACATGTCAAAGTCATCAATCATAATGCTGATATATATGGGAGATTCCTTCCAAAGTGGAAGTATCCCCTGATCCTCCAAGGCTAAGGAGTAGCCCCTTTGCACCATGATAGTGCCATTTTCTACTCCTGCAAAATCATGCAAAGTATGGGAGAAAATCAGCCCATACTCTCTCAAGAACCTCCAAAGCAACAACAAATCTTGTTGCCTCCCCCCACTATCACCATATAAACTATGGAGCAACAACATGATAGTTGACATGAAATATATCACATCACCCCAATACATCCAAACTCCTTGCTACCATAGGATGTAAGTGCCATGCCAAGGTTCATCCACCAACCAAATATTTGAAATAGAATGTGTCATATGATGGCCAAAATATTTCAAGAGTAACCAACTTAGCCTTGCCTCCTGCTACCATGTGTCATAGATCTGCAAGTGGCTTCCCATCCTCTTTCTCATAAACATCACCCATCTAACCAATGGAGTGTCTATCATCATGCTCAAAATTGGCATCCCTCCAAAGGAGAATACCATCATCCCAAATCAGACTTATATCTTTGCATTTCATGGGATTTTGAAATGCAATCTCCTGGAGATCTCCAAATGAAGACCACTCCTAAATGACCAAGTTGATCTCATAAAGATCCAAATATACTAAAGGCAAAATCTTCTCACTTAGAAATGAAGTGTTCATCAAGAAAGATCCATCATAACAATGGAAGATAAGATGTCTCTCATAAACCATCTGCATATCCTCTGCTATGCATGTAGAAAGGTCATTGGAATGCTCCAATAATGGTTGGGCCCCCAACTCATCGCTATTGCTCAATGACAGTGCTGCTAATCTCCATAATGGTACATTTGCTGTTGTTGGGAAAAATACTGAGAGGGGGGGGGGGGGGGGGGGTGAAACAGTATTTAGGGCATGCTTAAATCTTTTTACTTTTTATGCTCTAAAACCAATACGCTACTTTCCTGAAGCAAACTCGCGTATACACGCGGATATCCTTAATAAAACATGCGTATGCATAGAGATCTTATTATGCAGATTATTCTTAACTTAGATCTTTGGAACATTCATTCATCTGATGTTTAGTTAACAATAAGCAGTGCAGTAATAACAGAATAAACCATCACACATAAGCATCACACATGAACACCAGGATTTTAGGTGGAAACCCAAGTCGAGAGAAAACCACCGCTGCCGTTGTCTCAGCCTTCAATATTTTATTATAAAGAAAACATCTTACAACTATGTACTGGCGCAGACTCATACCAGTACGCAGGCACCCAGCTGCGCTCGTTTACCAGCCTCTCCTGGAAGGGAGCTACGACCCCCTGCTCTCGTTTACCAGCCTCTCTTGGAAGGGAGCTACAACCCCCTGCTCTCGTTTACCAGCCTCTCCTGGAAGGGAGATACAACCCCCTGACTGAAGGCTACAACCCTCAGCACCACCATGGACCACGTTTCATCAATTTTCACACTGGATCCAAAAGCTTTCTTTAGAGCACAACTTGCAGGCCTCTTTTCATAATATTTTCAGATTGGACCCACTTCACCCATTTAAGCTCAATCATACATCAAACTGATACTTATAACTTCATCAATTCATTCATAGAACCATCAACCAATCAATCAACAACTTGATCTTCCATCAATATAATCAGCAGCATAATCATCATTCAATCAACCCAGATCTGTATGAATACATCACTAACAGATAGCAGTAAAACAACAGAACAGATCAGACATCTCATACCACAAACTTCAGCAAACCCTAGTTTTCATACGCACTTTCCTTTCACTGATTCCGCGTACATACGTGCTTCCATTCATATAAAACCGCGTATACATCTTCACAAACTCCAGAACTGGTTTTACATTCCATACGCGCTCTCGCTAAATTAAACCCGCGTATATATGCACTTCCTCCTTGACGAAACTGCGTATAGATCTTTAGACATTTTAGGACAGCATACTTCTTCAGATCAGATATTCAGTTCAGATTTTACCCTTCACTTCAGACATATGTTTTCCTCATCTCAGATCTAATCATTCCATAAAAAGATCTAGAAGATACAAATGCATTTCAGATCTATATTCCCTTCTTCATCATTTTCTTCATAGGTGCATTACATATTCAGATCTATCATCAAACTGTTACCCTTTCAATTCAGACATACTTCAGAGTGAAGTATACTTTTAAACCCAGACTCATGCACCCACCTTGCACAATGATTTTCTTCTCCTTATATAGGTTTACCCTTTTTCAATACCATGAGCCAAAACCACATTACTTCCAATGGTATTCCTGGATGGGATCACATAGACATACCAACACTCAATACAATGGGTCAATACCATGGTAGTAACCCCTGGTTTTACATATTTAGAGCGCATTTGACCATACGCGACTTGGCACGTTATTTCCCGCGTGCATACGCTACTTCTATTAAGCAAACCCGCGTATGCCTTGTGACATACACTTTTCATCATTACTTTTGCACATACTGATATTTCTTACTTCTGCAACTTCTATACTTCTTATAGATTTACATCATTAATTAGTATATCAAGTCAGTTTCCATCAAGTACAACTTCATCAAGTAGGTTGCCATCATCTTCTTCAAGTGTTGCCATCATCTTCATCAAGTGGGTTGCCATCAAGGACAACACATTGCATCATATTGCCAACAGCTGTCTCAAGATCATGCTCAGTGTTGAACACATAGTTCTGCATTGCATTGTTCACGACAATACTCATCCCATCCTCCAAGAATCTACTCTCCAACCCCAAGAGTTGTGTGCAGCTCAAAAATGGTACACTAGGATGACTGTATATCTCCTCCTTGAAAAAATCAAGGCTGCTCAGCGCAGTGATAGTCTGCTACTCCAAATCAGCAATGTACTTTGACCTTAGGTCATGCAATGGTACATTCCCACAATCCTCCATATGATGTGCTGAAGTAACAGAAAATGGAAACATGTGCATACCTTGGTAAAGCTTGGGAACATCTTGTACTGTTACAAGGGTTCCTCCTTCCGGTGTGATGGCTTCCCCAACTACTGATGATGATGGTTGCTCTTCTATGGCTGCATCAGTGCTAGTACAAGTCTCCTCCTCCTCATGCATCTCCAGAATGGTGCATGTGACTCTAACTGTCAAGAGATTAAGACCACTTTGCAAAGGTGCAACCGTTCTTTCTCCCGATGCAAGTGCTCCTGCAGCAAATGGTGGTGAAGGCCTCTTCTCCTCTGATTCCTTCTTGTCAAACTTTTTGATCAACCTTTGAGTAAAATCTGCATATGCAATCACTCTTGCATGACTCAAATGGCTGAACCACCAAATGTTTGCTTCACCCTTAAGGTGCAACATTGCAATATCAACAAATTCTTCTTCTACTATTGGATATAGCAGGAAAAATGCATCCAACCTCATTCCCCAAGCTCTTGCTGTGCATGAGGATGACCCATCAAAGGTATACAATAAAAATCTATTGCCCTTTATTCTTCTATTGCTGCAAGGTATCCTTTCTTCTTCGAGTTGAATGAACTGTGGGAGAGTTAGATTCTCCTTGAAAGTTCTAGGTTGAGACTTATATTATGCAAGATACTCACTTAGAATCTCATGATCTAAGTGTCCTTCATCTCTATGCCTCTTGTATTTTTCTTCAAAAGGAAAGGGCATAATATGTTTCTTTGGAGCTCTATGCAATACCAGATCTCCTTTTTGTTGAGAGGAAGTACATGGACCTTCCTCATCTTGAACCCTAATGTGGTTTCACTCCTTTTCACCATTTTCCTTTGCTTGACCTCCTTGGTGAGGTCCTTCTTAGATCTGAAAAGAGATGAGATTAAACTCATTCTTTCCACCATTATGATCTCTTTCTCCTTCTTCTTATTCTCCTGATAACATAATGACTAAGATCCACAGGCTGAGCCAAGATTATGCTCAAATACCACTGTATTCCCAAATGGGGAAGCAACAATATATGAAAAAAATAATGGAAAGAATAGTGAATAAATAAACACACCATGATATGATACAAATGTAAAACCATCTTATTAAACATATCAGCAAATAATAGGCACAATATCTTGAGAATCTAGTCACTCAAGAAATACAAAACAAGCCTCCACAAGAAAATATGTCAATACATGAGAAACAACTGCCATACAAATGCCCTGAGCTATAACAATGCATTTTTAGGGCATAAATGTTGCAGAAATGATTGATCAATACAGATTTGCTGTTATATATCTCAAATAATGATAGGAGTGAAGATCTAGCCTCCTAGACACCTTTCCAAGATAACCCGGGAATGGTTTCCTGAAATACACAAAAATACAAATGGTGATCTACAACCCTAGGGCTGAAGAATCACTGCAACTGAAGCCCCTGAAATATAAGGCTGAAATAATATGGATCTGATGTAGATGTCCTCCAAAGGTAACCTCCAATGAAAGGCTGAACCCTTCACCTTCAATAAAACACTCTAAAAGAGCAAATATATCCTCTTCTGAAACTGCCCTCCAAAATAACGCAATTCCAGACTGAAATTGCATTGTGAATGATGGGAATAGGTTGGAATGGTTACAAAGATCTCAAATTTTCTCAAGAACCCTCCTTTATGATCTCCCAAGAGAAGGAATCCTTCCTCCTATGAAAAACTAGCTCAGAAAGTGGGTTTCTCAACCTTCCACTGCAACACCCTGCAACACAACACAAATCTGAATGGAAACTACGCTGTAGCTGAAGACTAAAGCTTGGCCAGAATGCCAGATGTGTGAAAATTATAGATCAATACTCTCCCAAGTGGCCTCTCAAGCGAAGAGGTGGGATTCCCGACCGGGAACACCCTATGCTAAACAACACAAGCAATCTTAGCTAAACAACTGAAGAGAGCACAAGTCTAAACATACATATCAAAATAATAATCATAACCTCCCCCATATGGCTGCCATCCTCTTCCTTATAAACAATGTGAGCCTTCTCACCTTGGGTCCCACTCATTAGGGTTTCCATCATCATGCAATCAATCTCCCTCCAAAACTGTGCTATCCCACCATTAATGCCACTCCTTCATACCAACGTTGTTTGATTTGGTCAAAGTTGACCTATTCAACATGCTCCAACCCCTTTTCACACTTAAGGGTCTTCAATCCAATTTTTAGATGACCTCCATTCACACTAGGAGTTTCTTTTATTCCTACTAAGGAGATTTATGGGTCTCCATACCCTCTTATTCCTCTAGCTAAGAGAAAAAAACAAAATTTAATATTCCCATTAGCTGTATGCTAATTTAGGAATATTACAGGACCTTACACAGTTGAAAAATGTTTTGATAATGACACAATTCAAATCATAACCATAGATGAGGAAGGAATCCCCTTGCTTGTCAATGGTCACATAATTAAAATTTACAAGAAGCCTTTGTCAAGGGAAGAGTTCATAAATTAAATAAGCAAAGAGGTGTATGTGATGGGAAACTCCATAGTTTCCCACACCTCCTGCAAAAAAAGAAGAAGAAGAAGAAGAAGAAGAAGAAGAAGAAAAAGAAGAATAAGAAGAATAAGAAATATCCATGGGTGAAAACCACTTTGAGGCACCCAAGGCAAGCTAGTGGGTTCAAAACCTTGATGGAGGCATCTCACTTGCTCTCAAAAAAAAAAGAAAAAAAAGAAGAAGAAAAAGAGAATAAAGATCCATGGGTGAAAAACTCTATGAGGCGCCCAAGGCAAGTTTGTGGGTTGAAAACCTCCATGGAGGTAGCCCAATTTCTTTCAAAAAAAAATAAAAAAAAATACATCTACATCTCTGTGTTTGCTATTTTGCAGGTTATTAATGGTTTCTGGAAACACAGGGAAACATTCATCTTCTTTTCCCTTCTTCTATTTTACCATCCATCCCATACTTCACTCCATTAATTTTCATAACTTCCTCCATCACCTCCATACACCACATTCCTCCATTCCTGAGCACAATGTAGTAACGAAAGCAAAACACAGACTGCTACAGACATCGAGGAATTCCTACATCGCAAAAATATGTTCATAAACAACAAGAAAAAAGAAAGAGAGGAGCTGATAAAGGACACCCCAGGAAAGACAAGAGTGCCACCCATGGCATCTGGAGCACCCCCACGCAGAATCTACAACAGGAAGAAATAGCAAGAAAGATCAGCAACTCACTCAGAAAGTTTCTCATTCAGCAAGCCCCTCACTTAGAAAACATGAATATAAGGAAGAACACAACATATAAGAGGTTTGTCTCTAAATTCCAACTCCTGCAAATGCCTTGATAGAAACTGGTAAGCTCAGGTATAGCCCCTCACCCCTCGCTATGCATTCATAATGGCCAAAAATAATTAAAATTGCAGACTAATAATTTAAGAGGCAGAAAGGTGGCCAGTTAACTTGGCCACCATTGTGAAGTATGATTGAAAAAAAATAGAAGTACACGCCACCCGGGCTAGTAAAAAAAAAATTTAAATCAGTTGGAGTGGAGGAGGACGAGAGAAAGAGACATGCAATATCCACTAGTTAACAAGATGAGGGTCCAAATGTCTACAACAAAAACCATAGCTGAGCCACGTTACATAAGCGCTTCAAAAAAAAAAAAGAATTAGTTTTACAGTCTAATAATAAAGAGGGCCCGTCTCATCCAAACCAGTAAATTGAAAATTTTTAAAGGGAGAGAGACCGAAGGAAGCCCACAGCGCAGAAACAGTGAGCTTCAACCACATATTTTGGGACAACATGCAACATCAGCAGCAGAACAACATCACCCTACCCATGGCCTAGTCCTCTTTCGTAAATATGAGCATAGAAGCTTTTATAGAAACCGACCCAAACAAGGAAGAATTCCACTTCTAGCCTTAGAGAAGAAGAAGAGGAGCCATAAGAAGAACCATAAGAAGAAGAAGAACCAGGAGAGGAAGAAGAACCATAAGAAGAAGAGGAACCAGAAGAAGAAGAACTAGAAGAGGAACAAGAAGAACCACAAGAAGAAGAGGAAGAGACAAAGGGCCAAGGAAAAACATAAGAGATGGAAATAGAATTCATAGAGGTAGCAGAAAGCGAGCAAGAAGAAAACTCACAACACAACACCACATCCCCTAAAGACAAAGAGGTAGTTTCCACCTTAGCTCCTCTGAGTGCAAAGAGAAAAAGACAGACCTTTATATATTTCAAAGTTGACAAGAATCAGAGGATAAGTCAGAGAGAGCCAAAAACTCCTCCCACGAGCCCGATTATCATTGAAGAATCACCAAGGGAGGAAGAAAGAATTAGAGAAAAAATTCTGAAGGAGAAACCGTAGAAGGCACATGCAGAGAATGTAGCACTGAAGGAGAGACTGAAACAAAAGGGCAACAAGTAGCCACCATGGAAGAATTATGCATAGAAGCCCTTCATCACAAATTCCCTTCTGACTCATTTGTTGTGTACCTCAAGGAGCAATGGCTCCTATTTCAAAATCAAAACTCTATCCTCCCATGGATCACTACCTTCCCAAGATTGTAGGAAATTCATGGATTTATACAAGCAAGCTAACATGGCTGATCAGGCAAAAATGTAAGAGTTTTATGTGCATAACCTTGTGTTGACAAATCTGGATACTTGGGACCCCAATTCCACAATGGGGGATATGCAGCTAATATCTCTAGCATGTTCGATGACGAATGAAGACACTAGAGAAAAAGAGATATAGAGGGTCATGGGAAGAAGAAATAGAGAAACTTTATATATCAGAACATAATTTTTCAGCCCAAGAGGAGTCATCCTTAATCGTCGAGAGATTGAAAGGGACCATGCACTAGTTGAAATCTACCTTCAGACTCAAACACAGGTAATAGGCCACTTTGATGATGTTTCTAGGAAGATAGAAGATGAGTGCATTATGGCCAGCCAGAGGAGATGGAACAACCTCCCTCAGAGTCTCAAGAACAGGGAGTACCATACTCCAGAAAGACTAAGAGGTGAACTGGAAAGGACACCATTATAAAAGAGGGCCATGCATGCCAAAAAGATCTAATGGTTGGGATGAAAGTTGATCCCACCTTTGATGCTAGGGCTGAATAATGAAAAGGACACAGATGCACAAGATAGAGAATGGGAGAATGCATAAAAGAATAACGGTTTTTACCCCCTTGGGGAAACTCCCACACTTATTCTTCAGGAAATCAGGGGGGATGTCAAAGCCTTGAAGGAAATGCAGGAGGAGGATTAGTTGCTCAGAGGATGAACAACCATTCAGTAGGGGGTGATGATGAGCTCCATCATTAGACATATTTGGAGGGGTTAATGGTCACCTTTTTTCCTTCTTAGATCTCTTTTTCTTGCATTTTTATTATTATTTTGTTTTATGATGCTAGTATAGCAGGTGATTAAGGCTAACATACTCTGAGTTCCTAATATGAGGTTGAGTGCATAAAATCATGAATTATTAGCATTTTTATAAGGATTTTATCGTAAAGACTTCGAGGAGACAACAAGGAGAAATTATAGGAGGATTTTCCACCCTCCTTAACTCTCAAAGGCAACCAAAGGATCCCAAATATTCTCTCCAACAATTCGAATTCCAAAGGCAGCTAGAGGATCCCCAAGGATTCTCTCCAACAATTCGAATTCTAGAGGCGGCCAAGCAACGCAAAGAGGAGTGCACTAAATCTTTGTTTACTTGGAGTCAAGTGTACTCAATCACTATTTTCTAGGGAGCTGTTGGTAGCTTCCCTATAGAATAAATAGAGCAAAGCTAGAGCTAGGAAGGGTCGAAACTTTGTTGCAAGCTATTGAACTTTTTATTATTTTACTCAGTGATCAAACCTTCATAAATGTATGAGGCTATTCTTTTATGAAATGAGTACACTGATTTCATTTTACTAATTTAAGGTTTAGAGAGCTAGGCTTGTGGGTTAGGGCCCAATCCATGTGCCTCAACCTCTCTGCTGTATTTGTTCTCTACTTTCTGTCATTTCATTAGTTCCGCTTTTGATAATTTTGTTTATGTTTCAAGTTGCTGTTTAGTTTTGCTTTCAGTGTGCTGCTATAGGTTTCATTTTCTTGTGAGTAATAGAATAGGGGAGAAAAAAAAAAATTTATGGATCAAGACCCCGTTCTCATCTCTGTCAATAGAGCTTGAGGAGGGTGAACCTTCCCACAGAGCCAAAAACTGATTTCTGTTCACTATTTCTGAGATTAAAAGTAGAGTTGCATTACCCTTTTTCAGTCTCCCTTTGCACTGTATTTTTAGGCATTTGTTTGTTTATTTGCGCATAAGTTAGCATGTTGATTGCAACAATTATTGTTAAAACCCCAGAGTAGCTTCGTGGTGCCTCCCCTCTTCATTCTCCATCTGTCTTCACGATCTGGGCACTACTGTTACGACCTCCATTTTCACTTTTTCCCGCTTACTCTCACTGTCGCACCCACCTTTTTATTCATAAAAACACTTAAACCATTCAGCCCGCCTTATTCCTTTGTTTTTATTAGTCATGATTGCCTTACCCTTTTTAATGAAAAACACTTGAAAACCATTGGAATTCGACCTCCGCCCTTTCTCCTCGAAATTCCCGCTACCGTACATCACAAATATCAAATCACATATTTTACTTGGTTCTCGTTAACACTTAACGCTCCAAACATCAATTGCGATAACTCTCCGTACTCCATCACATCGCACATCTTAAATCGCATCTTTTACTTGGTTCCCGTTAACACTTACCGCTCCAACTCTGATTGCAATAACTCTCCGTACTCCGCTGCATTGCAGGTTGCAAATCACATCTTTTATTTGGTTCTTGTAACATGTTCCGCTTCCAAAGCCGATTGCGATATCGCTGTCGTACTTTGCCACCGATCCCACCGCCATGTTATCCGACTCATCGCATATCACAGCTCATTCCCGAACAACACTTCTGCCACTCCTCCAACCGCGCGATATTGCGATATTGCATATCGCAGATCGCAACCTTTGGCCTTTTCGCAAATCACATTTCACACTCTCCATCCGCTCCTTGTTAACACTTACCGCTCCTGTTTGCCGATTGCGATATTGGTATTGCACTCCGCCACCAGTCCCACCACCACGTCATCCAACTCATTGCATTTCACTCTCACTCCCGAACTGTACTCCCTCTTCTCCGCTAGCTTGCGATATTGTGATGTTGTGATATTGCATATCACATGTCGCACTGCTAACCCTCCATCGCAACTCCACCATCACACTTTTCAAATAATTCTGCTCCAAAGAATTTTTTCGCTATAATAAAGTTTTAATAAGGTTTAAACCCCCTTTTTCCACATCTAAGCCTTATTTTATGTGGTGAGCCTTCCATGAGCACTTTTAGTCTATTTTCCTCCAAACTGCAAGCCACACTTTGTCAAGTTTAGTTTATCATGAATACTTGCATGGTTAGAAGCATGATAGCATGGTAAATAGATCAGAGGATAAGTAGGGTGTGTTTAGCTGATTGGATTAGCCAGGTGCAACTTAATTTAGTTTCTTTTTATTCATTTTCTTTTTGCAGATTAAATTAGTTTCCTTTCTGTCATTTCCTTTTTGCAATTTAAGCTAGTTTCATTCCTATCAGTTCCTTCCAGCAATTTCCTTTCCAATTCATATCATAGTTTAAGAAATAGCACCCCTTCGTAAAGCAGAAGAGGATGACATGAGAAGAATGCATCTGCTTTGTATATAGCACTGTCAACTCCAAGTTTGTACGAACCCTGGGTTGATAAAGTAAAGTAGGGCAGCCCCTGGGAGTTGCAGCACTCTTGGTGCAATACCAGGGCTCACCAATAAGACATGCATATAAACCCGTGGAAGAAAGATGTACATGAAGTACTTTAACACAGTCAAAACTGTGACACATAGGCAACCACAGGTACGTAAGTCAGAGTATGAGCTGGGAGGAGTAAAACGGTTAAAATGCATTCAAACAAACACACCAAACTCCATGTAATGATATTTTTCACCATCATAGAACAAACCAAGCTCTACGTAAGTCTATCTTCAACCATCACAACAAGAACTAAGCTCAGAAGGTGAGAGTAACATTGTGCACTCACACAACACCCTCGTGGAATAAGGAAACAATCAGAAAAAACACAAAACTGAAGAGAGGATTGTGTAAATAAGAGAAGCCATGAACAGAGAAGAAGTTGCATAATAAAATAGGCAAGGAGATTAAGAAGTCTGTGGAGAAATAAGGAAGAGATACATTGGTTTTAATGAGGAGATTGAAGACCGATATATCCTCTACACCAAGTTGACCATGCTTCCTAACAAACTCCAAAATTTTCACAAGAGAAGAGGTAAGAATCAATTCCAGATTTCTATCAGCAGATGAACGTATTCCAAGGGTAGTTAAACTCGAGATGATGGATAAGATGTGTCATTTTATGAGGAGTTAGACTTCAGTAATGGATTTGAAAACCCTGCCAGCATTAAATAGACCTTACCATCTGTGTAATGAATGAATCTTCAGAGATGTTGAAGAAGAGTTCTAATTAAAATGATATTTTTTAACACAGGAACACAAGTTATTAATCAGAGACATTTACAAGTTTTCTTCTAGATCAAGTATTCGAACTCGAATCACAAATTCCTTCATGCATAGATGCGAAATTGTTACATATGAAAAACACAGAGTCCTATTTTTCATACACACGGTGAGCAAAGTTTTCCTATTTTTCATACACATAGTGAGCAAATTTTTCATATTGTCATATACATAATGATAATTTTTTTTTTTTTTTAAACAAAGAAGGGATTTTCATAATTTTTTGGGCAAAAACAGAGATTGAAGCATGAGTTTATGGAACAGTAAAACATTTTTAAGGTGTTTTTATGGTCTTTTACACAACGAGCAAATTTTTCTATCAGTTTTGAAGAGTAGTGGACTCCTTTTTGCAGCAAAACATAGGAGATTGAAGAAGATTCAAGTAAGGGAATAATTTCATTTTTTTTCAAAGGGCTTCAAAGATCAGGTAAGCCTATTTACCATGATAATTATCCATGAATGAAAATTGCATGAATAAAAGGACAAGGGTATATATATACATGCATTTTTATTTATGATGAGATTGTTAACTGTCCAAGGATACATTAATTGGTATACAGAGCACATGAAAACCAAAATTGAGCGAAAGGAATTCAAGATAGAGAACTGGGGGAAAGAAACCACAGAGAGATTGTATCAAGCAGGATTGCCAAGGTTTCTTCATAAATTTAATGGGCATAATGACAAGATTACATGAGAATTCACAAATCATTATGAACAAGGACAAACAATAGTGGGTGACCTCTCCATACCACTAAAACCATAATTTCTTTCCCAAGCTCTAGATATTCCCTTAACAAGAGAAGAATACCACAAAGGTTTACATTTCAAAGAAAAAGGTTGGACATTCTTCTTAGAAAAATAGAGAAAAAGATCTTTTAATAGAGCAAAATGACTCCCAAGGGACTGGTTAAGTGAACCATGGTCGGAATTAGTATTGACCATCCAAATATATTTTATATGTGAAAACCGCTTCAGTGTAGTCTATCTTTACCACATTAGGATACTTCAACACATGAAGGGATAATCCAAGATTAATCTACCTTATTTATTCTTAAGGAGATTAATCAAAATGACTGAGGGTGTTAACAATAAAACTGAAGCAAAATAAGCACACATTTATCATTAAGGGCTCATTAAAATACTTGTAGAACATCAGCTGAGAAGCAACAGATTGATTTGGAAATAATTTTTGGTTCAACATCATTTTTAGAGGCAAACAATAGAGGAAAAAATTGAATAAATGTATGTGACTAGGAGCATTATGAACTCTCCTATGTATCCTAGGACTAGATCCAAGAAGAAACATGATAGTGTCATGATTGAGAAAGAAAGATCCTTCCTATCTGTTCCTAGGAAGCCTAGGAAGAAAACACATGAAGAGCCAAGTGAAAAAGAAAAATACCCAGAGGTAGAAATTGTTGAACCTCCAACAACATCAAAACAAATTAATAAGATATTGCAAATAATGGAGAGAGATGTCCAAGAAGAACCATTAGAGAAGGATTCCTACTTTGAGCATGTATGGGTAGGAGTTACTTCATCACATTCATTTTATAAGGAGACTGTAGGAGAAGAAAGAGAGTTGCATCAAGAAGAGTACCTCAAGAAGATAGAAGAGTTGACAAGAGAGTTGGAGGTCAACAAGATTTTGGAAAATCACTTGAAGAAATAAAATAATATGTACAAAGAAAACAATAAAAATCTAATCAAAGAAAATGAGAAATTGACCAAAAATCTTGGTAAGCTTGAAACAAAGAACACTCTCATCTCCAAACAAGCTTATAGATGGCTCAAAGAAAAGAAAACATGGAAATACAAATATGAGAGACAGAATGTAAAGGCCACCATCTACAAGGAAGGAAGGTATGAGGGTATTGATTTTCTTCTTAAAGCTGCACAACAAGAGACTACAGGATCAGGGACGGTGGGAACATTAGCACTCAGAATATCAAAGAGGAGAAATCAAGCATGAGGACATGCTTGAAGATCAACAAGGGGGAGATGTTGGCCCTCAATTTTGGTCAATTTTGCTTATTAAAAATCCACCTAATTTCCATCATATTCCACATTATATCATCCACATGTCTTATTTTGACCTTATTGTGCATATTCAGGTAGTAAATTATTTTTTTCAATTTTTAAAGATTTTTGTAAAAATTGGGTTTTAAGAATATTTTTTGACAGAACTGAAAATTCCAGTGATAGCCTCATGAAAGACATATGTGCAGGACACCTAGGCGCAAGCTAAACATAGATTTGGAAAGCTTGGGAACCACTGATGGAAAATCATCTATTGGTTCGGTCAAACTAAGCTAAAACAAGCATGGTCAACACTGGTCAAACATGACCTGTTTTTCAGAAATACCTAGGAAAAAGGGAAAAATTAGTATTTTTGGGATTTTCTAGATTTTGTGAAACTGAATGGATGATTTCGACCTAGATGAATGGTATTAAGATGGATAATACTGTTAGAGACATTATATCTTAGTTTGTTTATCATTTATCTATTTAAACCAAACTTATGAACCATTCAAGCATGGAGAATTTGTATAATTTTATATTGAGACCTCTAAATATTTTGAGATAATTTGAGGAACTAGTTTCATCTTATATTTGTTTTTCATGCTGTGGATGATTGATTGAATTTTATGTAGCTGAAAAGCTATTCAAGTGTGCAAGGCAAGGGTGGAGGGCCCCCACACCAAGCTAAGTATACTTTTTGGTTAAATTTGCATAATTTTCATGAACTAGTTTTGCTTTAGATTTATTCAGTCATTTAGACGTGTGAAGATTTCTTATGTCTGATGGATGATTCTTGGTTTAATTCTAATATGCATATGAAGGGAAAAACATGATATTAAGTTAAATTATCCTTCTATCTGATTAAGAATAACAACTAAAATTCATCTTCTTTTCTTGCTTGAGTTATTTCCTGAATTTTTAGTTTTAATGCAATAGTAACAATGGTAACAATGATGGAATAGAATCGAAAAATTAACTCATTTTTAAGATTGATTACTTATCAACTACATTTGGATTGACTCAAACTCATAATAACATGTCAAAGACATAAATTACTATACAATACATTTCATTCTAAGTTCCGTATTAGATATAAATATCAAAATAAAAAATCTCAAATATATAATTTTAAAACCATAAAAATAACTTAAATTTAATATTGTCATTACATTAATAGTTGTTATTATAGAAACCAAAAACAAAATTTTCAATTAATTTTTGGAAATTAGTTTGTATATTTTTTATAATCAAAACTTAAATTTAATACATTGATCGTTATTATGGAAACCAAAATACAACTGTGATTGTTCAACGGCCATAGATATCATCGAGGAGAATCTGGGTTGGATCTCCAGATTCTGGGTTTAAATGCACACTGAGACTTACATTCATTTTCAAAACTTCTGGACATTGGAATTGGTCAACCCACCTGAAGTACATCAGCTAAGACTAAAGGGATCTGCGCCTTAAATCTCTTGATTAAATGCACGCGGCTAGACCATAGACTTTTCCTCACAAGAAACGTTCAATGTTAAAGAATAATTATCCGCCCGTTCTCAAAAGTTTTAAATTCACTTTTCAATGGGAATGCATGTACTTCTCAAAATATGGAAAACGTGGCGTTAGGTTAAAACTGGGCTGTATATAAATTAGTCAGCTTCGAAAGGTTTGCAAAAGAAGAGTTACGCCATAAGAGTTCGTCCTCGAAAAAGCAGACGTGAGTTCCAAGCCATTTTGACTTGAGGAATATGGAGAAAGTCCAGAACGTCCTGGACGTCTATCGACGTCTACGATGATGTTTGCATGGTCACGAGACAGAATTTTGCTATTGCGCTATTCACAAATTTGGCCCTCGTTTCAATTTACACACCAAGAAAAGGGTTTTTAAATTCTCTGCTTGTTGAAAGTTGGTAAGGTAACCTCGTGTGTCCGTATTTTAATAATTTATTTGTACCCCATTCCCCTCAGGCGAGCCTTATTTCCACTGCCATAGGCCCATAAATGCGCCTAGGCAGGGAATGCTCACCGCACGATGATCTACAGTTTTGATCTGACGATGGGCATTTTCTGCTTGGGCGCATGTATGGGCCTATGATAGTGGAAATAAGGCTCGCCATCCTCCTTATCCCACAATTCAATCCCATCCACTCTCCTCACTCCCTTCCTTCTCTCTTACTCTTCTCATATCCTTGGTTTTTTTGGGTTCACCCATCCTCTTCTTATCTTTCCATAAATAAAAGATCTAAGAGAATGGTTGGTGTGTCAAAGAAATGGAAGAGATACTATTGAGAGTTTAAAATTATTTCAGCCCTTACAAGTACCTATAAAATACACGAAGAAATATATATGGATTTCATTACAATACTACTAAAATAAAAACGGTAAGGAAATTATTTTCATTCTAGTGGATGGACTCACAAATGAGCACATTTTTTGTGAAACGTATACTGAACTGATAAAAGTTTTCATAAAATAAATTCATAGGTATCATGGATTTCTCAAGGTAATATATGTGATAGAAATCTAAAATTTATGGGCAAATTTTGGAAGGAATTGTAGAAAATTACAAGAACAATATTAGCTATGAGTTTATCATATCATCTAGTTACAAGAACAATTTTAATATATAGTTTATCGTTGGATGAATTGCATTGTCGATATTGATCCCAAGAAAAAACTATAGAGACAGCTAGCCCGTGAACAACCAACCATCTAACTGTAAAAATTGGATAAGTTCTATCTAAAGTCATTAGTGCCTCCTAAAAAGATCTAGTAAATTCATCGAGTTGCTCTAACGGATCGAAACGGCCAGTTACTAATGGAACCTCTTGTCGACTTTCTGTGAAATACTCATTTGGCCGGGGGCTCCCGAACACATCATAAGCCAAACCCGTGCTGACAAATAACCAACCTGCAATGAATATAGAAGGTATGGTAATGCTATGGATGACCCAGTATCTAATACTAGTAATAATGTCAGCAAAGGAGCGTTCTCCCGTATTCCCAGACATGCTCAGCTCCAAATATTATTGTAAAGTCAATCAAGGGGGAATTGATCCCATGAAAGATAGAGATCAATAAATGGAAAACTATTGATATATTCTCTAATCCTTGTTCAGCTTTCAATGTTATACTAAGGGTATCTTTGAAGTCTACTAGACTTCAAAGATAAAATGATGAGTATCGAGAAGGAACGAGATAAAATCATTCTCTTCCTGCTAGTAGTTATTATATCTTTGTTTGGTCGACTGAATCCCAACATAAATAGTAGAATATTGCAGGTTCCAAGGTCCATGCATAAGGAATCCCCTCAATCGATGTTGTAACAATTGCATAGACCATGGAAATTTTCGATTGGAGTTAGCATCTATATATAGGTGGCTTTATAACCGAAAAAGAGGATGAGTATCGAGAAGGAACGAGATAAAATGATTCTCTTCCTGCTAGTAGTTATTATATCTTTGTTTGGTCGACTGAATCCCAACATAAATAGTAGAATATTGCAGGTTCCAAGGTCCATGCATAAGGAATCCCCTCAATCGATGTTGTAACAATTGCATAGACTGTGGAAATTTTCGATTGGAGTTAGCATCTATATACAGGTGGCTTTATAACCGAAAAAGAGGATGAGTGTTGCTTGCAAAGGATATCAATCACTATCAATACAACTCATCGAGAATATGATACTTTTACTTCCTTTTTCATTTCGACATAACATTATGCCAATGTAGATGACCCTAGTAATTCAGATTGCATGGGGATCATTTGTGCTACGCTGATGTATGTTTCTTTTCCAATAGTATCTGTCGTAGATGGTGTTATTCCTCATACTTATTATGTAGTACCTTGTATTAACGAGTAGGCATTACTCATTAGATAAAACCAAGTGGATAGTGCAATAGATCCTGGCCAATTTTAGTTATGTGAAATTACGAGTTACTCCTTGCAATAGGTGGAATTTTTGTAATATCGAGATTTATTGGCTCTAAGAATGAATATTGAAAAAGCCTAATATATCTAGAGGGTCGACTGATTGGATCAATAAGATCCAGAAATGAAAGAAAAAACTTGATATTCATATAACGTGAAATTCACAAAACTTTGACTATGTCTGTAGAGAGGTTTCTTCTAGTCTAGTCTTTGGACCGATAGCTACTAGTAAAAAGATAATGGCAAGTGATCCAATCATATTGATTGAAAATTCATTCACCTTGTAAGAAGATTACATTCAACAATTTATAAAGGAGTTCACGGGTGCTATTCATTAGTTGATCAATGAATGAAGGGATTTCTAGAATAATGAAGAGATTTCTACCATAAATCTCCTCTTATCCATATTCATTCATACATATCCTATAATAGATATAGGGTTCTCAATTAATAGGAATTGGAACAATTAATCTTTTAAGTTTCAAGATATTAACAAATAATCTTGAATGAAAAAATGTACGTCTAGGAAAAAAACCACTAACGAAAATAAACAATTTAGGAAATAACATCCTCAATTATAAAACTTCGACACATTTTTAAAAATAAATATATTCATATCACTGTTGCGAAAATCTTGATAACATCCTGATTTTATCTGGAAATCATGTTTTTTTGGCCTAACCCATGTTTGCCGATTTTTAAAGATATTTTTATGGTATCTTAATTTTGCCGATATTTACCAAATTTTACCGATATTTTCTCGATTTTCCTGATTTTTTTAATTTTCTGAACCCTTGCCAATTTTATCTTAATATCAATATTCACAACATTAATTTATATAAACTATCATACTTACCTCCTCTTTATCCAGAGTATATAAACCAAATAAATTCATTTAAATAAATGATATATAGCGAGTTTAAATATGTCACTTGTTTTGTTAGTTTTTAAACCTGAAATTATTGAAATTGGTTTTAATAATACCACTTCTATATTTTTTTAATTATAAAATATAAAATTAAAAAATAAATATCATATATTTATTAATTTTTTTTAATATAATAAATTATATTTTTAAAAATAAATATATTCATTTAGAGTATCATACTTATCTCCTCTTTATCCACGAATATATAAACCAAATAGATTCATTTAAATAAATGATATATCGTGCGTTTAAATATGTCACTTCTTTTTTTAGTTTTTAAAGAGGAGATTATTGAAACTGGTTTTAATAATACCCCTTCCATATTTGTTTTTATAAAATATAAAATTAAAAAATAAATAGAATATATTTTCTACAATAATTTAAATATGAATTATTTGAGGAAGAATAAAATTTAAAAATAAATATTATATATTTATTAGAAGTTGTTTTAAAAGGTGTAAAAGATACACTGAAGGAGTGCAATATGTCTATGATGTTATTGCAAAAATGTTATAGCAAAGGAAAGATAACAACCTAAAGGATGGAGGATGGAGGGGAGGAAAGGTGTTCAGACTTGCAAGGGTCTCACACTTGTGTCTATGTCTTTCTCAAGCCACAATGCCTGGCTAAATCGTTTTTTCCATTCATATCACTATGTCTAAATCTTATATAAATATTTATATCCAAGCTAGCTCTTCACTTACATATTTTTTTTCAAGTTTTACATTCTAAAAGAGGTTCACATATCAAGAGAATAGATCATAAGCTTTGTAAATCTATGGTTAAAATGGATCTAAATAAAAAATTTGTTCTTTAAATCTTCTGCCTTTTAGTTTTTAGTTTTTATTTTTAATATTATTAAATTTACATAATTTTAATGTTACAAGTGAGTTGAATTTGTTTATAAAATAATAATAATAATAATAATAATAATAATAATAATTTAAAAACTTAAAATTACAATTTGACTAAATAATAGACTTTTTTTTCAAAATAAATTTATTTATAATAAAAAATATATTTTAAACAACATTAAATCACAATTTAGGGATAAATTTCACAAGTGTATTTGGATAAAGAATTAGGGAGAAATAAAAAATACTATATTGAAGAGTTTAATCCTACTCATAATCATTAACAAAAAGGGTACATAGGGGCCAATAATTGTTGGATAGCCATACCAAAAAAATTGTGGGAGGAAAGAGTATGTATTTTTTGCTCTTCCAAAAAAGTGGAAAGAGAAAAAACATTTCATTTTAGAATGGGAGGCCTTCAAAGACAACCATAAAAGTTATGTAGATATTTTGGCAGCGAGCTCTTGGGGTAAAGGAAATAATTTAAAATATATAATTTAATTTAAATCTTATCATATTTATTAATATGCTAACATGAATAATAGTGTAAAAAGTCATGCCCAAAATGACTTGTTTAAATAAAATTTAATTTAAGGTGTCTGTTTCCTGTATTAAGAAGCACTACCTCATAGGTATCATGGATTTTGAATGTGAAGCTTCATAACCGTATCTTAAAAATGAATATATTTAGTTTTTATTTATGATATTTAAATAAAAATTTGACAACACATTACATGAATCAAAATTAACCTATGTAAAACCCTTGTATCTTTCTTAGTTCCAAGATGAAGATAACTAATTATCTTTTAATAAAATAAGAACTAAATTTATTGGCCTTACTTATAAGACAACTATATCTTTTTTTTTAACAGAAACGGTTATGGAATATTATTGAAGGTTTGGCCTAAATGCCAAAATTCTGATTACATAATGTAGAGCCATAGCCCATAGAACCTCACCACTCAGGATGATTATGGAGTTAATGCTTATCCTCCATCTCTTAACATATGCTACTATGGAATCAATTTCAGAGATCTTTCCAAGTTTATGAATACAAACGAAGTGACTTAGAAGAAGGCAATAAAACATGGCAGCAAGCTAGTTTAAGGAATAGGATTCCATGATTCTTCTCCATCCTTCATCATGGCCCCAGTAGAAAGAAGGACAACTTTATTGGCTTCGAGGTCCGCGTCCTTGTTTTTGATTCTCAACACATGGAAGAAATTCAATTTCTGGAAAGAGTTTTCCAAATCTTTGATTCTAGTAATCAGCCTTGCCAGTCTTAAGTCTGAAGGAGGAGATTTTGACACCATAGCATTTATGATGATCTGGGAGTCACCTAAAACATTTTCTTCACTGATATTTAAGGCTTTGAGAAACTTGAGGCCTTGAAAAAGAGGCAGAGCCTCAGCTTGGATGCTAGTTGAGTGGCCCAAACCCCAGGTGAAGGAGTGAGCCTTTTTTCCATCCGAGTTCAAAATGACACCATGATCCGGATTTTATGAAGGAACACAACAGAATAAACACATAACCATAAATACAGAGATGCAGCGGAAATAACACTTCATTTCATTAATATCAAATAACAGAAAGATGCTTACAAACATAAATGAAATAAAATAGCTAGGGTGCTGGTAGCGAATCTCTAAGAAGAGATGTGGTGGCTACAGACCTCTGAATTGTATTACAATGAGGCTCGAGGGCCTATTTATAGTTGAGAAACAATGTAGAATCTGAAACGTCCAAAAACCTAACCGTAGGAGATGAGGCGCCAAAACTGTGGGCGCCCGTTTGGGTAAATTGGTGGTTCAACTTCCCAGGGGCATAACTTTGGCACCCGATCTCCGTTTGACGCGCTCAATAGCTCGTTAGAAAGATCTATCCGAGGACTTCAATTTTTGAACAAGAAACATCGGTCCATGGACCCATGTTGCTCTCCGTTTTCCCAAAAAATGTCGTTTAGGGCCTCAAAACGGCTCCGGAAGTTCAGGACCCGAAAAACTGCTAAAAATAGTAAGTTTTGTTGCAACTTGAAAATTGAAAGAACTGAAGATGGGAGTTCAAATGGAATAGGTGGGTGGCCACCAATATCCACCTGGATCATTAAGCCCCCAAAACGGCTCCGAGAGTGGAGGACCCGAAAACCTGCTAAAAATAGTAAGTTGTGCTAAATGTGAAAAGCTGCAAGAATTGATGGTGCTGGTCCAAATGGAATAGGTGGGTGGCCACCGATATCCACCTGGATCACACCACCTGCACCAACCTTTCCTGGATTGCCCTTAGCTGCCCCATCAAAGAAAATGAAATGTCTTGATTGATTTATAATCCAGTCTTGGAAATATTTTTCTGTTTCTCTTATTTGCCAAGCTTTGGGAAAAGAGGCATTACTTACACCTTTTTGAAAACGCAGATCAAGGAAAGATCCCCAGTCTATATCTTGTTGACTAAGGATAGAGTCATATTTTAGATCAATAAGCCACTCTTTCAATTGGCATTTTATCTTGACTTCTATTGCTTTGGGGTTCTGCTCAATATTTCTGAAGATCCTTTTATTCCTCTCGAGCCAAATCTGCCAGCAAATTATTTTAGGAAGAGAGGACCATGCGGCTTTGATTACCTTATTTTTTGGAGAGGGTCTCGGATACCTGTTCGACCAATTTGAGAATAGCTCAAGAATGGAGCTTGGGAGAACGAAATTGGGATTCAGTTTGCACAGTAAGTAAAACCAGATTTGCAAAGAGAATCTGCATTCCAGCATCAGATAGATCACGCTTTCTAATTTCTCTTTGCACAATGAGCACCTTGAGGGTCCGTGATACCCTCTCTTCTGTAAATTATCATGTGTCAAGATTTTGCTGTGGCATAAAAGCTAACTGAAGTGGTCGATTTTGGGCCACGAGGGAAAACTCCAAATCCATTTCCACGGCTCTGGGTTTGTTGGGACGTGAGGTCTCTCCCTCAACTTGGCATAACCCAATGCAACAAAATACCCCCCAACCTTCATGCCCCATCCTCTCGTGTCTTTTTTACGAGCTAGGGAGGGCGCCTTACCATGGAAATTACTCAGTAGCGAGCTCCATTCATTCTGTAATTCACGTGGCACGTTGATGTGCTTCCAACCTGCCCAGAGAGGACCATTCCAAACTGAAATATCCCACAGGGATTTAATTCCCGCATCCTCCATACAGCTATGCAGTGCGCAAAGGGAGTTTCTGTCTGCCAATGGATCTTCATTCATGATTCTATCAGTCCAAATGTTTATTGTTTTTCCATTTCCGAGGATCCAGAATGAGTGCGCTGTGATTAATGGAGAAACTTTGGCAAAGAGTTTAAGAAAGGGCGAGCTGGGCTGATGAAGTGGATTGTCCAAGCAACAAGTGTGTTTGCCACTGAAATATTTTTTCTAGAGTGCTAGTTGGGCCCAGCCTGGCTTGGGCACAATAATTTTCCAAATTATTTTTTCCCCCATAACAATATTTTGATAACTGAGGTTCTTGATGTTCAATCCCCCTTCCAACAGAGGTTTGGAAATAGTCTCCCAGTTAACTAGAGGCAGTTTGTTTTCACTCTGTTTGCCTCCCTTCCAGAAGAAACACCGAATACACTCCATATTTCTAATAATGCCCACCGGAGCAAGAAGAACAGAGAAGTGAAATAAAGGGAGACTGATTAGAACAGATTTTATAAGGACAGATTTGTTAGCAATGTTGAGCCAGGAATAACCCAGGCTTGGATTTTGGTCTTGAATTTCTCTATTTGTGGAAGCCAATATTTACTGAGAGTTCTTTTCAGGAAAACAGGAAGGCCCAGGTATTTAAAGGAGGACCAAGAAGAGGAAGCAGCGAAGCCCAAACATATAGCTATAGAGGAAAGCAAACTGGGCAGAGTGTTCCAACTGTATATGTGACATTTTCCCTTGTTTAATACGCTGCCAGAGGCCTCAAAAAAGTCATCCATCACTTCTTTGAACCTGGAGGCTGAGGATACAGTAGCAGCCCCCAATAACAAGGTATCATCCGCAAAGAGGGCATGATTGATATTTTTAATCCCTCTTGCTATACAAAGCCCATTGATTTCATGGTCTTGGAGCTTCTTGTCTAAGAGAAAACTGAGAACCGAGGCTTGAAGGACAAAGAGCAGAGGAGAGAGGGGGCACCCCTTCCTAAGGCCTCTCGTGGCTTTAAAGAAGTCAGTGGCTCTGCCATTCACCAAGGGAGCAATCCAGGGCTCCGAGATGCAAGCCCAGATCCAATTAATAAAGCTCACACCAAATCCAAGCTTGCTCAAGAAATTTAACAGAAAACTATGCCTTACTCGATCAAATGCATTTTCTAAATAAAGTTTTACAACCATACTTTTTTCATTGTGATGAAAGCTTGAGTGGATTGCCTCTTGGACTAAAGTGAAGTTGTCCAGAATCTGCCTGCCATGGATGAAGCCTCCTTAATTCTCCGGAATAATTTTGGGGAGAATGAGCTTCAATCTATTTTCAATCACTTTGGTAATTAGCTTGTAACCAATATTACACAAGGAGCTCAGACGAAATCTTTTAAAAAGTGCTGGCTCCTTTCTCCGTAGGAATGAGGGAAAGAAACGCAGAGTTGGTGCTACCCCTGATTTTCTGGCATTATTGTGATTTTTGGACCATTTTGAAGAGATCTTTTTCTACTACAAGCCAATAGGCTTGGAGAAACCTGGCTAAAAATCCGTCCGGACTAGGGGCCTTGTTGGGATCCATAGCGAAGAGGGCATCTTTAAATTCATTCTTGTTGAATTTGGCTTCTAGGAGAAGATTCATGCTGGTTGAAATCGAGTGAGGAACAACATCGAGCAGATCTATATGGTGATCCGGATCCATGTCCTCGCTATACAAGCTTTTGAAATGAGAAAAGGCTGCTTTCTTGATATTCACAAAATCCTTGTGGGTGACATTCTCCTCCTTGATCTCAGAGATGGAGTTGAAGCATTTCCTGGCTTGAGATTGTTTATGAAAGAAGGAAGAGTTCCTGTCCCCTGCTTTGAGCCAAAGGCTACGGGACTTTAGTCTCCAGTATTCTTCTTCAGCCAAATAAGCCTTATGGAAACACTGCTGAAGATGGGCCTCTTTGTCTAAAATTTCATTGGTTATTGCAGTGTCCTCCACTTGGAGATGGTGGGAGTCTAGAGTGCTTTGATTTTTTTTTCTTTCTGTTGTCGGATTGGGCAGCATTTTGGCCCAGCGTTTCAGGGCCGCTTTCACTCTTTTGAGTTTTTCCTCCCAGAAAAAAAAGGGGGAGCCTTTAACAGGCAGCCTCCAACAATCCTTGACTAGTTACATGAAATCAGGCTCCTTGACCCAGAGGGGACTAAATCTGAAGGGAATAGGGCCCAGGTCAAGATGGGCCTGAAGATCAAGCTTGATAGGCTTGCGATCCGAAATTCTGCAGGAGAGGATATGCAGTCTAGGTTCTAATCCTAGCAAAAGGAAGGAGCTTTGAATGAAAAATTTGTCTAGTCCGGCGGCAATATGACCTGAACCTATTTGTTTGTTAGACCAAGTGTACTTACCGAAGATTGGCTTAATGTCCAGCAGGTCCTAGTCCTGCATTAGATCCTCCGCCCATTCCCTTGCTGGGTCTCAAACAACGCTGCCTCCTCTCTTATCTGACGAGAGAAGAGTAAGATTGAGATCACCGGCTATGATGATATTTTCCAGGTTTGCTAGGTTTGCTTGGTTTCTTATAGAATCCTAGCAGGCCTTTTTTTCCCCCGCATTGACTGGGACATACACACTGAAGAGACAAAAAATCTCTTTTGACACCAGGTGCTGCATTTGTAACAGCAGCCAGTGAGTATTCCGAGCCTCAGAGATAACTGAAAACTTGCTAGCATTCCATAGGGTTCCTAATCCTCCCGAGGCCCCACGGGAGGAGATTGCTCTTGCTTCACTTCTGTTCCAAAGTTTCTTACTTGCTTGTAGGAAGACTGTATCTTCCAGTTTGGTCTCCTGGACGAGAAGTATGTCAGGGAATTCTATCCTTATTAAGCCTCTAATAGCTTCTTCCTTGACTTTGCTCCCCATACCTCTACAGTTCCAGGAGATGATCTTCATTAATTGTGTTTCTGGTGGGCTCCCTTGGAGCCTTGGGGCTGATTTCTCGCCATCTTTGGTTTTGAAGCTAACAACTTCTCAAGAGTTGGCTGGCTTCCCTAAAGCTTTTCTTTGTACGTTTCCTGCTCTCCTTTTTCCCTATCGGTCATGCAGCCTCTTGTGGATCTCCTTACTGAGGCTTGAGACTCTCCTATTTCTCCTTCCTCCTCTGAATCTTCCGATTGTTGATCTTCTTCTTCGACTTCTAAGGGGTTGCCTTTGGAGCTTTCAACAACGCTTTCTCCCTTGAGAGAAGAGGAGAGAGTGCCTTTGTTTGGAGAGACTGGTTTTTGGATCTCGACCTCCTGAGACTCCTCTATTTGTTGGATTAGAGGGTCAAATTTGTTTTCTTGTCCCCTTTTGGGAGGGGGCTTTTGATTGGTGGCCTGAAGAGGGCCTTTTCCATTGTGGCCTCCAGGATTTTGAGCTTTGTGAGAAGTCTTTGAGCGCTTTCAACTTGGTTCCAACCCTCCTCATTCCCTTTCTTTGTCTCAGCATTGGTCGGGCATCCTCTAGCAAAGTGGTCGTAGACGTGACATTTCCGGCATTTGAAGGGCAGCTGTTCGTAATCAAGTTTCTGCACATGAGACCAGCTGCCAACATTGATTTTGATGGCCTCAGGGAGACCCACCTCTAGATCTACTTCTACGCAGATCCTGGCACAGTCATATTGATCTTTGCTATTTGCCTGATCTATGAATTTCCTAAGGGCGTTGCCAATGTGCTTCAAGGAATCCCAGTTCCAACAGTGAACTGGGAGGTTAGGGAGCCGAACCCACACCAGGACCGCCGTGGGAACATCGACAGCGGGATCGAAATCAGGCGTCCATTTATTAAGATACAGGCCCTGAGGGCCCATGAAATAGGGCCATTCTGGAAAATCAGATACTTGTCATCTTTTGAAGAGAATTCAAAGATGAAGAACCCTCGCCCAAGGAAGTAAGAGGTAGCGCTATGCTTGATAAGGGGAGCCCAGTTCTTTTTAACCCAATTCTCAGTAGATTTTGGAGAAGGCCAGAGCCCAGTGAATTGGCCCACAAGAGCCTGATCAGCCAAAGATAAAGCTACTTGAATGGGGGTCTCTGGGGGCAGAGAAATTTCTGGTATATCATCTAGTTTCTTCACGAATTTGGCTGCTTCATTCTTTTTCTTTTGGGGCAAACCAGCCAGGAGTAGGTTGAAGGAGTCCATGGCGGCAGATGTAGGAGGGGGCAGAGGAGACTCTTTGGGTGAGCCCTGCGCCCCCATAAGGGTGAAGCCATAGGCAGGTCGCCGCAAGAGCGCAACCTTGTTGATCTCCTCACACGCGCAAAGCAGAGGATTGAAAAAAGAAAAAAAAAAGAAAAAAAGAAAAAAAAAGGCCTTCCAGAAAGAATGGTAGCAATTTACATCCTGCACTTTCATGGTACATGCATTAAACAAATTACAATGTCCTTCCAAACACACACAGTATGGGTGGATTCACAACAACTGTGAAACACCTTAGCTTAGAAATACCTCAGAGATGATTGAATAAGTCTTAAGAGTAAAATGAATGGAATAAAAACATTACATATTTTGAAGCATCACTACATGTAAACGATGTCGCCTCGTTGCAAAAATACTCGAATTCAATGGAGCCAGTGCCACAACAAGCTTTTCTCATCACTTAAAACCCTGTAAAATTAACAACTTCATCACGATATATAATATCATGCCGTACGAGAACTAGTGAGGTGTGTCTCTATCAAGCAGTAAATTAAATTGGAAAAACTGAAATGGCCCACTAAATAAGAATTTAAAGATTGATGATGATAGATCCATCTTTAGAAAATAATAGTAATAATAGAACTGCAATAAAGCAATAGAAGTCTACTATACCATATTTTGCTGGATCCTTTATAGCATCTAAAACAATGTCGTAATAATTCAGAGAAACAATTTTCAGATTGGGAAGGTTAGGTTTTAGTGTATCAATGGTCGATGTGAGTTTTGCATTATATTCAGCTGCAACCTCATTTACTTCATTTGCGCATTCTTCTCCTAATTTGATTCGCAGAGTTTTTACAAATGGTAGACAACCTAAAGGGGAAGGTTTATTATCTCAATTATATTCACATCCAAACCAGCTCCTGCCATAGTAATAGTAGTATAACAAGATTTGCTTTCGTGATTCTCTAAGATTTTTAGCTTTTTAAATTATTAAAGAAAACAATCAAATTAAAAAATTTCTATAATTGAATAAGTCTTCAGAGTAAAATGAATGAAATAAAAACATTACATATTTTGAAGCATCACTACATGTAAACGGTGTCGCCTCGTTGCAAAAATACCCGAATTCAATGGAGCCAGTGCCACAACAAGCTTTTCTCATCACTTAAAACCCTGTAAAATTAACAACTTCATCACGATATATAATATCATACCATATGAGAACCAGTGAGGCGTGTCTCTATCAAGTAGTAAATTAAATTGGAAAAACTGAAATGGCCCACTAAATAAGAATTTAAAGATTGATGATGATGGATCCATCTTTAGAAAATAATAATAATAATAGAACTGCACTAAAGCAATAGAAGTCTACTATACCATATTTTGCTGGATCCTTTATAGCATCTAAAACAATGTCGTAATAATTCAGAGAAACAATTTTCAGATCGGGAAGGTTAGGTTTTAGTGTATCAATGGTCGATGTGAGTTTTGCATTATATTCAGCTGCAACCTCATTTACTTCCTCTGCGCATTCTTCTCCTAATTTGATTCAAAGAGTTTTTACAAATGGTAGACAACCTAAAGGGGAAGGTTTATTATCTCAATTATATTCACATCCAAACCAGCTCCTGCAATAGCAATAGTAATATAACAAGATTTGCTTTCATGATTCTCTAAGCTTTTTAGCTTTTTAAATTATTAAAGAAAACAATCAAATTAAAAAATTTCTATACTCGAAATTAATTTCCATTTCGCGTGCTGCAATTTCCATTTCACGTACTAGTTTCCAATTAGTTTCAAGCTGGCTTGCAATTAGTTTTCATTTCTATTAATACACAGATCCAACGATAGAAAATAAAAAGGTCGACTATGGTGATTTGTGGAATGATTAAAAAATAAACACCTTCAGTGTAATTATATAAATTTAAATATGATAAATCATTTAGAAAGAGATGAATTTAATAGTTATGGATGATAACTTTTTTATTATTAAAAAATATTTTTTATTAAAATATTATTTAATATTTTAAATATCTGTAAAATTGGAAACTATAATTATTTTTTAATAAAATTTTATTTGAAACATGAAATGTAACACTCATGACATTAGAGATCTAAATAATAATAATAAAATTCTTTACCTAAGTAATTTTATCAATTGCCATATATCTTGGATTAACCACATAGCTTTGACATAACATAATTATAATATAATTATTATACACCATGCGTTCCACATTGACTTATGGGTTAACATATTTACGGTTTAAATCTTCATAGGGTATTGCATGTTTATTTTTTTGGTTTTAACCCTAACAGGGTTATTTCTTGGCCGTGTATATCGTGGTCGTTCTACTACTCTCCTCTTTGATTAACTCTATCGTGTATTATACATTTTGTTTAATAGTATAATGAACATTTATGTTTGCTTCATGAAGTTTCAGCGCTGATTAATTCGATTGTCTGAGTTATAAGTGGAAATCTCCTCTTTCTCCTGCAAATGTGATTATGCACTTAATTATATTGCTCGAACATTCAACATTGTCAGTGGTTAACGAAAATGCGTTTCGACAGGTTCTTTGATTCAGAGTTTTCGAATTTGTAGATGTACACAGGTTATTTGTTATGAATGAGCAATGATTATTGGTTAAATGTACGCACAACGCGTGTTTACCTTCGTTATATGTATGCACAATGTTTATTTTTCTATAATCTCGAGTTCTATATGCACTATAAGCCAATATTAAACCCCACCCTCAAAGCATTGCGGTTCTGGCTTTGGACTGTTTGACCTAGAGTCTTCTTTGGGTTGGACCAACCAGCAGCACCCTTGATTTGGTAATGAACATCCATTTTCCAACATCTTTGTTATTACATTAACCTAGAATTTCACGTTGCTACGTTCTCTACTCTAAAGTTGGGAAATGAGTTTTTACTATCTAATGACTTTCCTGCAGTTACTGGTTTTCCAATAGCTCTTAGGCTCAGATTTTAACACCAGTAATCATTACATATAATACCTACCAACCGGTGCAGTGTCTTTATCCATACATATTCTTAGAATATGAACATAATATATATATATATATATATATATATATATATATATATATATAAAAGCAGTAATCACATTCATCTTTACTACAGTAGATAATGATAGTTGGGTTCATGCTAGCAATACTTACCTCATTCAGTGTTCTGCATTAAAGACTGGAATTAGTCTGTATTCTCAATTCTCTAAAACATCATGTTTCCTATATTAGCAACATTTTTTTGTAAATTACCTGAAACTGAATAAATTATTATATGAGACTGTTTTTAGTGGAAAATATCAACAAAAGGGCCCTCCACCAAACCAGTGAGATCAACTATAACATCTGATTCTCCCCCCGAGCCTCACTACTAGACATAAATTAATCGCTCTTCCACTTTGAGATTCTCCTTTTGTAGACCTCAAAACTTTCTCAAGCCCAGTCTAACAGGGAAAAAAACAGGGAAATGGTTCCATTGGTTCTAACCCTAGCTCTGGAACCTTCTACAACTCCCATTGCTTCTTAGTTGTTGTATTTTCTCTTCTCTTCTTCCTTTGAGGGTGGAAACCCCCTCACTTCCACCTAAGATCCTTTTATCTCTGGGAAGGAAGATCAAGAAGTACAACTGATTAACTATATAGAAGTTGGTAACTACTCTTGGGCCTCTCCTCTTGAGATTTCTTCTCCTCATGTTTTATTTAACATTTCAATCTTATGTTTTTTTATTTGAACAATCAAATATTGTTTACTGATATTTTCACACACCACCTATTGTCCACATCATAAATTCATTTACTAGAATTAAACATAATCCACTATTCATGTCATAGCTAGTAAATCAAAATTTAAACCTGAAAGTGCTGACTGTATGAGAGGTTACATCTTCCCTCCCTTAGGTGAACACCATCCCCGATTTTATTCACTCATTCTCAAATATCTCCGGATATGCCTTCCTCATGAATTTCTCGTCCTCCCAAGTTGCCTCCTCGGATCCAAAGTGCTTCCACTGCACTTTAAATTAGGCGATGATTCGTTTCCACAACAATATTTCTCTCTGATCAAGGATGCAGTGGGGTTCCACTAGGAACTTGCCATCCGGTTTGACCTGCATTAAGTAATATATAGTTCAGTTAATTAAGCATACATCTTAATTCAACTTTAATAAAAACTTATATTGCCTGTACATTTTTGCATTGTATCACACGTTTAGGGTCATGTACGTATCGCTTCAAAAGTGATACATTAAACACATTGTGGAGTTCTATGTGGCTCAGTAGAGATAGTCGATAAGCCATCAGTCCAAGTCGATCCAAAATCTGGAAAGGTCCACAATAGTGAGGTGCCAACTTCGCACAAGTGGTCCATCTTAGAGTACTCCTCTCAGGCTTAATTCATATGTAGACATCATCCCCCACATTAAATTCCCAGTATGTCCTCTTTTTATCAACATAAATCTTCTGCCGATCTTGTGCTACCTTCAGATTTTGACGAATCTTCTTTACCTCACGTTCCATCTCTTCTAACATCTCCAACCCAAGCATTAGTTTATTCTCGGGGTTGTTCCAATTAATAGGGGTTCGACACCTTCTTCCATACAATACCTCGAACAGGCTCATCTTCAATGATTTGTGTTAACCATTGTTGTATGAAAACTCTACCAAGTGTAGATATTCCTCCCATTTTCCGGGTTGTTGCATGACGTACATACGACACTACAAGGAAAAGACCCTTTAGCGGATGTTTTTGAGGAACCCCTTATAGAAATACCCCAGACATTCGTTTCTAGTGGAGGTTACTAGAGGAGGTTGGCGGGCAGAGGTTTTTGCAGATGTTTTTCTTCCGATGTTCTTATCAACCTAAACTGCATTGGTGCGTTCAACAAGAGAAAGCACTGATGCACACAAAACATTGGCACACCGGACACTGTGCGCTCTGTAAAAACCCGCCTGGTGCATCTTATTACTGTAGCGCACCGATGCTTTACAAATATTCCACACCGGTGCATCCTAAAACCTCGCGCCAAAACAGAAACCGCTCGATGCGGTCTTCAGAAATCGCATCGGTGCGCCTATAAAACCTCGCACACCGAAACAAGGTTAAATAAAAAAAAATTACGACCAAAAAACTACATTTTTCACTTTTCTTAGTGCTCCAGAGCTCTCAGGAATCGGTGCAATTTATCCTTGTTTGAGCCACCCTGACATCTGTGCTCCCATTGCACCCATTGCACGCACTGTCGCTGTGCATTGCCCACTAATCTCCAGCTTGAATTTTGCAAAACGGTGGGAAAATTTTCTTTTGCAAATTCTATAGCCAATATTCTTCCTCGACGACCAAATGTACAGGTATTTTTCTTGTTTTTCCATAATGAAGCATTTTTATAACTTCAAATTACCTTAAAGTTAACCATTTAAAAGAAAAACAATTTGTCGCGCAGTGCGCTCAAGCTGTCCGGGTCGCACCGGTTTGCGGTGCTGCCTATAAATCTACAGGCTACACCACAACGGTGCTAACAGTATCCACACCGGTTCCAAGGCGGTACCGAAAGATGCACCGTGTTATTTTAAAATTTAAAAAAAAGTGCAGTGTGGTCGGTTACCCGACGGCACTGTTGACCATGTGTAATAGCGGCAATGTGGTGCATTGACTTAAATATCCACCCCGGGGCGGGTATTTTTGTCAGCACACCGCATTTTGCATTTCGACAGGGTCAACAGTGCGGACTGGTAAAATACCACAACGTTGAATATATAATGATGTCAAGAGGTTGGTGCGCTAACTGAACTATACGCCCCAGGGCGTAGAGTTTAGTCAGCACACCGCACTCATGACACCGCCCATAGTCAACGGTGCGTTGAAAATTTTCAGGTGCTCCGTCGCCGGTGCACGACAAAAAAGGATGCACCAGTACTGGTGCATGCCTGTTTTTTGTGTCGCATCGACTGTTTTTTTTTTCCAAAAAAAAATATGTATGTGTATTCCTAAATACATGTCTCATTTAATAAAAATATTGTGTTTAATATGTCAATCATTCACAGACATGAAAGGAGAGAAGAGCGGGAACAACAACAACTACAGGAGGACCAGTATAACATGGTTCGCCTGTGGGAGGCATGAGAGAGGGAGAGAGATGCATACCCTCGCCTTATTACAAAAACTACCTAGGGGCTCCTAAGGCAGGTAGGCCTCCTCAAGTTCTACGAGGAGACTACTTCCCTAAAGGGCCATGGTGTGTTTTTGAGACATCTTATCCGTAGGTGGAATTCCCACCGACAGACTTTCCGAGTTGGTCCTAATTACCAGTGGTACGCGCCCACTAAGGAGGAAATATATTTCATTACAAGGCTATCGAGGAGAGGGGTGGATTTTCCCTCATTCCTAGAGGTTCTAGTTGGCTATGCAACAGGGAGTCAGTTGGTGTACTCCCAGAGATACATTAGCGCAGATATACTGTCTCCTTCAGATTTTCAGGTCTCCAGAGGTCAGTTACGTATTGCTGCATTTGGTAGTCAGGAGGTGAGGTGTCTCTCACTTCTGATTTCGACCATTTCACACAACATTAGTGATAGGAAACACATTAGTTGCTCGCTTCTATATTATGTTGGTTCTTTAGTACAGAAGCCACGACTTGTTAGGTGGTCTGCCATTTTTTTGCGGCAGTTCTGTACAACCTTAGATTTATTTCGTGCTCATGCACAAGGGAGGGTCAAATTCCCTTCTGCTTTAGAGATTTTTTGTTTATTTTTTGAGAGGTTTCCATAGACGAGGCCTAATTTTGTTTGGCAACCTCGTTGGCCGATGTTGGAGGCACGGATGCACATGTGGGGACAGATGATGCCTAAGAGGGGTGAGACAAAGTTTTCTGCGAAGATATCACATGATGCATTGGAGTTGCTAGCCAGTGTTGATGAGCATCCCTTTATTATGGTTCCCTGTCCTTATGCTGGTTTGGATTGGCGAGGGTGTGCCAACATCCTCTTCACAGATGATGAGCCACCAGATGATAGAGGTAATATTACTGTTTTATTTAAATTTATTCTAACATGTATTTTAACTTGTTTTTATTAAATTGTGTAATGAAATTTTCTAATTATTGTTCTGCACTTGTATATATTTTGTTGAAATTGGGTCTTTTGATGGCGAGGATATTCCAGCACTACCACATGATCCGGGTGTGGATCCTGATGACGATCAGGATATGCCAGATGCCGAGGATCATCAGGAGGCTGGTGCAGAGGGACCTTCTTCTGCTGGTGTGCCGATACTGCCTTTTGCTAGACGCAGTAGGCTTGATAGAAGATTGAGGATGGAGTTGGGCGACCAAATCTGTGCATTGATTGTTGAGGTGGGAGTCAGGCCTGCTACTATGAGAGACATACAAGCCGATGGTAGGTTGGCACATATGTGGAGAGGCATGCCGCATGACTTGTACAACCTGATGCGGCATGTCGTAGGAGCTACGACCTTAGTTACACAACTGAGGAGGACCCTTGAACATTATAGGTGTGGTCGAGATGCAACACATGATCGACAGTCCGCGAGCAACGCTGATGCATCATCTAATGGTCACGATCTGGGGAGTGATCATCGTTCACCTCATGCTGCGCCAGATGAGCAGCCTCCACTAGCATCATGCTACAGTCATCATGGAGAGAAGGCTAGACCATCGACCATGTGCAGTTATCATGATGATCATGAGCAGGCTTGACCATCGACCATGTCCAGTCATCATGATGAGCAGCTGAAAGTTGATCCTGATCAGCATGAGGCACTAGTACCAGATCAACAGGCACGTGATGATCAACATATATCGACTGATCAACTTGTTGAGGATGCACCATTGACTGAGCAGGCCTCGACTAGTATTGTTATTGATGATGTACCACCAACTGATAGATGAAATTTATATTACAGTTGTATATTTTTGACATTATATATATATATATGTAGGCGGAAGCGTGGCTGGTTACACTTTTGTGAGAATCGGGGGCAGAAATTTTTTTTCGGCAATAGTTCGGCCGAACATTTTATAAAGTTCGGCCGAACTTTCTTACAAAGTTCGGCCGAACTTTTGAGTCCATTTAGATTGATGGCACAGTGACGACGCAGCAAACAGAATTTTTGCCGGAGGTTTGGAAAACCGGCAATAGGAGTTCGGCCGAACTATTTTTTATAAATAAATCACCCGTGAAGGCAGTAAGGTTACTGTTTTCATTGTTGGTGCGCGATTTTTTTTGTGTTTCTGATTGCCGTGTTGTTCGAGTTGTTGCTGGTCGAGTTGTTGCTAATCATTGTTGCTGGTCGTTCAAAAACTTTTCTTCAAACTTTAGGTTTAAAGAATTTTTTTGGAAGACATTTTTTGGAGGCGGCGTGATTTTTCTTCGAGGTATGTACATGTTTTGTGTTGAAATAAATCTTTTGAGCTTTTTTGTTCAAAAAATTTTCTTCAAAGTTTGGGTTTAAAGAATCGGGTTTAAGAGCATTTCTTGGAAGCAAATTGATTTTACAATTTTGGATTTAAAGAATTTTTTTGGAAGACATTTCTTGGAGGTGGCGTGATTTTTCTTGGAGGTATCTACGTGTTTTTTGTTTTTTAAAGTGTGTGTTTTGGATTGGATTACGTATTTTTTACAAAAAAATTACACTGAATTTTTTTTTAAATTTTTTAAAATTAAATCTTTTGTGATATTTTTTGTAATTGAGTTATTGTCTAATTTTTTGAAGGAAATTTTTTGAACTTCGTACCCTATTATCATGGGAAATCGAAGAACTTTTGCGAGAAAATATGATCGAAAAAGACACCCTGAGGCACGTAGAGAAGAGACGAGACAATATCGCAAAAGAAAGTTAGAAGCCCTCTCAAATATTTAAGAGGAAAATCAACCTCAAACAGAAATTGAAGCAGGTATGTAAATGTAAATATTATGATCTATTGATATATATTTAAAATTTTCCTAATGTAAAATGTGAAGCTTAATTTTTATTTGATGAACTAGTTTGAAAAATATTTCGTTTGATGTAAACAGACAGAGATACTCCTCAAAATATTGAAGAAGAAAATCAACCTCAAGCAGAAATTGAATCAGGTATGTAAATGTAAATATTATGATCTATTAATATATTTTTCAAGTTTTCCCAATGTAAAATGTGAAGCTTAATTTTTATTTGATGGACTAGTTTGAAAAATATTTTGTTTAATGTAAACAGACAGAGATACTCAAAATATTGAAGAAGAAAATCAACCTCAAGCAGAAATTGAATCAGGTATGTAAATGTAAATATTATGATCTATTGATATATTTAAAATTTTCCTAATATTTATTGACATATTTATTAATTTAGTTATTTATTGAATATGTACTATTTTTTCGAATATGTACAGATGAAATCACTATCTATAATGAGATGTTAGAAAATGTCGACACTCACACATATGGAGATAAAAAACCTGACCATGTTATATGATATCGTGTCAATAGAATTTTTTAAAAGTATTTCAAAAATGAGCAAGTGACAGTTCAAGCTCAAATATTGAAAGGTCTCCTATCATCAAGGAAATTAAAAGAAGCGACGACACTATTGGGTATTTGAAAATCAACCAAAGATAAAAAATGAAAGAAGAGGTGATAAAAAATATGAGTAGTGCTATAGAGTCAATTAAGAGATCTAGAGATAAAGATGTTTCAAATATACGTAGAGGAATACAAATGGAAATGGTTTCACCAAGAAGAGCTGCTCAAGAGAATGGTTGATATCTATGGCACGAGCACTTTGAGACACTGCATGTGAAAAACTCTGCTGTTGTTAATTTCGTACAAATGAATGTCAACAGTAATTAGTGTTTGGAGAGCTGTTGTAGGCAACCATACAAAGATAGACTTGGAAGATGTTAAAAAAAATGTATATGGCGTTTATATTGGAAGAACAATTCGCGTGTTTCACATTTGTAAGACATGTGATGCGAAGAAGAATAGCACGAAATCAATACGAAGAACATGAAAAACATCTCTTGGAAACCACTCAAATAGAGTTATTCAACAAGTTCAGGGAATCCTCAGATTCATGTTATTTTCAATATGGTCTTTTGTTCAACAAAACAAAACCTCAGACACCTATCACCGTACGCGACATTGTTGTTATTTGATTATAGTGAATTTAGTTATATTATGACACATTCCTTGATTTCGGTAGAACATTATGGAAGGATTCACCTCCTCCTTCAACTATCCGTGAATTCATATCTCAAATTCTATGTGAAAGAGAAAGCGATGACCTATTTTACAAAAAGAAATGTGTTGGTGGTAAAAAATGCGATGATTGTGGAAATTTGACTGAATTTAAAAACAAATATCGTATTGATATAAATGATCAATCATTGTCCAACATGAAAGTGAAATGGAAGAGATATGAATATATCGGTACATCGATTCAAGGTGTAGATAGTGTTAAAAGAATCGAATTACAAGAAGACAAAATTTTTCTGATAGACTTTTTGAGAAAGTTTGAGGCAGAAATTTACAAATACACCAAGTATTCCCATAGAGCTCGATGGAAAGACTTGCAATTCAAAAAATCTCGTGAATTTTTTCCACCAAGGACCATTTTTTTAGTGATTGATTTTGCAGAAAACTACACATTTGTTCCACAAAAAGAAATTCAGAGTGAATACTATCACTCACGACCCAGGCATTATGATGTAATATTCTATATATACATCTTGGACAAATGTCGATCATATAGAAAGCACAAGTGAAAATCAATATATCATTAAAGAATATCACTTTTATATCAGTGATGATCGTACACATGACACATGTTTTGTACAACATTGTTTTGGAAAAAATTATGATTCATTGAAAAATCGTGGAATAACATTCAATGAACATTGGATATGGTCAGACAGATGTGCAGGTCAATTCAAATAAGCACGATCATTCTTTTGGTTTTGTTGTCTTCATAAGAAAACCTGCATTAAACATTATTGGAATTTCTTTGAGACTAGCCATGGAAAAGGAGAACATGATGATGCAGGAGCATGCATAAAATGAGTACTTCAAAGATATCAAATGAACCACTCTGCACGTCGACTTGTGAACGCTGAAGAAGTTGTTCAATGGTGCAAAATTGCTCTAAGCCATGAGATTAACCCATCAAGAGAAGTGCGAAGGTACGTTCAATTTAATTTATATTGGAAATATAATTTTAAACATTGTACATTTATCATGCAATGATTATTTTTAATTGTATTTTGATATCATACTTACAAATTCTTTTTCTAATTTTCCATATAAAGGTTTTAAGCATATTAGATCAAAGACGTAGATAGATCAATTGAAAATGAAGTTGAAACAATAAAGGGACTCGAAAATTGCATTCCAATTCAAACAAAGTTGTCTAGAAATGTGTTTGCATTGGATAAAAAGAAATATTCTTGTTTTTGTGATGTTTGCATAGACGACACAAAATCCAATGACGTTTGTGAAAACAAAATGTATGGGAACGATTGGAAACATACATAGCTAAATACAAAGGGAAAATTTTTTGTTGCAATGTTTGAAGAAATGCAATTAGAGGAAACTACGATATCATCCGATGGTGATCAAGTTTCTGATCTTGTTAAGAAGGTAACATTTGAATTACTTTCTAATGATTTAAACATCTAGAAATAAATTTAAATATGCATAATGAAATGTTAAATTTATTTTATTGTGCAGGGGATGTTTTTGCTGTAATTGCACCTATTGAAAATGATGAAAATGTGAAGTATTATTTGATGTGTGTTGCCCGAAAAATGAAATTATTAGAAGACTATAATGATCACAGATTTCCATATGAAATAGGATCTATTATACTGAAAGGTTATTTTTTCAGACAAACTAATCAAAGTGGGAATTTTGTTTACTTTGAAGACTATGAACCTGATTTCATAAGTTTTCAATATAGTCACTTGGTGTGTGCAACACGTATAAATTTGATCGAGGTTCAGTCAAAGAAAAAAACAAATATTAAGAAATGGAAAATGTCAAAATCCGATCATGAATGGATTATTGAAGATGGCATTCCATTGGAATTTTTTTGATTGAACTGCCCAACAATTTATTCTCTTTGGATTATATGTTCTAGAACTTCCAATACTCAATTAAAAATTGAAATTTATTATGTTATTTGTGGTTTGCACATGTTACAAATTGTTTGGGTACAAGCACTCTAGAATGCAATTAAGCGAAAGTAGTTTTTCTATACATGTGCATTGATGAAAAATGTTATATGCGTGGATATATATATATATATATATATATATATATATATTTATATATATATATATATATATATATATATATATATATATATTCTAGAATGAAATTAATTGTTCTTGTATATCAGTAACCGACCATATGGTACAAATTATTTCACTTTATTTTGTAAGGTAAGATTCGGTCCCCATATGGCCCAGCCTGCAAGGGACGAGATAACAAGTAGTTGTCCCCACTTGCCCGAATCTCAGCTTTTAAACTTACATGAGTACAATTTTACTGTTTATGTCGGGCATCTTACATGATGTCCTAGCCAAAGATAGATTCTCTTTGTTTCAAGTTTCCGGTAAAAGTTGTCACCGAATGACCTGCTCGAACTCTTGTAGTAAACACCATACCTTATCTCTCTTGCTCTCCAATATTATTAGGTTTAATTATTATAACACAAAAATCGTTCTACATTGTCAATCATTTTTTTCGCTTACACTGAAATCAATGAACACTATTAATCCAATGACTTTACAAGTAATGTACCATCATACATGCAATTATATCAAATTAGAAATCAACATATACAATGAAATCAATGGGGATTGTCTTGTTACAAGTAACATAATTTCAATTTACCATATGTACAAATGTAGGTTGAAACCATCCAAAACTTTAAGTTGTAGATTGAAACCATCCAAAACTTTAAGTTTTAAAACACTTTTGATTATATATTGTGCAACATTAAAACATTAAACATTTAAAGTTCATTAAATATCACATGCAAAATGTAGATTGAAACCATCCAAAACTCGAGTTTTAAAAACTTCACATGCCATGCCAATTATAATTCAACTATCCAAAAAAAACATTTAACAAATTAAATATCACATGCCAAAGTTGTTTCAAGTTTCCGGTAAAAGTTGTCACCGAATGACCTACTAGGATATTATAAATACTAACTTTGTAAGATCATTTGGCATTCGGAAAAATTCAAAAGTCTTAGACTGTTAATCAGTTTAAAGTATCATTCACCCTAGGGAGTGTAAAATATTCAATGTAGGTTGGTGACGATGCTCACTCCTAGCTTGAACCAGCGCCAATGACCAATTCTTTAATGAATTCCAAAGCACTAGACCAAAGTTGGTTCAACCTACTTGGTTTTTCACCCAAGAAATTCCAAGGATGGACTATCTGGACAAACTGCTGAAATTGAAAAGCTTGACATGGAGATATGAAAAGGTGAACAAAGACTTCAAGAACTCTTTATGGAAAGGGCTCACTTGAAGGAAAGAAGCACCACGTTGCAGGCTAAAGTCAAGAACATGGAAGATAAGATCAAGAGGGACTTTCTTGATCCGAAACCTATTGGTTTGAAGAAAGAAAATGCATGTGTTGGCACACTTGGAAAATAAGAAGACCACACTATGAGGATTGGTGCACTTCATTTGGAAGGAGTCAATATATGTCGTATTGGAGCAATTAGACAGAATTCGAAAAGGAAAGAGCTTGAACCAATTCAAGCAGACCCAGGATCGGATTGTTCTATGGAGCTTCATGAGAAGAGATATGTGAAAAGCACTGTTAAGCCAAGGGCTAGTTCGAAAGACATATTGGAAGAGGAAATGTTGAAGAAGATTGCGAAAGTAAGGCGTAAGACAAGGAGGAGGAATGATGATGAAAGTTCCTTGGACTTGAGATTCATGTCTACAACCGTACATGGGAAAAAGTTCTCTGCTTTGATAGACACGGGGGCTACCCATAGCTTCCTAAGTCGAAAGGCAACTTCATCTCTTAGAAAGAGGAAGGCTAGCATGGAGAAAGAGTTGAGTGCTTTCAAGGCAGTCAATTCGAGGATGAAAGCAGTGACTGGTGTCATGAAAGGCACACATGTGAGAGTAGGGTCATGGTTTGGAAAGATAGACTTAAGAGTCATTGACATGAATGATCATTCTATGGTGTTGGGACGAGACTTCATGGTTGCAGCACAAGCCATACCAATGATGGACCGAGACATTCTCTTAATTCTTGTGATCAATCTTAAACTATTTTCTGAACTTCTATTCTTATTGTCACCCTTATTAGTTTTGTCATCTTTCCGTATCGATTAAATTAAAAAGAAATTAAAAATCATAAATCATAAACCATTGAAATATTTAGCTCGAACTCTTGTAGTAAACACCATACCTCAAGTCTCTCTTGCTCTCCAATATTATTAGGTTTAATTATTATAACACAAAAATCGTTCTACATTGTCAATAATTTTTTGCGCTTACACTAAAAATCAATGAACACTATTAATCCAATGACTTTACAAGTAATGTACCATCATACATGCAATTATATCAAATCAGAAATCAACACATAGGTACAAACCATTTAAATATTTAGCTCGAACTCTTGTAGTAAACACCATACCTCAAGTCTCTCTTTCTCTCCAATATTATTAGGTTTAATTATTATAACACAAAAATCGTTCTACATTGTCAATAATTTTTTGCGCTTACACTGAAATCAATGAACACTATTAATCCAATGACTTTACAAGTAATGTACCATCATACATGCAATTATATCAAATAAGAAATCAACACATAGGTACAAACCATTTAAATATTTAGCTCGAACTCTTGTAGTAAACACCATACCTCAAGTCTCTCTTGCTCTCCAATATTATTAGTTTTAATTATTATAACACAAAAATCGTTCTACATTGTCAATAATTTTTTGCGCTTACACTGAAATCAATGAACACTATTAATCCAATGACTTTACAAGTAATGTACCATCATACATGCAATTATATCAAATCATAAATCAACACATAGGTAAACCATTTAAATATTTAGCTCGAACTCTTGTAGTAAACACCATACCTCAAGTCTCTCTTGCTCTCCAATATTATTAGGTTTAATTATTATAACACAAAAATCGTTCTACATTGTCAATAATTTTTTGTGCTTACACTGAAATCAATGAACACTATTAATCCAATGACTTTACAAGTAATGTACCATCATACATACAATTATATCAAATCAGAAATCAACATATACTGTAATGAAATCAATGGGGATTGTCTTGTTACAAGTAACATTTCAATTTACCACATGTGCAAATGTAGGTTCACATTCTATCATTCATGTAGTTTTAAAAACTTCAAATGCCATGCCAATTATAATTCAACTATCCAACAAAAACATTTAACATTAAATATCACATGTCAAATGTAATTCAGATGACAACATTACTTCACATTCACATGCCAAAAGTACTAAAACCATTCAAAAATTAAATAAAACAAATTATATAATAACATTGTAATAAAATATGTCCAAAAATTGTAAATCTCACTTGAGTATCAAACTGTATCAAGTTTAACAAATTTTAAAACCATCTAAATTTTGAAATCAAATCTACTGTAAATCTTGTCCATCAAATGGAGGATCTAGCGTCTGGGTCTCGGGTAGTGCCCTATCCTGTAGATAGGAAACCTACATACACAATGCACATGTACTTGAACATTAAAATTTGAAGTTTTAAAAATTAATGAGAATATATATATATAGAACTTCATGTAAAAAACAAAATATAACAAAAAAATCATGCAATACCTGCAATACCTCGTAAGGTTCCCTCTCCATTTGATGAACAGGTTCTGCCATAGAAACATCTACAGTGGTAACATGTACAATATACATGTACAGTTAAATATAAATAAATATATATATATATATATATATATATATATATATATATATATAATTTATATAAATTAAAAACTTTCAAATGAAAATGCACGTGTACATATATAAACTTATTTGAACAATAATATTAAAAAAAATAACTAAAGACAACTTGTTCAAATGCTGTGGATGTTCCTATCTCCGTCGCTAGAGTCCTCGGATTAAAAAAATCTTCTACACGAACCTAAATTCAAAAAATTTTAAATAACTCAAAATATAGATCTCTCTCTCTCTATATCTCAATTTTTAATGGAACTTTTTGAGGTAACATAAATTTTGAACTTGTGAAAAATTGTCCATACTTGTGGCACATCTCCCAATGAAGTAGAAGGTATATCTCCTAAGGAAGAAGAAGGTACCGCCATCCCAAAAACATCAGACGGAATCGGTACCTGTTAAATTTTTTTATCAAATTATATATATACATACATGTACATGTGTGGCAACAATTATTTATTTTAGAGTCACTTAAAAAACACTAACATGTGCCAACATATCATGATGGTCAGACCCATCTGCATCGTTTGAACTGGAGGTCCCGAACGTAATATTAACATTTTCATCACGCATCATGCCTGAGAACTGCAAATGGTGTTTTAACATATAATCATAAATTTTTGTTAGATTAATGTACACATACAAATAAATGTATACATGTACATACACATGTATTTATTACAAATTGTACACATGTATATGTAAATATAATTTCAAACCCTAAGGTCACTAACACATACCATTCCGGTGCCCTCTTCCTCACAAAAAATTAGGTCTTGCAGACCATTACGACAATTTATTTCATATGTTAGGAGATCTTCAACATTCATGTTGTAAATATCCTCATCTGTACGATAAACAAAATTGGCACGTGCATTTTCACGTGCTCTTTGTCGATTTAAACAAATATCGACTCCACTCAATCCGCTATGAACATTGTCGATCATAACATCTCTTGCTTCACGACTTATTTGAGAAGTCGCATCCATCTCTGATCGCAGGGTTTCGACTCGAAACGGTCGACTCACCAATGGCGACTCAGGGTCAGGCAACTCCACATCTCGCTTAGCGCCCTTACGTTGATATAATTGACCTCTCCCCGGGCCAAAAAATTCTGAAGGAAGTTCATTGTAGTCGGGTTTCATACCCAAAAAAAATTCTGCATAAAACATTTGTGCAAAATAAACAGGAACCTCATCGTTCCATGGAAGCCTTCCAAAGGCCGCAAGATGTCGATCATACAAATAAGTAGCTTTGTCTGGGTGCTTGAAATACTGCACCTTCAACATTTTTCTTTTTGGCCCTTCCTTATAATTAAACATTGACTTGGCATCTGCTCTTGTAACTCTTTGTTTTATGTCCTGCAATTTATCGGGACCTATCACTGTTTTTTTTCTCTTTCTCATCAATTCTACAAACGAATCAGTCGTTGGCCCCAAATTTCTGTACACCTTTACCATTTCACCCAATGAACGTGTAACTATTTCGAGGCTTTGTCTACTCTCAGCAGGTAGAGACAAAGCCTCGAGATCTCTTTGCAATTTTGCATGAAGGCTTTGACACCTTTGTAAGGTGCATTCCGCCATGTTCGTTTCCCATGGTATATCAGTAATCACAGTCAGATAAGTTGTGCTGGGTTGAAAGACTTCTTCTTGATTGTAGCGCGCGACCCTGCGTCTATTTTGACCACTGGCTCGAACATTTTCAGCCTCTGCATAAATATATATAAAATTTCGTATATTAGAAAAAACACGTGTAAAAAAAGTTGCACAAATTTAATGAAAAAATATTGAAATTGATGTCAACCTTGATGTTGTTGGTTATCATCATCTCCAACATGACCCTGCTGAGAACCAACCCCAGAATGACGTTGTTGAGAACCAGACCCACAGTGACCCTGTTGAGAACTAGCAGCGATTGATTGGCCTTCGGGGAAATAAATATCACCCCCTTCCCGCAACCTGCTACAACTCATACCTCAACCGGTTGAACCTTGGACATGCTCCATGGATGGAGTAGAAACCCTTCTCCTCTTGCCTCCTAAAAATTAAAATATGAAACTTATTAACAACTAATTTCACTCACAAAGTTAATAAAAAAATCAATTCCATATGTACACACATGTATGGAGATTTAAGATTATATTTAAATACCGTGAACATCCTCCGATCCCTGAACCTCCATATGGGATTCGGTTGATCTTCATCTTTCATCCTCCATGATATATATCTATTGGTCGACATTTACACAAAATAGATTTCAAAAAATCAATTTGTAATTTAGTGTACACAAATTATGTAGAACACAACTTTCAAATCAATAATTGATCATGTGTGAAACTAAATTTAATCGAAAAAGATATTATAAAAATGATAAGTTCACCAAATTGCGCTTTACATGGTGGGAGCACACTTGGTATAAAATTTCCTACTTATACACTTTAGTTTGTGGAAGAAATGACACATGTACATAGTTTACCTTAAAGTAGTTGTGTTTTACGGATATTAAAATGAATAACTTCTATTTAGATCCATTCCAGAGATTGAATGTAGGGGCATTTACTAGATATGTCACCTTTCATAAAAGATGAGATCCAGAGGCTACATTTCCCTTTACAGACTCTGCCTATAGAACTTGTAGAAGTAAACACTAGAGGTATTAACAATATCAAAGAACGTTTTCATGCTTAGACATGGGAATGTGTCTCTTTCCCTACAAAAAAAAATAGTTCAAGGTAGTTAATCTTCATAGACATGTCATCAAGCAAGTCAATGTGATCATCCCCAACTTACTTTTTATGAAATTAGGCTTGGAATCCTCTACAACCTGGTGGATGGAGTTGAATGGGAACTAAGTTGAATGGTTAGATTTCTTATCTAATTAAGGCCTTGAATGTATTTTGATGTTTCATGAATTTCTTTGCAAATTCAAAGTATAGTGCATGTTGCATGAAGCAATATGTTGAAAGTAGAGTTACGTTGACACACTTAAATGCAACAAATATGGAAATTTGTACCTGAGCTCTACTATTTGACTTGAGAGTCAGTTGTTTGAAGAGGCATGTTTTGTCAATTTGTGTTTGGTTGATGGTTTTGTATACCAATATGTAAGAGTACATGGAGATATTCACATGATGTGAATTTTTTTTCTTTGAAGGAGAAAAATGAGAATTACTTTAATATGTCATGCTTCTTTAATTTATCTTTTATAGATGACCGGAGCATCCCTTTTTAATCTATCCCTTTTGACTTCGGATATGTGGGCAATATTCATATGCATATTTTTCTATCATAAAGCAGTGAGTAAAATTGTATTCCATTTGTGTCAATGTTAAGGTTAAGCACATGGATTAAAGTTTTATATATTAGATGAGGAAGCTATGTATTACATATGGTCTTGAATGAGATTTTGGACTCTTTAGATATATATCTAAAGATTCCAAATGCTCATTCAAGACCATATGTAATCCTCATCTAACTTAGCCAGGGATTTGCAATACTATATTTGAGTTGGCTAGCTCCATTTCAAGATATTATGGTTATCCAAGAGGGGATATAAAAAATGAAAAGAAGGATGTTGTTGTAGGTTATCCAAGTTGGACATAGAACCAGTGGAGAAACCTAAGGAAAAACTATGTTTCCATGTCAAACCTTTGTAGAGGTTCTAGTACCTGAGAGTAAAATCCAGTTTGGGGCTGTTAAATTCTAACTGTACTGGTAATTGTGCTAGGGGGGAGAAATAGGATGTAATTTCCTCTTCTCACAGTTGGGAGTATTTTTTTTCATGTGGATTCAACCAAACATATTGTACATATTAAATGAGAACATAATTATTACACATGTTTAATTTACATGAACAAATGCTTCTTTGATTTATCTCCTATAGCTTAATGTATTATGCTAGATACATAATTTAAGTTGAAGGCCCATGAGATAAATATGACTTCTATGTGACATTTGTATTGAATCATCTATTTGTTGTGTTATATGAACATAATTGGTACGCATATCTAAAGATTCCAAATGCTCATTCAAGACCATATGTAATTTCCTCATCTAACTTAGCCAGGGATTTGCAATACTATATTTGAGTTGGCTAGCTCCATTTCAAGATATTATGGTTATCCAAGAGGGGATATAAAAAATGAAAAGAAGGATATTGAACTGTAGGTTATCCAAGTTGGACATAGAACCAGTGGAGAAACCTGAGGAAAAACTATGTTTTCAGGTTGAACCTTTGTAGAGGTTCCAGTACCTGAGAGTAAAATCCAGTTTGGGGCTGTTAAATTCTAACTGTACTGGTAATTGTGCTAGGGGGGAGAAATAGGATGTAATTTCCTCTTCTCACAGTTGGGAGTCTTGTTTTTCATGTGTATTCAACCAAACATATTGTACATATTAAATGAGGACATAATTATTACACATGTTTAATTTACATGAACAAATGCTTCTTTGATTATCTCCTATAGCTTAATGTATTATGCTAGATATATAATTTAAGTTGAAGGCCCATGAGATAAATATGACTTCTATGTGACATTTTTATTGAATCATCTATTTGTTGTGTTATATGAACATAATTGGTACGCATATCTAAAGAGTCCAAATGCTCATTCAAGACCATATGTAATTTCCTCATCTAACTTAGCCAGGGATTTGCAATACTATATTTGAGTTGGCTAGCTCCATTTCAAGATATTATGGTTATCCAAGAGGGGATATAAAAAATGAAAAGAAGGATATTGAGCTGTAGGTTATCCAAGTTGGACATAGAACCAGTGGAGAAACCTAAGGAAAAACTATGTTTCCAGGTCAAACCTTTGTAGAGGTTCCAGTACCTGAGAGTAAAATCCAGTTTGGGGCTGTTAAATTCTAACTGTACTGGTAATTGTGCTAGGGGGAGAAATAGGATGTAATTTCCTCTTCTCACGGTTGGGAGTCTTGTTTTTCATGTGGATTCAACCAAACATATTGTACATATTAAATGAGGACATAATTATTACACATGTTTAATTTACATGAACAAATGCTTCTTTGATTTATCTCCTATAGCTTAATGTATTATGCTACACATATAATTTAAGTTGAAGGCCCATGAGATAAATGAGGCACATGAAGCTGTTCCAAGAAGGAATTTTATTTCGTGTTCATTACCTCAAGCTTGTGAAGTTTGTGTTCATGATGAGTGGAAAAGTTTGACACCCACTTTGCAAGAAGATGTTAATAAACATGCAGCTAATGAGAATGTAAAAGAAGAGGATGTTTAAAGCTCTATCTAGTCATTGAATTCATTGCTAGTATTCAAAGGAGAGCCACTACCTCATCAAATTCACCTCCTCAAGAAGGAGGCAATGGTGAATGTTCAAGGTATAAATTTGCGTTTAATCAAATTGCTTTTGATTATGATAAACATGGTAAATATTCGTGCATAAGATATATAAAAGAACTTGCACATGTTCCTTTTTTGGTTTGAATAATCATAATGTTTATAGATGTTGGAAGAAGATATCCATACACATTGAAACTTTCTAAATAAATGAGGCAAAAATTCAAAGGCCCATTGGACAAGGAAAATGATGCTGAAAATAAGATGCAATTGTTTATTACTCATTGCCATAAGAAAGGTCACCTTGTGGACAAGTGTTGGACATAGTCAAATCTTACACCTAGTTGGCTATCACGCTAGGTTAAATACTTGGCCACTAGGAGGTCTAGACAAGGTCTAGAATTTGAAAAGTGAATTCCCTCTTTCTTCCTCTTACATGTCCAATGATTAGAATTTGGATTGAGGGAAAAGATTTTCCTAGAATTAAAAATTTTGCATTTTATAAATGTGTAAACATGAGTTTTTAAAATCTAATTAACTCATAAATTTCTCACAAAATACACTTAAAGCTTGACACATAAACCTCTTCCCCAACAAAACTAGTTTGTCCATATTCAAATCAAGTTGGTATCAAAGTACAATTTAGCTCATTTTAGTCAAGGTTAGTTAGAAGAATTAGCTATTGGTTTCTGTCTTCAATTTCCTCTCAAAATGAATATGTACGTGCTTTTGAGAGACACACTAGAGGAATAAGGTCCAAATTTTTGATGAAAATGTGCTATGAAAGTAAAGGGTTAAAGGCAAACATGTACAAGGCATAGTTGAGTACAAGGCATAGTTGAGCCAAATGTTGTTGAGGAAGGGCCTAATTATTTGGGTCTTGGTTATGGAAAACACGATGGAGAATGCTCCAAAGCCAAGGAGGCACATGAAGCTGTTCCAAGAAGGAATTTTATTTCGTGTTCATTACCTCAAGCTTGTGAAGTTTGTGTTCATGATGAATGGAAAAGTTTGACACCCACTTTGCAAGAAGATGTTAATAATCATGCATCTAATGAGAATGTAAAAGAAGAAGATGTTGAAAGCTCTAGAGTCATTGAATTCATTGCTAGTATTCAAAGGAGAGCCACTACCTCATGTCAAATTCACCTCCTCAAGAAGGCAACAACAGTGAAGGTTCAAGGTATAAATTTGCCTCTAATCAAATTGCTTTTGATTATGATAAACATGGTAAATATTCAAATAAGATATAGAAAAGAACTTGCATGTTCCTTTTGTGGTTTGAATTTAATCATAATGTTTATAAATGTTGGAAGAAGATATCCATGCACATGAAACTTTATAAATAAATGAGGCAAAAAGTCAAAGGCCTATTGGACAAGGAAAATGATGTTGAAAATAAGTTGAAATTGTTTATTACTCATTGCCATAAGAAAGGTCACCTTGTAGAATATTTTGCTACATACAACATTGAACATTTTTAAAACATAAACTAACTTCTAGCAAACAATAATATTAAATTAGATTTAATTGTTTGTGCAGTTGAATTGATGTGCATAGAAAAACTGGGAATAGATATCTTTGATACATACAACACACAAATGAAAAATCTTAAAAGATAAATCAATCTTGCAAACAGAAGGGTATTTAACTAGACAGAAATGTCCATATAGATTCAGCCAGAAACCCAGACCTAGTCAAAGAAAACATGAACCAATGGTTTATTTCAACTCTACATCAACGTTGAAAAATCGAACTATTATGATGTGTTACAAATCAGCCTACATGGCAAAGTGTTGGTCAGCCTAAAAGGAAGTAATTCTATCTATATTTATATACCTTGTCTATGGCTCTTTTAATAAGGAATAACTCGGCAATCTCTGAAAACAGTTTACAGATTCTTGTAAGATTCAATACGAATATGTTGATGGGCTTTCAGTGTGAAGTTTAAAGAGTTTGAAAATAGTGTGGATCTATTGTTCGGTCATCTTTGAAGCAGATTGCGGATAGTATAGTATGAAGCAGATTGCATATAGTGTGAAGCAAATTGCGGATAGTCTAAGGAAGATTACAAATGCCTGAAACAAATCTGTGGATATATGTTGCAGGATGCAGCACCAACTAATGTTGTTGATAAGACTGTTAAAATAGAGACATACCACGAACCCAAGGCTTTATCTAACCCTGTTGTGTCAAAGGTTAATGTTGTGGATAAGACTGTTAAAATAGAGACAGAGAACAAACCCAAGGGTTTATCTGACCCTGTTGTGTCAAAGGTTGATCAAAATAAGAAGAAAAAACAAGGCAGAAAGGAAGCAAACAATGAAGATGGCAGTGGCAAAGATAAGTTTTCCGGCTTGATTTTTATGTGTAATTTTCAAACAAAGCAAGAGTGTTTCCGATACAAAGTGTTTGGGTTGCCACCAACCAAAAAGGAGCTTGTAGAAAAGGTGAAGCCCGGAATGAAGCTCTTCTTGTATGATTTTAACCTTAGACAAATGTATGGTATCTACAAGACAACGTCTGCCGGAGGAATGAATGTGGAACCAAATGCTTTCCGAAGTTGTAAAAGGCCACTCCCAACACAGGTAATCTTTTTATACATGAAAGGGGTGCATCAAGCTTGTAAAGTTTGTATTCATGTTGAATGGAAAAGTTTGACACCCACTTTGCAAGAAGATGTTAATAATCATGCAACTAATGAGAATGTAAAAGAAGAGGATGTTGAAAGCTCTAGAGTCATTGAATTCATTGCTAGTATTAAGAGGAGAGCCACTACCTCATCAAATTCACCTCCTCAAGAAGGCGACAACGATGAATGTTCAAGGTATAAATTTGCCTCTAATCAAATTGCTTTTGATTATGATAAATATGGTAAATATTCACATAAGATTTGGAAAAGAACTTGCATGTTCCTTTTGTGGTTTGAATAATCATAATGTTTATAGATGTTGGACAAGTGTTGGACTTTGTATCCAACAAAGTCATCCACAACATTTGAAGAAGGTGGAATGAGATAACGACAAGAATGGAAAAAAGGATTTCATAATCGATGAGGGTCAAGATGATTCACATGATGAAGTGCAACTAAAAGAAGCGCCATTGAAATGGTTTTCTAACAGATGGTTAGATTTCTTATCCAATTAAGGCCTAGCATGTATTTTGATGTTTCATGAATTTCTTTGCAAATTGAAAGTATGGTGCATGTTGCATGAAGCAAGATGTTGAAAGTAGAGTTATGTTGACACACTTAAATGCAACAAATATGGAAATTTGTACCTGAGCTCTATTATTTGACTTGAGAGTCGGTTGTTTGAAGAGGCATGTTTTGTCGATTTGTGTTTGGTTGATGGTTTTGTACACCAATATGTAAGAGTACATGGAGATATTCACATGATGTGAATTTTTTTTCTTTGAAGGAGAAAAATGATATATGTCAGCGAGCTATGTTTCTTGCATGATGTGTTTTCAGTTTGATGGTTTTGTTTGTGACAAGACGTCACAAGATTTTGGGAAGGTCCACTCTTGAGCAAGAGCCTCATGATTACAACCTAATCGTGAGAATCAAATGGGAGTGCATCCTTATTTTGAAAACAAATAGGATTCTAAGCTACCTAGGACTCAAACCATCATTTTTAAATTTGAAATATCATGGTGTGTTGTTTCAATGCTTGAATCCACAACCCTAACACATGAAATCACTAATCTAATTACACATGAAATAAATAGTTATTTTCTCCAACATTAAAAATATAACTAAAAACTAAATTCAACATAGTTGAAAGAAAAAGAAAATGGAACTTTAAACATTCAATGAAAATTTCTGAATAAGAACATTGAAATTATAAGTTTCTTTCTTACACAGTTTAAGATTTGGGGTGTAAAGTTTTTTTCAAAAATTTCTTTTAAACTTTTTGATGCTTATAACATTGAATATATGTATATAATTCTTCTATAAATACTTAAATGTTTAGTTTTTTTATTTTTAATAGAATTTGCAAATTTAACTAAGCTTAGGAACAAAAGTGAAGCTTGAGCTTTAATCTTTGGAATAGAAAATGCTTTACGGTGCATGGACAAAAATTTCAGAACTGCAAGACTCAGTTATACTGAAGCGCATAGAGCTGCACAAAGCAATGCATGCAAACAAGTTGAGGTCTATTCTTTCAGAGCAAGTGAGCTTTCTAACCTACATTAACTCAATATATTCTATTGGTTTCTTAAACATTTTCTTCATAAAATTTCTGGCATTCCATATTTTGATATCTTTCTTTTGACATAAAAGTTCCATGATTGAATATTTAGGGGATTTAAATATATCTTTTATTATTTCTTTTAAAATGGTATTTTTGAAGCTCACAAGGGTAGTTTAATTGGTGTTCCCTGTGTTCTGAAGTATTAAGTAAACCCAAAATTCAAGGTTTAAATCTTAATAAATCAAACAAAATTATGTCAATTAAGAATTATCTTGAGTAAAAATCTAGTTTCTTAAAGAATTAAGTGCAATATGTTGTCGTAAAATTTTGTAGGCATACACCCTTAAGAAGATAGGATTGTGATCTCTTTATGGTAATAAAAATAGATGGCATTTGTATTTCTTGGTTTTAATTACGCTAGGACTCGTGGGAAGATCATTGCGCATGCAGCTGGGTATTGTTGGACCCCCGATAAGTACATGGAGAACAGATACCCGTATTTTCAAGAAAAAAGAAACAATATCTTAATTTGATTAAATAAAAAAATCAAGTAAGTATTCAATGGAAGTCCGCAAGTATGGATCAATGAAATCATAGCATGGATCACAGAGCCTCAATTTGGAGTCATAAAGTTATTGAAAAAATTTTATGTAGCATCACAACAAACATAACTAAACATTATAAGATATTATAAGATCCATCCTCGTATAGCATAATAGAAACCCTTTTCTCAAGCTTTTGTTCAATGTATAATTGGTAAAAAAACTCGCAATTAAACAACTCTCCATGATGTAATATTCGTTTTGTAAATTAAAATGAAGACACAAATTGAACTATTCCTCGAGTCATGAAAACTTAATTTGATATTTCTCTCATTCATTGATATACTTTTGGCTTTGAAAATTTTTGAGTGAGAAAAAGAAGAAACCATGCAAAATCTAACCTTAAGGTCCAAAGAAAAAATCGGAGTCGACCATCACGTACAACGAAGTTTCTTGAAATGGAATTGACCAACTCCGTATTACTTCTTTTTCACCGTAACAAATGTGGTAGTATTTCACAAGGAATATCTACGTATAGGAGTTCTTCAAATGTTCGTCTATCATACTTAATTTTACAAATCGTTTGTAAACCTGAATTATATTTTCTCGACAAAAAGTATTTCATAAGAAAATACAATAGCATTTCGAAGTGGTCTAATCAAAATTTGAACATATGAAGGTATAGAAGGGACCCTATTTATATTTGAGAGTTCCAAAAGGTAGAACATAAGATAGCATAGAAACGATCATGTTTTCTTACATTTAATTATCGGCATGATGCCTAATATTTTGTGTAAAGTTCAAAAGGAGATTGCATGGAAGAGAAAAGTCCTAATCAAAGTGAAATTAGGTTAGCTCTAATCAATTTACAAAGTTGTTACAAGACTAGCTTATACATGTGTTCAAAGCCGCATAGATAGTGACATACCCGTGGAACGAAGAGCGCGGCGACGTAGTGGACTGGCGCTGGCGAAGGAGATGTCGCGCCGATAGGGACACCAAATATGGCGACGAGAAGTCAAGGCGATAGGGACACCAGCCGCGCGACGAGGTGCACAAAGGATGAGAAAGAACGCGGAACAATGAAATTCTGCATCCAATACTTCGCAAGAGATGATTATAGAAAATAGTTCGCCGAACTATTTTAAATATCGTAACAGCCTCTGATTTTAACTTTTATATAAGTTCAACAACTTTAGTTGCCTCGCTTTCCAATCGCAAAAATTCTCATGCTGTCTTCGTGTCGTCTGTGAAGTCGTCGTACCTAAACGGGAATCACGAGTTCAGCCGAACTTTAAAAACAAGTTCGGCCGAACTATATAAAATGTTCGGCCGAACTATTGCCGAAAAAAATTTCTACCCCCGATTCTCACAAAAGTGTAACCCAGCTTCACATTTCCGCCCCAATGCGATGAGAAATGGTGAGGCTGGAGGCTGGTTGTTCGTGCTCAATGTGTATCATTGGATTAGGATTACAAAAATGATCGGAGGGTTTGGAATGACCCCGAGGGTGTTGGGTGTATGTATTGAATAATAGGTTTATATATAGGGAAATGCGCATGGGAAGGGTTAATGGGATTTTAACCAAGGTTTAATATTCATATGAAACAAGAGGTTTCAAATATCATGAAAGGGAAAAAGCTGAAGGCTCTTAACCTTAGGTTAAAGTATGCGGGAAATGGGAATGTAAGTACTCTTTTTCTGCGCTATTTTTAATACACAGTATGTAAAAATGCACTTTTTTGCAAATTTAATTATATTATATAGTTTTAGATTTAGTTAAAGTTATAAAACTATAGGGGAGCGAGGGTATTTTATTAGGGTAGTTTTAAGTCAAAGGGGTAATTTTGGGATGTTATTTCAACATGTGATTAATATCTTTGACACAAAATCATATAATAAGGGGGTTTTTGGGTTATTAAATAAAAGAAGTTATATTAATAGGACTAGGATATTTGATAAGGAGTTAATAAAATATGTTAAGTGATAATATGAAAAGGGACAATGAATACTCAAAAATTCATGAATAAAACTAAGGAAAATGAAAATAAGAGTAAAGCTTTATTTTCATAACTCATTCACTTTTTACTTAGTATATCATGCTTTTTGAGGGTTTTATGCTTTGTAAAATGGGCGCAGTTAATTAAATGGGCCTTTATGTAGCATTTAAGTAAGAAAAGAGTACTTACTTATGAAGTAAAAGGGTGATGAGTGCATGAAGGGGTAAATGATGAAAATTTCTGGGATTATAATAGAAACTTAACATTTTCAACTAATCAGTCATTGAGCCTTGGGTCTGGTCCCAACAGAAGTCAAGGAAATGCCTTGAGCCTCTTTGACTAATATTCTAGAATATCAAATTGATATGGGGAGGGGAAATTGGTTATTTGTAGCCTGGTGAACATATTTACAATGATGTCTCCCACCTTCTTCTACCTACCCAATCATATCTTCTAACATTTTTTCCTTCTATTTTAATCAGGTGCATTTGAACTAGCAACCTTACAACCTTTTATTCTTTTATGAAAATAGTAAACTATCTAATTCTATACTTATTTCATCCAAGAATCCAGATTAAACTGTTGGATTCTTTTATTCTCTACCTAACTACTGAATTTTCATGATTAAACTGTATGACAATTCTTTATTCACTATGTACAACATTTGAAATTGAAAGATGACAATTCAAGATTAAATTGTTCAACTCATCATAGATTATGGCATTTACTGA